>OX439483.1:392469467-392754094 GCA_949320155.1 Melangyna quadrimaculata
CTACATTTTAGATTTTTTTTTTTAATTGAAGTGAAATGTGTTTGCTCGAAAAAATTATTCCTTATTCTCAATATTTTAATTATTATTTAAGTTTCTTTTTTTACAATCAATTTATTTATTTGCAACTTTATGTGTACAACAATTTACAGGAACCGGAATCACAACCGATACAGTTTAAACTTTATAACTCTTCTTCCCTCTAGAGTCTCAATTGTAATGTTCAGTAAATTAAAATCTTCAAAAAATGTATGCATCACTGCTTTGTAGCAATTCTGATCAGCTGATGTTGATGCAATACACTGGCATAAGTTTTCGTATTTTTGTTGTTTGAAGTTTGCGCGTCATTTCATACAAGTTTGCAATCGGAGGACAGGACAACCGACTAAGTGCTCAAAAAAAAAACGAAAACCCAAAGTGTCATAATTTTCCTGGAAAATATCAATAACGTCGCTTCTTCCTATTTTCTCATTGATAAATACACTGAACCGTACATAGGAATATCCATATTCACGTATCCAGCAATTTACTTTATTTTTTGTGAAAATACCTATGTTTTCCACGAACATAACATTTAATTAACCTACCTTGAGGCTAAGATGAACTGTTTGGGCGTGTCAGTAGGCTGAAATTGTGTGTGGTATATCATAGTGTATCCATTATTAGATTTGAAAAATCTAATAAAGGGTGTATGTCCCTCCATATAAAAATAAGACTTCAAAAGGGAGAAAAAGTAAAAACAAAATCTTTCAAAAAGTGGTGGTGGGAAAGCAATAATTGTATAAACAATAATTTATTAATTGTATAATTTAAATATAATAATTTATTTAGAACACATTTTTACTTTAAAATTAAATAAAAAATAAATCGGTGGCACAACGGCTCATGAAGAACCAGGGCCTAGTGACTAACAACTCGCAGCCATTCCTGTGTGCGCCTGTGGACAGGAATGGAAGGGAACTACAATTTTATGCCGAATCCGAACGGGTAGACGAGAAGCACTTATTTGTGACAAGTGATACTCTTGGAGTATTTGTCAATTCCTCGCAAGAGGCAGTAGCCCTGAAAAAAAAACTTTTTAGTTTTTTAGGTGGACGAGGATGGGAAGCGATCCCAGACATCCAGCGTGACAGTCGAACGCACTAACCATTACGCTACGGGCTACTACTTTTTTACTTTCATCAAGTTTAAAACGGATTATTTAATAATTTTTTGAAGTGGGCGTAGCAGTGCACGGAAATTAAAGTTTGGTGATTTCCTATCACTGTCTAAAAATTTCATCGAAATCGGTTGAGTTGTTTAGTTTTTAGTGATTTTTTTCCGCTTTCTCATACAAATTGAACCATTGTGAGGCGTACCATGTCGACGTCATGTCATGCCAAAAATCACTTTCTTCTACTTTACCGTTATCGGAATTTTAATTTGGATTAAAACCCCGAAATTTATTTATGATAATCGAAACCAATACTTGCCCTACAGAGCAAGTATAGTTATGATTAGCTTGATATATGATTGTTAAATGAAGTTTGGTGTATTCTTGATCTTGATACATTTAGGATGTAAAAATTATGAAACAAGGATACATGTATTTGTAGTCAGATCAAGCCAAGATATCTTAATCACGCAAATGAACAAAAAGCAAAGAAATGTTGCGTAATAACGCAAAACAAATCAAAAGAAAATTCTAAAATGTTGCTTCACTTCATTTTGTGGACAAAATTTTAGTTTCGAAAACGAAATAAAACCATTTTGGTTTTTATTTGTTTTCTCTTTTTTTAAAGAAAATAAAAATAATGTGCTATGAAAATTTTCGTTTTATGACTACTTGATGGAAGCTTTACAAGTTCAAAACCGTAATTTCGGAAAATAGATTTTTGGAAAGCTGAATTTTGTCAAGGAGCTTCTTTTTTCGACAATCTGTTTTTCAAATTCTATTTTTGAAAATATTATTATAATATTATTTTTTTCGGAATAAAATTTTTAAAATTAAATTTTGAATATCTACGTTATTATAAATGTTTTTTTTTTTAAAGCTGAATATTTTTTTAAGAATTAAGTTTTCGAATATTTTTGTAGAAGGTGTGAAATAACCCAAAACTTAGACGTTGGTGGTCTTTATTGTAAAAATCATTCAATGGGTCATTGAAGATAAGAGAACCGCGGAGTTCGTTTTTTATTTTAACACATTCATAATTTTTTTTTAAATTTTTGGAATAAGCCAATTCGATAGTAAATTTTATTCTCTACAAATAAGGTCTTCAGAATTTTTTCGAAATTTTGCTTGATTTTCGAGTTATATGCAAAAAAAATTACCAAAACCGGGTTGCGTTTACCCCTTCCTCAAAATTTTACCCTCTCACTTAATATAACTTCGCGGTTTTCTCATCTTCAATGACCAAATGAATCATTTGTACGATAAAAATCCGTGAACGTCTTAGTTTCTTCCTATTATCAAAGCCTTAGTACATAACCAATTTCTCAAAAAATATTTGATATTTTACTTTCTAAATTTTAGAACTTGTCTTACAATTAGATCTCATTGCTTTTGACGGCTGACTTGTTACACACAGTTGAGTAGCATAAGAATTTTGTTAATATAAAAACTTAGCTCTATATATAAAAATTTACATCTGCTTCAATTTAAGGGTGGTATTGTATGATGAAACATGGCATCTTAAGTTAAAGTTATTTATTTTCAACAAAAATTAAACACACTAAGAGCCATTTTCTTCACTATTTGTCACTTGCCGCAAACTCTCAAATTGGCCAACTCCAACTTCCCTGGGAAATATTTGACAGATACATATGTTTCAACTTTAGATTTGAATTTATTCTGTGAGATTTAAATTTATTCTTTGCGATTATTTGAAAATTAAAGTTCCGCTTCCGGTTGTTTTCGTGCATTGAAAATTCGCGCGATCTACACAAACATAATATGTACTGTACAAGTACATATATGTTAGTGAGCATAATTTAAACTAAGGATCAAGATATTTCACTGCGTACCTTTTTTCAGTGCAAGTCAAACTACCCTATATCAATTCCAAGCGCAAAATTGTCGTTCTTTGAAATACGAAACCGGTACCTATATAAAATCATGTCCGTCCCATTTTTCGAGCCCGACCCGTGGGCACATTTTATATTGTTTTTTTTTTTCAACCGCCAACAATTCTTCTTTTTCTTCATCTTCGCTTCCGGAAGCAGACGATGAATGATTTTCCCATTAATAATTTTCTGGGAACATTTTATTTTATTTATTTATTTTAAAAAATATTTTCAATAAAAACCGAAACCGAGAATAATTTTTGACAGAAGATGCAACAAAATGTATTACAAATTTGACAGAAAAATTTCAAGTTTGCTCAATCAGCTTCTACTATTTTCGGAAGTTGCGAAAACCAGAAGTCGATCAACTCGAAAGTTGAAACTGTCAACTGTGAGTGAAGAAAAACAAAATCACAAGGTAAGAATAAAAGTCCTTAAGTTGAGTTCAACTCGTAGTGAAGAAAATGGCTCTAAATATATTTCTAGAAAAATGAACTTACACATAAAAATATAAGTTTGATTTATCATTATTACAATCGAATTACAAAATAGGAAAAAAAAAGTTTAATTACATATTTGGCTAAAATTAGTGGTTATGAAGTTATTTTATAATAAATAAAATCGCAATACGAATTAACTTCTCATTAATAAAACGCCCTTGCACCATGCGTTCCCTAATTAGTATAACACTTTCTTACACAAAAAATGTACAAATTTGTTTCCTGAATACAAAACAACATTAATATTAATCAAACGAGTAGAAAAAATTTCTGATTTAATTGCACCCTCTAAAACTATAATTTCTCTGAATTAAAAACAACACCTTTTTTATCGATGAAGCATGAATGAAGGTATTTATTTTGAATATAACATCTACTCGAAGTTGGTAAAGTATGATGCATTTGTTTTTAATGATAAATCCAAAGATTTTTAAGGTAATGAAGAGTAATTAAAGTCGATAATGTCTCTTAAATCTCAAAGCTTATAATCAATGACTATTTTATATAATTTTTCACTAGGTATAATTATACAGTATATGCGCACACTAATTTACGTACGCAAAACTATTAAAATATCTATGACATCAATCAATTAAAATGCTAAATCCATCAAATTATGACTTTAATGAGTTTCTTTTTTATCATTTCTCTTAATATAATTGTGAGAAGCTAATTTGATCTACAGACCCTCAGGCTTTATTTTGTAGGCCATAACCATTTATGCCTACTTGAAAAAAAAAATATATTAAAGTTAATACTTCTGAACCATGTTCCTCCATTTACGTAATTTTTCACCACACCAAAATAACTTCCAATAAATCACTATAAAGAGTATCCAATTTTCAAACCAAAAGGAATCAGATAAATGACTTTTTAAAACACAAATCGATGAACTTAAACGTTTTTTAATACCAAATCTCCACACCCTGAGCCCTTAATGATAACAAATTGACCATTCGGAGTAGTTAACAAATGCCTGCACATTAATTACATCGATGTCAGAGGTGAAAGGTTACACAAAACTGGACAGTGGATTTTAAAAAAATTACAATTAAAAGTGATTTTGAAATGATTTCCCGTCATACACCTTAAAATGGTTTGTGATGGTTTTTGATGGATATCATCCACCATCATAGACTTTTGACAGATGTCTTATTGAGTGATGGGAAACAGAGTAAATCTAACCCCTCTGCACATCGCAATGACAGGTAATGGGCATAAACAAAACTCAGGAAAGAATACAATTTATTTATTTTTTCATAACCGAATCTCCAAGATTTAAATGTATCTTAAGGCCATAACACAACTTCCATGGAGGCGCATTTACCGTGAATAAAGCATAACCATCACGGTTCGGTTATAAGCAATACAGTTAAGGTTTACCTACCACCATCATTGATTGTTGTTTTATTGAAAATCGATTTTTCACCATGAACGAAGCAAACAAAAAATAAAGGAAATAACTTAAATTTAAAAACAAGGTAACTTCGAAGCTTTTTATATTATGCTGATGCTGATGTTGCCTCTGTTCGCTCTATGTAGGTGGTAAGAATGATAAATTTAGCGGCCCTGAAAGTTGGCATGTTGTCCGTGCTCTGATGTCAATACGATGTGCAGGGCGATATATTTCTATACCTTGGTTGGATGATGATGATGATGGTGATGGCGATGGGGATTATAACAATACGATACAAATGAATAAAATTATTTATACCTGGTCGTATACAGATCAGCTGAACAAAGTGTAAAATTTATTATAAAACAGAAGAATGTCCTGAGTTTTGTTCGTTCGATGCATTTCTGCAATCTTTCACAGGTGATGATTGATGAAAAAATTATTGACTAAAGTGTCGGTACTTTATTTTCAGGCCAAAAGGTTTTTAAAAGATAATGAGGTAGCAGGTATGTAGTACTGACCTCGAATATTGTTGTAATGTAAGCTCGTACAATGGTACACTACTGAACCATATCTGGAAGGCTCACTGTTAGGCCGAATACTAGCATTAGTTACTCAAAAGAAGATTCTACTCGAGTATTGGTTTAAAAGTGAAAAACTGGAGTTAAATAATATATTCACAAAAAAATGGAAAAAAAAAAAACAAAAATGGTTTGACTTGGTTCATTCAAATAAAAATCGGAACACATTTTAAAAAAAAAGTATCAAACAAAATAAATTTATTTATTTCTAGTACGGAATTATCTTATAAAATTATAGATTTTTTTCCAATATCCAATATCTTCTCTAAGGTTAAGTCTAGTTATTCTTGGTTTTGATGCAAATTTCTTCAAGAAATCGACTAGGGCTGGCCACGAGACGAGATAAGTCTCGGTCTCGTTCTCGCATGACGAGACCGAGATGAGACGAGACTGGCTTTTAAGCAACCCAGACGAGACCGAGGCGATACAGTATATTTTATATATATATTAATAGTATATAAATATTAATTTTCTTCTGCACGTATTGAAACTATAATCGAAAATATTTCATTTCAATAATCAAGAGGTTGTCCGGAAATCGTATTTTTCGGAGACGAGACTTAATTATACGAGACCGACACGAGACCGAGACGAGACTGAAAATTTTCGATTTTTAGGAGACAGAGACGAGACTTACAAAAGTCTCGCAGAGTCCCATCTCGTAGCAAGCCCTAAAATCGACTCGGCTTTTAATACCTAATAATATAACGATAACGAGAAGAACATTTCTTTTTTGTATGGTTTGAAACATTCTTTTACAAGAAGTTCTTATCGACAAATTAAATGCAAAAATACATTCTAACAACAACAAATCTTTCTCAAATTTTTACTGCAAAAATTAATCGCACTTAATTGAAGTTATTATCTAAACTGAAAAGCTTATATGTGTTCGCGAGTAAAAAAAAATTACAAAAACAGAATATCACTGACTTTTTTCCTTTTATGCATTAAAAGAAATCGAAAATGAGAGTCGCTTACTTGATTTTATTACTTACTAGCGGAGCCCGGCGAACGTTGTATTGTATCGCCTTCACTTAAAATATAAAAAGTTGGCGGTCTATTTGATAGAGGAAGCAGCATGGTAGACTTGTCCTTGCACTTTGAAGGTGAGCATGAAACCTACATTGTGGCTGCCAGTTTTGTTGCTCCAAACGAAGACATTTGATGGAAATATGTGTTGTACTTGTGAATGTTTTGTAGAAAATGCTTTGAGTCCGAAGTCATGCCAGAAACATACATACAAAGTTGCTCTGGTGGCAATTTTTTTTTTTTTCCTATTCGAAGAACACATTCCGTGTGGCTCTTTAACGAACCTCCCATATAAAAACTGATTTTTTCATAAACTTTTCTTGTGCGGATCAAGGCGTGAATGAAATTTTGAACTCGAATTTATCCAATTCATGATTCGTGTTGGTCGGGCGTTTCAGCCTCTCTTATTTCTGTGTTATTTATATGAGTTGATGTTAAACAGACTTCACGTTGTTGGGTCATTTCTGTTACCCTTCTGTTAGATATTGATTTCTTTTGCTGACGCGTTTTCCTCCCGATTGCCCTTTTTTTAATCCATAACGATTTTTCCCGATCCATAAGGAATGATTGTAAATATGTTTATGTTAAGATGTAAGGCGGATATAATCATGTTTGGATTTACATTTTTTGCAGTTTTTTCTAATACTGCAACTAAAATTATTGATAGCCGCGTGCAACGTATGTACACACTGAGAATCTAGCTTCCCATTTTAAAAGAGAAATTAATGGGCCACAATCCTTTTTTTTTGAAATTCAAATTGTGGATAGCCGTGTTCAATGTTCTGCCCAATTAAGTTACTATTATTTACCTATTCTTATGTTATGAATTATTGTAATGCAATTTTCATCCACTTGAATTAAATCCAAGATTACTTCGGGGTCATAATTAATTATTGTACACATTTTCAATCATTCTATGCAGTTGTTTAGATGTCCTGTGTACCTACTGTTTTTTTTTTTCTTAGCTTTTTTCTCAATATATTAACTTTTATTTAGCTACTAGCTGACCCGGCGAACTTCGTTCCGCCTAAATTTCGTTAATGTACTGAAATTAATAATTCCGAGCATGCACAGTGTTGTTTCATGTAATTCGGTCATGAATAACAATGCAAATTCAAAAGTTTTGGACTTCTTACTGCGATTCACAATAAGGAATATGGAAGTATGTGCATTTCAGGCACTTGAACCTGAATTTCTGTGTTGAATCGTAGAAGAAGATGATATATGTATACAAAATACAGGTACTTTAAACCTGAATTATATGTATGTAGCGATCGAATTAATAGTCAAAACAATTGTTATTTAAATAAATTTTATTGTTGGCCCATATGCCTCTTTCATAAATAACAACAATCAACAATACAAGTGATTTGGCATATAAAACTTCAGTCGTTTTGGGGTCCAGGTTAACGTTAACATAATGAGCTATAATTTTACAGTATTTTTTAAAAAAATTATTTAGAACAAATAACGGGGGTGCGTTATTCAAAATAAGACAATGACTTTTATAAGGACTACCCCAATGTACCTATATGGGTAAATTCAGAATATGCAACGATCGACCACCGTGGTCCGATCGTTGTACCAATATCTGAACATTGTCGTTGTCAACACTTGGTTACTGTTTTTGTATGGTGCTTTACATACTTCTCCAGAGCTTGGTGAAGATTTCTGGGTTTCTCAATTGAGGATATGTTCCCAAAGCTTATTTAGGACGATTTTAAGATGCTGATCATCATCTGATTTCCTTCAATTGTAATGAGATTGTTTCTCAGCACACAGTCATTTTCGACTAAGAGAATGCCGGATCAGTGAATTCAATTTGAAGAGTTTTTGTTTTGCATCCAGCAGTTAGTTGAATATTAAGAGTACTTTGCACGACAGCATCCAAACTTAAGAAGTTTGACAACGAAAAACACATACAATTTTTCTGCAAATCATTTGTAGTGTGCTTTTACAGTGTTGTTGTAAAGTTTAACAAATTCGGTGGACCCCCATCACCAAAAAATTGCCCAGAGAACTCTGCAGCGAACTGATCATTTCGTAAAGCAACTCGCATGTTTGTTTTCAATGTCAATTTTCACGTTATGCCAAGAAGCTATGCCTTCATTCAAGAGTTGAATTCATCTGCTGAAGTTGATCTTGGAATGACGGGTAGCATTCCACCACTGAAACGTCGTTTTTCACTTCGTTAATCTTTAAGATTAAGATAAGATTAAGATTTAGAAAATATGATACTTCTTTTTCAAATGCTTTTCAATTGGCTAGTGCCACTTAAAATATCTGACAATTTTGAGAAATTCGCAATAAGAACTGGGGGTTCCCCTTACAAAATCAAAAAAAATGTTTTGAAAATGGTACCTGTCGTGTAAATACAGCTATTATAAAAAAAAAGTAATTTATTTCAAAAACAGTTCTAATGATTTTAATACAAAATTATGAATAACTATTTAGGCCGTTTGTCAATTGCCTTAAAATTTTGCTTAAATTTGATCCCAGTTAAATTTGATCTGTTTTTATAGGGGTGAATAAAATTGAAGGGTTTTGCTGTGTCAATTGCATTAAATGGAATTTTTTAAAACATACATTGACATTGACCTATCCGAGACGGTGTCAACCTATCCTAAAATGTTCAGATACTTTGATTTGTTGTTGTAATAGCTTTTTTCAGAGGAATTACAAAGCAAATCTATCCAAATCGCTTTGGATTCGAACTTGAACGCGAAAATTGCATTTTGATAGTGGCAGTCATGAACCTAGTATACCTGGATTGCTTGTCGATCTTCATTCTCAAACAAAAGTTGCATTGAAGATGTTTTCACCGTTTAAAAGCGACAATAGTGCCTATTGTGCCCTGCCGAATGTTTCGCATTGGGTTGGGAGAGCCTTTAAGGTGAAACATTCGCTAATCAAAATTTATTTGCATGGAGATAAATGAGAGTGCCAACGGCGAATGTTTCAACCACAGCGCCGAATGTTTCGCGTTGGTTTGCAAGACCCTTGAGCGGGGTACACATTATCAAACCTCTTTGTTCACATTTTTTTTTATACTGTTGAGTGTTTGACATCAAACAGGTTTTTCAAGTTGACTTCAAATCCATAGTTGAACTGAAAGTTGAAAAATGCTTTTATTCACTACTTTGAATCTGAACTCCAGGGTTGAAATTCAAAACCTGCAGTTTCTAAAAAGTCCGTGGGATATTTGTTAAGCATGACACGCCAGACGTCATTTTCAATTTTTGGATATGAGTGTGAATATGTTTCTTTATTCGTTTTAGATATTCAAGATATATAATATATATATAAAATGCTCGGGATAAACCATTATTGTCGATTTTTTATTTATTACGAAAATAATTGGAATGGATTTTTTATTCCATCTGAAGCGCAGAGTCAAAAGAATACCAAGAAAAAACTCAATGCTCATGCGGTCCTCCATCGAAGTACTAACCGCGCACGAAGATACTTGATTTCGGTGATCGGGCGAGAACCTGTTTTTGTTTTTTTTTTTTTAAACCGATATTTTCCGTAACGTCTTTTGTCAAAAGGCAACGAATCCTTTATTCCATAAAAAAAAACATATTTGTCATTGCTTTTGAGAAGTGAGAACGATAAATGAAATCATGGTCGTCGTATTTATCGATACCAACATTGGGATACATTTTATATTACTGCCTTTCAAGGGACAAATGTTCTTCCTCTGCGTCATCTTCCCTGCTCCAAAAAGATGACGCCCAAATTCTCCCAGAAGTTCATAATTTGCACGAAACATTTTGTATTTTATTATTTTTATTTAGTTATTATTTATTTTAAGATTTTTTTCCTTTCGAAGTCAAAAGCGAAAAGTTTACACAACTGAATATCATGAATGAATAAAGAGAAATGATGAAAATTCCCAAGTTTACTCGCTAACTTCTACTATTTCATTGATCAACTCTAGAGTTGAAAATCAAAATTTGAAAACGTCATTATTGAATTAATAATATACATCGTCAACTTCTAGCTACGTTAAAGTTTTAGCTACGAGAAAAAGTTTTTGCGATATCACTTGCCAAATTGGTTTCAGTTGCGTTTTGTCAGTGGAATGGGAGCCATACACCAATTTATGCGTTTGTAGTGCAAAAGTAAAAACAACGAGTATGTTTCTTTTTGTCGTTTTAATTTAAAAAAAAAACGTAGGAATCTCGCAACGAGGTATAGAATTTTCTTGAGCTTCGTTATTTTTTTTTGAATTCCGTTTTTAAAATTCGAATGTTTTCAGTGTTTTTTTTTTTATTTAGAGACGCAATATGTAGGTACATCAAACTAGGTGTGGGGAAAGTTAGACCGGGCGGCGCGGCAGTGTGCGGTGTTCCAAATTAACCCGCTAATTTTAATATGCATATTTTATAGGGGGTTCAGTGCTATGAATGTCTATACCAGAGGCTAAATAACTGGAGATATGGTCATATTTATTTGCATTAATTGAAAAAGCGATTAAGATTCTTAATTATGCACTAATGTTTTTCGAAGAAACTAAATTTGTATAATTTTATCCAAGGAGAGGTTTTGGTTTTAGTTCGTCAATTTGTTTTTGTTTGTAATTCTTTTAAATTGTTTTAACTATTTATTTTTCTTAACCAAAATATAATTAATTAAAGTTAATTTAAAATAAAATTTAGTTTTTAATAAATGATGGATTTGTTGTGGTGTTTAGGTATCATTCCTTCTCTTTTTAGACCGTGGTCCAACTAACCCCATCTACTGGTTCAACTGGCCCTGCTAGTGGGGCGTATTCGATCAAAAATCCACTCAGTATCTACCTACCAGTAGGTGCAAATCCACATTTCAAAATGAGTTAACTATAGCTCAACGATATGTACTCGGATTCAAGCAGATGTATCCACCAAAGAAATCTCGCAATCCTTTCTACGTGTTTAAAAAATATTCTTATCTTGTTTAGAGGTAAAGTTGGTTTAATTTTTTTTCACTTAGATATGAACTTGAATGATGTTTTTATACAATACCATTGAATAATATTTATTATTTAATAACAATACCTAATATTGAATAATTCCTTATTTGCAATCAATTTTTATTTTTCAAAATGGTTAAAAGCATTTTAAAATTATTGCATTCTTAAAATGAATTTGGCACTTATGTCCTGTGAAATTATGTCCATACGTTTTATATTACCTTTATGCTAATTTACATAGTTGCACGCTTATCATTAAAAAAAAAAAACATAAACTCAACTCATTTATCTCTTGCAAAACATAAGGTTAAATGATATCTGGAGAGTGGATGAAAGCCCAAATGAACTAATGCTAGTTTGATAGCTTAACCGAATGCATTTGCACTTCACTTTATTTCTTCCATTTTTATCTTTCAGGAAAATAACTTTCAGATTAAGGTGGATCGAACAGATTTACATCAAGAATCCAGTTGACGATGTCGTTTTATATAGCACCCTCACACTGTGGCAGTTGCTACATTACAATGGAATTATGCCAAATGATTCCTTCTACATGGGACAAGCTTAACAACTGAGCGAACTAGCTTTGAAGAATTTTTTTTTGATACATGGTTAGGTATACGTATGTATAACATTTCCCCTATGAAATGGAAATACAATTCTTATAATGTATACCGACCAAGCTGTGTAAATAGGAACGTATACTGTGTATAGTATACCTATCTACTTATTCAGAATGGATGAAAAAAAAAGAACTTAGAAAAAGAAACTGAACAAAAAAAATAAACATACGTCCGTACGTATAGATATAATAGTATGTATATCTCAAGAATTGACGTGCGATCATTAATCAAATTGCAGAATGCAGACTTTTCAGTATATGCCGCCGCCACGCTGCTGCTGCTCTCTATAGCAGTGGCATAGTACTTTTTCAATTCACTTTGCGAACAAGCACAATGCTGATATCCTTTTTGGTACAACGTAAAAAGATATAAACGCATTTTATATGTGTGAATGTGTGTGCCCGTTGTACCAATATACCTACAAACAGAAATTCTATTTCATTTTTCTAACCCACTAACTGTAACATGGAGACAATACAAATGTTATAAAACGACGACATACTCTTTAAAGAAATTATCAAAGTTGAAAAGCATTTGCGCGCAGTATTTTTTGGGTAAGAACGACTAAAAATATGCTTTATTAATCAGTTCTTTTTGAAAATGTTATATGTTCTTATATGTTTAAAACATTTTGAAGTAATTTATTCAAAAAGTCATTAAACGTAAAAAGATAAAATAACATAATATGATGTTAAAAGGCTAATTTGCCTAAATCTTTTCCTTATACAAGTAAATCTGTACAGTGACTCAGCATTCTTTTGCTAAAAAATAAAACTGGTCTTTTAATTCAAGTTTATTGAAAGTACAAGTGACCTCAACTCCAAAAATTAATGTGTTTCGCCCAAATATGACAGTGGGCTCTTCAGTTAGACTGTCATATCCTCTTAAGACACACATTTTGGTCGGTGTTTACTGACTCTTATTAAAATCACAGAAAGAAGATACTGTGAATTTTAAGACAAAAAAAACATAAATGTTAAAAAAGAAGTCAAGTTCTTATACAAAACCGTTTGTGTAAAAGTCAGCCGTAAAAAGTAGTGAAATCTAAAAGTACGCCAAGTTCTAAGTTTATTAACGTTAAATATCAAATAAATATCTCAAAAAGCGTAACTGATTAAAAAATTATCAGAGAAATCTGTTTGATGATTATGATTATGATTACTGACTCAAATTGGGTTGCTTTACAAGCCAAGTTTTCATGTAAAAATTGAGTAATTAGGTAATAAAAGAAAACTTGCCAAGTTTACCAACGCAGTTTAAGTCAGTAATCATTATGTAACAGATTTCTCTGATAATTTTATAATCAGTTACGCTTTTTGAGATTTTTGAAGTCCCATATCTCAGGAACAGCTTATGTTAAAAAGTTCTGGACGATAAGCAGAAAGGTAGTCCTGATACTGGCTTCTTTAGAAAGAAAAATTATTCGACGAATATTTGGTACTATGTGAGAGGAATGCGAATGGAGGAGAAGATATAAAAGGCAACTCTATATGAGTTGTACAAAGATTTGGATGTAGTCCATAAGTCAAAACCATGTCGACTAGATGGCTCGGTCACATCGAGCGAATGGACAACAATACTCCAACGGTCGGTTTTAAGGCAAAGCCTTCGGGGACGCCAGAGTGCTTTTTTTGGATAACTGGAAGCAGCGTACTCCGGATTGTAGAGGATGGAAAGCCATCGTGTCTCAGTCAGCTACACTTCATGGATCGGGAGCCTGATAAGTATGAATTTATATTAGTCGAAAATTAAGGTTACAAAAAAAAAGTTCTCCGTCAAACAAAAAATTTTGTCTGGTGTCATTAACTCGTGCCTAAATAGCCTTACATTTCCCATACAAATTAGTGTCGAAAATAAGCTCATTTTACAATTTATTTGTTTTCTTTCAAAATATTTTGTTGTGTTGATACTCATTTTTTTTAATTTTTAAATTACGCTTCTATGCAATACTATTTGTATCAAAAACAGCTCTAACCGTTTTAATACAAACAAAATACTAATCACCAAGGATATTGTTAATAATTTGTTAAAACAAAATATTTTACTTTAATTACGGTTATTAACGATACCTATCATTGAACGGATTTTTTGATTTTAAATTTTCTCGTTAATGGTTTCACTGATTTCAACAAAAAAAAATGTGCTCGAAGGCTCCTTACAATATTTACAATCTTGCGTCTACAAATTTTCAAAAAAATAATGTTAGGATTAAAAAAAACATAATAAAAAACGGGTCTATGATTCTTTTTTTTTTTTTATTTGTATTAAATTTTATAAAGAACTAAAAATTGGAAAGATTTAATATTTAAAAATGTTCAGGAAATTTTGTATACCTACATAAAATTATTTATTTAAGAAAAACGTTCTAACGATTTTTTATTTCGACAGCTTTATCAGACGGCATACTTTAATTTGAACTACAGCTGCTTTGAATGCCTTTTTTTTAGCTTTTTAAGTAACTTATTTATAATGATTTAGAGAAAAATTCATATTTAAACTTTTTATTTAACACTTTATTTTTAACGATATCATAATATTACTGAACAAATACGACACATTGTCAATTTCTAGCTACTTTAAAGTTGTAAGCAACGATGCAGTCGTTCAATTTATTTCTTGTTTATTTTGAAAACCTAATTAGTTCTCTGAAAAATACTATTTTTTTTTTTTTAAGAAGTGCATTTAAAATTATTAACAAATTAAAATATTTAAAAAATGAAAATCAAGAAAATTTTTATATTTGAATAAAATCAAATTAAAACCTTCGTCTGAGCTATCGAGTAAGTAATCGAGTGTAAGAAAGAGCCAAGGGTTGAATACAATAATTAGTAAGCCGTTAAGTATCTTTTTTTTATTTTTTATAGTCAGACATTCAAATTTTCATGAATTTTATTTTTTTAAAATTAATTTGTGTGTTAAAAAATACAAATTATTTTTAAGAGAGCTAATGGGCTTTCATAAATAAAGAGACAAAATGGTACGTATTAAATAGCGTTTTTTTTATTTCAAAGTCAAAAACAGCCTAAAAATGACAAATAAGTTTTATAATAATAATTAATATAGGGGGAATCCGCGAAAAAATAAGTTGTAGGATGGGTAAAAACTACTAACTGTTCCGATGTATAAATACAACGAAAAATCAAGAATCGGTTGCAGTTTGTCAAAATTTAAGTCAAAAGAAACGAGAGCAAAATTCATTAAAACCTTTATAGGTCCAAAAGGAAGCGAAACATAAAAACTACATCTTAATTTGGTGGACTGCAAAAATACAGTGTTTTCATCTGGGCCGTTGCGCACACCCTGTGTGCCTTCCCAGCTCAAATGCGATGTGATATGTGACTCATTAATAAGTATTAACACTACATCACTAATCCTTTATTTTCGCGATTTGATTATTCAAAGCCAACCCTGTCTGAATATACTCTTCTTTTGGTATCTTTCAAAATACATTATCTTAAGCACTCCATACACGATTCAATTTTATTTTCAACTCAGTTGTCAACTAAATTGATGCTTCGCCACACACTACATAAACTTAGTTAAAAAACTTCTGCTTCAACAGTCAAAACATCATTTTTTCTCATAAGAATTATATTTAATAGAATCAAGATGTGTGAAAAAAAAAACAAAAGTATTGGCATTAATTATTTTTGCAGATTGCATAGATGACGATGAAAAAGCACAAATAAAAAGAAAAAGAATTTCGACGAAAGAATGGGTAATGGATAAAAAAAAATTCCAATGAAAAGAAATTGAAAATTAATTTAGATTATTCACGTCTCTGTTTTTTATCTCACTTTTATTTCTTGATAAGAAAGAAATGGCTTGACAGTAAATCAAATGACTTGCCTACACATACATATCTCAACTAAGTTGAAAACATTCACTCAACTGAAAATATTTCAAAATCTTTTGATTTTCTTCCAACTCAATCTTCAACCTTCAAAAAAATCAAATTCAAGCCCACACATGAGTTGATTTGATGAACTTGACATTAAATTGAAAGAAAGGTTGAACTGTGTATGCTGTGTATGGAGTGCTTTAGACTGTGCCACGTTAATCTGTAGATCCAAAAAGTAACAGTATAGAATTTCCTACAGTTCCATAAACGGTTGCAGTTTTAATTGAACTTTTCCTATTTATGGTATCAAAATGCGGCTTTAAAATGAACAACTATCCACAAGATTGCAAAAAGGAGATACATTTTGATTTAAGGTCGCGAACAAAATTT
Source organism: Melangyna quadrimaculata (assembly GCA_949320155.1). Taxonomy (NCBI): domain Eukaryota; kingdom Metazoa; phylum Arthropoda; class Insecta; order Diptera; family Syrphidae; genus Melangyna; species Melangyna quadrimaculata. The sequence goes on from OX439483.1 coordinate 392,485,824, forward strand.
ACAATTTTTTGAATATATACTCGTAGCTGACTTATGCTAAAACAAAAACAAAACTTTTTCTGTTGTCTATAAGTTTTCTTCTTTAAAAAAAAAAGTTCAAATAGTTGTTTAATTGATACCGTCAAAACTTGAAACAGCGCAACTTCAAATCTTTAATTTGTTTTCAGTTGATTTTCCTAAGTTCTTATTAAAAAAAAAACCTTAATGATATTACCTGGTTTAAAAATTGTATAGGTATAGGTATTAGAAGATTGATTGGAATTGAAATTTTAAAGGTATTAATGGGCTATCGTTTAAAGTGTGCTGCTCAGTGTTGTTCCTCTACGTGTCGACTTTAGTTGTCTACATTTCAACGTAGACAATCGGTGGACAATGTCGAGAATGTAGACAATGTAGACAATGTGTCGACAATGTGTCGACAATGTGTCGACAATGTAAACAATAACTTAAATGTCACAAATAAAATCATTCCAAAAAGTCCTGCTACAACCGATAGACAAGTGGTTGAATACTTTATAATAACAAAAAGGGTATTCATGCAACGAGATAATTTTCCGCCTTGCCAGAAAAATATTATTTACGCAGCATATTTACATGAACACCCCCTTAAAAATACATGCGTAAACGTGGGAAATAATCCAATTAAACGTCACAAATGACTTATCCCAGGTATCAGGTTTATTTCTGCACTTTTCGCAACAAATTTGTGAGATAAAATTATCAGTTTTGCAGAATATTTTCGCCATACAAATTTTGACAGTTCTTTTCTAACGAGATAAAATTATCTAATTTACCAGGTATATCTGGTTTTACGCCCGGTACGATATTGTTATAATAAGGGTATTCATGCAACGATATAATTTTCCACTTTGCAGAAAAATAAACCTTTCCGCAAGATGATTACATGAACACCTTTTTATAAATACTTACGTGAACGTGGGAAATAATTAAATTAAACATCACAAATGACTTATCCCTGCGTACCAGGTTTATTTCTACACTTTCCGCATCACATTCGTGAGATAAAATTATCTTTTTTTACAGAATATTGTTCCCATCCAAATGTTGACAGTTAATTTCTACCGATATAAAATTATCTGGTTTACCAAGTTTATTTGGGTTTTACGCCGTTGCGTTGGTTTAAAATAAAAGTTTGAAACACGTGGATGGAAATAAAACCGGGAGTTGTTTTCTTCTTCCAACTAATGCTTTTTGAAATCACTCAAAGCTTTTTTTGTTATCAAAATGTTTTGTTTCTATGAAACTTTGGAAGTTATTCCATTCTTCAATTAAAAGAGCTCTTCGGACTGCTGTAGGATTATGAAATACGGTAGACCGGTAGGTCTTGAAGTGCATTACACAAAAGAAAAATCGAAAATTTGAGGTCTTCCGTTCATGCGTGTGGTATCCTATCCACCAACTCTCTTAGAATCGTTATCAATTATGAAGCACTTCCGATTTCTGTAGAAAAACGAAATTCGGTAGAGTGATATGATTTGAAGTTCATATAGTATAAAGGTAAAAAATAAAAACTGCAGATTTTCCATTCAGGGGGAGTGGCGCCTAACCTACCCCCCCCCCCCCCACTTTCTCAGATTTTTGTATCAATTATATGGGTAACGTACTTTGACGTTGAATGATGACCTTTTGACTTTAGAGATGCTCGTGTTCATGTTCATAGTGCATCGAATAAAAACAATTGGGCGTATTTAGTCATTTTAGGGGTGTGTCTAAGTTACACATAGGTTTAGTTGAATTTTCAGACGTTGATTCTATTTTTTAAGTTTATCATTTCAAAATATTTGAAGCTGTTTGTAAAGTATACGAAGTTAATTATCTTATAAAAATATAAAACAACAGTTTGTAATTAAAATCGGTCTCTATCATTCAGCCAAAATTGCCTTAAATTGTAGTTTAGTTAAACCTGGGTCTATCTGGGGCATATTCATATGCCCCAATATCTTAGCAAAAAAGAAGTGGAATCGGATACAAACAAAATAAACAACTCCAAATTATGTTAGTAATTTATTAGTTAATGATTTGATTGCTGAACCAAAATTTCAAGGTTTACTGGCAAGTGGAATTTTATCATTTCATTCATCACCATAGTAAAGTGATTCAGTGAATCTGCTCTAATTAAAAATATATGTATTTGAAACTGGCCAGTTTCACAGTGAGCACTTACTAGAATAAGTTGGACTTAAGTTTCGCATATTGGTACTTTTTGGTAATTTTCGCAGTCTGAGTAAGTGACACTTAAGTGCAATTTATGCAGGCAAGTGGGCACTGCGAATTTTGTGTCCTATATTTCGTACTAAAGTGCTACTTCTGTTACTGTGAAACTGGGCCTAAAGCCTTTATAAACATAGAACTACATAGGAATGCGTTTAAATTTAGGTATATTGATTTTTCACGACTTTCTTGTTGTTACAATTATGGTTTTGTATTATAGAAGAACTTGGTTCTTTTTTTTAGATTTTTGTTTTTGGTTTAATAAATTTTAGTAGGTAAAATTATGAATTATAATGGTTTAACGAATTGTCTATACTGTCGACAAATTTATGTCGACAATTGTGAATTGTCTACGTTGAATTGTCTACATGTAGACAATCATGTAGACTATATTTATAGTATACATGGCACAACACTGGCTGCTGCTTGAAACATTCAAAATCAGCATTAAAAAATCATTACTTTTTATTTGCTTCAATGAAGTACGAGTACCTATACAATCGAAAACATTTGTATTCTTTTATGTTGCTATGTTGGTAAAAAAAATACAGACCAACAATTTATTGAAAGAAGAAAGCGTGTAAGTAAAATGGAGGACATTTTTACGACAGGTTTCTTCCACTCCTCGTTCTTTTTTTGTTTTTTTTTTTGCAAATGATGTTAAAGAAAATTCTCATGTTCTTGATGGGTTGCTTGAGAAGGACTCCCTTCGACACACCCTTTTCATGTGTATGATGCGTGCTTGTGCACGAACAATTGCCTCATAGCTACTGATGGCGTTACAACATTTCCCGCATATTTTTATAGAATTTTCCTTGATTTCCTCAAGGCCTATTGCAGATTTTCCAACTCTTACCCTCTAAGGTTTTTTTTTTTTTTGTTATTCTTCTTATATCCCCATGTCGTTTTCTACCACTCGCACTGATGTGACGGTTGTTGTGCGTGAATTTCCATCACTCTTACTCTTTTATCAGGATTATTTGTCATTTTTTCATACACGTTCACACTACGAGTGGGATAATATCTCTCAGAGGATTTGGATTTGAAGTGACATTTCTATAAAAGAAACCCCTGTCGACTGTTAATGAAGGGAAAAGTTTTTTTTTTTTGTATATCTTCCTACTTATATTATGAAATCTGAAGTATAATGCGAAACCACCCCTATTAAATCCTAAGAATAATGAAACATTAGAAATCATTTCAATAGTTCTATTAATTGGGAGCCATTTGTATATTGAAAAAAGGGGAGAATGAAAATGGAGAAAATCAATCATGTATCTGTGAACTAATATCAGTAGAGCTTGCTCATAGATGAAACTCGGCTTAGTACCAGTTTTTAAACAGGACCTAAATACAACAGCCCTGTTACAGTACTAATACTAGACCCTAGACTTATATGTAGCTATGTAAGAGCTCCAAGACGGTTTATTATAGAGGCATTTAATTTATACTGAGAAAAATATATACCCATAGTATATTTTTGATAAATTAGGATCCCAAAACTAAAAAACGCTGTTTTCTAGTGCGTGTTTCGGACTTTAATTCCGCAGATAACCCTTAGAATCTGGCGAGTTAACTCGAGTTTTGTTTAAATCTCGTCACTGAAAAACTGTGCCTTCAATGTTTCTTTCATTTTCAAAGCAGAGATATCAAAACTAACGGATCGTCGATGGAGAGTGTAACCTTGAAACAAATTTTAAAAATTCATTAAAAAAATCCTATGACTGACCAATTACTGAAACTAGCTGACCTTTTTTGATCAGTTACTGACCTTTTAGATGGCATACTTATTTTTGTTTTAATTCTATAAATGTAGTGGTAAAAGTCTTATACTGTGACCTTTAACCAATTTTTAAAAATTCATTAAAAAACAACCTATGGCTTACCAATTACTAAAACTATAGAATATCACATAAACGAGGTGCCAAAATAGTTGGAGATCTGGAAAAACTTTAACCATTGATTAAAAACTTCCTATGACCAATTTCTGAAACTAGTTTGCCTTTTTTGAAAATTTACTGACCTTTTAGATGGCATACTTTTTTTGCGAATAGCCCTTATATGAGGTGCTAAAGGTTCAAATCCCTCAATTTGTAAATCATAATATTTTATACAACAAGATTATGAAGATTTTTTCCATATAAGTCATAAGATAGAAGATATAATTGCTAGTGCAATAATACAGGTTTTTTGCATGCATGCCAGTTTTATCAAAAAATTATATAAACAAAATTTGAGAATTAGCTATGCGACTCTATAAGCTCGCAATAACAAATTTTCCTATCAGCCATAATTTGTTTAATAGCATTATTTTAAAAAATCACCAAAAAATGAAAATATCGTGTTTAAGTCGTTTACTCTTAAATGACGAATTAACGGAAATAACACTTGATTACTATAAGGGATCAGTTGCAAGATATTAAGACTTAAGAAATGGTTTAACTTCGAAGGTATATTTGTGTAAACGTCTTGTTAAAACATCATTTTGTAGGTTAAGATATTCTCTACAATTTTTGTCTTAAATTTTTTTTTTGATAGCTCCTTCCTATAAAAAGTTAATTTCGATAAACCAGATAACGACAACGTTTTTTATATTATTTGTTTCTTGAAAATTTAAAAATGTTCGTCAAGTTTTCAATTTAAAATATGTAGTAGATATAAAGTTGATGGGACATTTACACACCCTTTAAGTACGAATTTGTTGGCCTTCCCCAATAATTTGTATGTACACGTATTTAGAAATTTAGCCACATTTGTAAGGTAAGTTTTGAGCTCTTAATCTAAAAAATCTAACCAGTAGAAATGATGTCAGGATTTTTTAAAAGGAAGGGCAACAATGTGCTGGCCTTACCGATAAAAACAAGACATATGTTTCTAAAAAGGTCCTTTTATGTACTTCAATAGCTACCTTGACAGCTTACTTCAATGACTCCGTGAAATAAGTTATTCGCTAATTAAAGTTGCGATGTGATGAATTTTAGTATAGAAAATGTATATTTAGTAGGACAGCACATTTCAAATCGCTGTGTGAAAAAAGTTATTCGATAATTAAGATTGTGATTAGGTACATTTTAGTATGAAATAAAAGATGGCCTATGCCTATGAAGAAGATGAAGATGAAGAAGAAGAAGAAGAAGAAGAAGAAGAAGAAGAAGAAGAAGAAGAAGAAGAAGAAGAAGAAGAAGAAGAAGAAGAAGAAGAAGAAGAAGAAGAAGAAGAAGAAGAAGAAGAAGAAGAAGAAGAAGAAGAAGAAGAAGAAGAAGAAGAAGAAGAAGAAGAAGAAGAAGAAGAAGAAGAAGAAGAAGAAGAAGAAGAAGAAGAAGAAGAAGAAGAAGAAGAAGAAGAAGAAGAAGAAGAAGAAGAAGAAGAAGAAGAAGAAGAAGAAGAAGAAGAAGAAGAAGAAGAAGAAGAAGAAGAAGAATGCAAAAATCAATTAATTCAATAAATGAAAAAGGGACACCTTTTTTCCTCTCGGACACTTTTTTCACACTTTCTCAAAATGTTCAGAGGTAACACTGGCACCAATTACACCAACTTAGGTTTTTCTGATTTTTTGCTGAGTTGTTCAGGATATTGGTATTGACCTAGTAGATAACCTAAGTTTCCCACCTCGTGCGGTGACCACTTCATGATCAAAAATTAAAAAAAAAACGTGATTTTAAAGAAGTAATTTTAAATAAAAACATTGTTCTACGATTTCAAAGTAACCTTCTTTGCTCCAATTTGAACTCAAAACCACCTCTGTAGACCAAATAGTTTCCAAAATACAGCATTTCAAAATTAAGCGATAAAAAAAAATGTAACAAGTAGTGTCGTCAAACAGTATAATGGAAAATAAAGAATGGTTGACATTAAATGAATCAAAGCACTGGAGCGTGTAGGTTGAGCCCAAAATAATAGAACAATCATACCGGAAAGGGGGTCTATATACCCCCGTTAAAATGGGAGGGGCTTATGTTAAGTCTAGAAACCCATTCTTGACTTTATTTTTTAAATATAGTTATTTTAATTGACAGCTTTTGAGAAATTAATTAAAATATATAACTCAACATTTTGAAAAAGAACATTCTACTATTTATGTATTTAGTAGAAAAAGGACCTTTATGGAACAAATTTCTTTTTCAATCAGCCTTATGGGGAATAAAATCTCCCCCGGATTTTTTCCCCCGTATGAGACTCTGCAATCATAAACAATGTTCGAAAAATGGGAAAAAACTCCAATTAAAACAGTAGATATCGTAAATCTATTTTCCGAGGGGAAAATTAATGATGTTTCCCTGTCAAAGGACAAGTTTTAGTTTCGGTTCAAAAACATATAGGCATTTTAATAAAATCGAACATTCCGTTTACTGAAATACTAAGAGGTCCATCGGTATTGGTATGTGTAGCTGTACGTCCACTCTACAATAAGCTAAAGACTTAACGGTAAAAGGGTTGGAGAAGAAAATGGTTATGCTTTAGCCGATCTATATTTCGTTTTTGTTTCTATACATTTTTAACACATTTTGGAACAAATTTACTTAACGCTTTCGCGTTATTCCCCGTCATAAAGTAACACGGTTTTTCACAGAGAGAGATCAAAAGTATTACAACAACAAAATAGACAAAAAATTTTGTTTTAAACTTTTTGACTTCTTTAACGCCTTTCCATTACACGAGAATTGAATTTATGATGCAAAATACGTCTTTACCACCACAAATAGTTCAAATATTTAATTTGATTTCAGAAAATAGTTCACAAACTTTGACAGATAAATAATTTCAGAATATTAATTCTCTTAGAGTATTTCGAAACTGATTCGAAGTAATTTTCGGGGGAGATTCAATCCGGGGGAGATTGACGATATGAGTATTCGACTCCTGGGAAAAACGAAAATCCGGGGGAGAACAATCTCCCCCGGATTTGCCAAAAAGGCAATTTTTGAGTTTGGAAATTCTCCAAAATTATCCATTAAAATAACATAATTTAAAAAATAAATTCAAGAATAAAGTTTACCACATTAATAAAATGATTTTCTAATTTTTTTCTCAGAGGTATCAACACTTCAATAAATTTAAAATGTGTTATGTTCTGAAGCTCTGTCATTTTTCTTCAGTCCCAACATCTTAATACTGCCAATTGGATTGCCAAGATTATGATGTTAAGACTTAAGGAAAATTTTATTGAAGTGGTAATACCTCTGAGAAATAAAATGGAAAACCGCAATTTTCAAACTCACCATCCAGCCAAAGGCTGACATAAAAACCTGCTAGACTTTTGTTTTCGATACCACGATATACGATATTTTTTTTTTGTTTTTAATAGAGCTCGCAATTAATGGGTTTTTGCTACCCTTAATATATATAAACAATCACACTATCACAGTGTGAGCGTTGGGGAAATAAGGAAGGATTTAAAAGGAGATACTGATGCACATCGGTTTTGAAGTTCTGAATATCTAAATGGGTTGAAATAATAGAGACATCCGGGAAAGCATTCCACATTCTTGTTGTGCGACTAAAGAAGGAATCTCTATACTCAACGTCACGTCCGAAAATGGGCTCAAGGGTAAACTGATGAGCATTCCTAAAAGCGCGAGTATTACGGTTGAATTTTTTAAGGGGGGAATACAACTGACTATTTCACCTGTACACTGTTTATAAAAATAGCGATAGAACAGTGACATACAGGTGACATTGCGGCGGTGTTCGAGAGATGTAATAGTTGCCGTATTTGTTCTATCACATATCATTTTAAGAGACATTTTTTGAATTTTATCCAACAAGCTTAGATGAGTAATAGGAGCACATGCCCATATATGAAAATTATACTCATTTGGTTATCCATCCACTCCCTGTGGGCTCTTGGTCTTATAACCTTGTCTCCAGTTTTCCGGAAGTAATAACTTTAAGACAAACTTTCTGTTTCAACACTTCCCTAAAAACCACAGCGGAAAGAACATTTTCTTAGCTCAAACTGACTTAAATTTATTTTAAAACTTCTATGGGAATGGATGGCGGTGGGACGTATCGCTTCTGTTTATAATCCATCCGAAAATCTAGAAAAACTATGAATAAACAAGTTTGTAGAAAAAATGACAGGAACATTTATTGAGTTACTTTATTAAGGCCTTGTTTCAGAATGCCTAAGTTAAATTCTGATTATATGTACATCCGACACATACCTATGTACATACAAAATTCTTGCTAAGAGCAAGTATGTACGGCCCAGTTCGAAGTCGTACACTTTTATTAATTTATTTTAGATACTAATTTATAAAACGAACATTTTGAAGCTATCTCAGAATTTCGGTACCGCGAAAAAAAAAATACAAAAGTTTTCCCTAGAGAAATTAAAAGTCTAATATTGTAAGAGTTCAGTTAAGCTGATGACAGGACAAAGAAGCAAAAAATGTTCACTTTATATGTTTCTCCTTTTGAAAATATATCCGAATCACGTACCTATATCTTTCCGCAGAAAATTCGCAGAAATATACAACTGTTTCAAAACGGACAAGAGTCAATTTTTAAATACAAACAAAATAGCCGACAATCCGAGGATTATGTTCCAGTAGCCGTCTTAGTAAATTAGTTGCGGCAATTATGAAAGGATATAGAAAAAGGGTTCAACTACAGTTTCCCCGCAGTGCTTGCTTGTTGTTTTATGTATTTCAAAGAAACAAACGGTTAATCTACCTGTAAATCGGTACGTGGGTACCTAAAACAATTCTTAAACAATTATAAACTCTCGCCCCTTGAGACAGTCTAATTGTATGCATATTTGCAAACCTTTTGCATTGCATTGTAAGGATATCTCTCTGCAGCAACCGCTGTTTATTGTTGTTTGCTTTTGTACTTTTGTGGGTGTGGCACAAGTAGAAATGCAAAAATTTATTATTTGCAATATTGTTTGTATGTGCAAAAACGCACGTTGGACAAAGTCATAAAAGTATAAATGCCGGCAGACTTCGGTCGGGTCGTCGTCATCGTCGGTTATTTTGAATGGACCTCTTAGTCCTTATAATTGGATTAGCAAGTGAAGGGTTGAACGTTTTCCAAGACTTTTCAAATATTATCTAGGATCATACGTAGACTGATCTTTTGTTTGTACAGTGGGAGGCAGCAACGGGATGTACACAGTAGGGATAAAATGCGATCAGAAAGGTTAAAAGGGGTTTCATTTGTTTCTCACGCTAAAAGGTAGAATGACCAAGAAAAATACAAAAAATGTGTATGTGTATCTAGAATGAAACATAGGTAGGTACATATTTTTTGCAATGTTGTTTTTTAATTGTTAACTGCTTTGAGCAGTAGGTTTTCACAAAAATTGACATATTTTTAACTTGGGGCACGAAAATATTGTGCAAAATACTAAGGGATTATTATAGAGAGACAGAATCCAAGTATTTTTTACTATGGGACTGGGTCATATTACATACTCCTCGATTAGACGGACAAGGCCTTTTTGTTTAAATATTTGTAAAAACTATCCCAACGATACCAGAGGCCAACATTGCCATTTTCTTAATGTTACAGACTCACGGCTACAGATAAATTGAAGCAAGGCTGTGTGTCGAGAAGTGAAGTGGAAGAAGATTGAGGAAGAAGAAGAATGTCCTGACAATAATGAGAGCTTGCAGTTCTATCAAAAGGTAAAAACAGCTCAAGTGGCTACAAAGTCCAAACCGAATCCTTGCAAGGACTCAAGGGAGCATAAGGAAAAAACATTTTTGCAAAATATATAACGGCGATGTCGAACTGATCCAGCTGACAGACAGATGCAGGCCATCAATTTCGTCAACCCGACCTCAACGAAGTGAAGATAGCTATATGTTTTGTATACAGGGTGATTGGTATAACAGAAAAAAAAATATTTAAAAACAACGGTCAAATTCGCAATGCACTGCCATACCTTTTTGGAAAGCCAGAAATCTCTTCTTTAATTTTCATTGTAAATAAAGTTGCGTTTGCAAATAGTTTTAAAAAAATCAATTTTCAAACTCCAAATTTTGAAAAAAAAAATTTCAAACTAATTTTCAAAATTTCACGTTATTAAGTACTATTTTTGTTTTTACTCTTATTATTTTTCAGTCAAATAAAAAAAATCTTTTCAAGATATTAAAAAATAAAGAAACCGAACCAACCAACATCTGGTTTTCTGTTTTTGACTAGAAATTAATAACAGCATGCATTTTGAAACCAAAAATTATACTTAATAACATACAATTTTGAAAAATTGTTTGAAATTTTTTTTTTTAATTATTTTCTTCGAAATTTCGAGTTTGAATATTAATTTTTTAAGAACTATTTACAAACGCAACTTAATTTAAAATGAAAATTAAAGAGGAGATTTCTGGGTTTCCAAAAAGGTATGGCAGGGCATTACAAGTTTTACCTAAACGGTGGGAAATAGAAAAAAAATCGAGATAACAATTTTCCCTAACATTACGATTATATACAACGCAAAAAAAGTGGGTCTCGCAATTCCGTCTGTCTGCATGTACCTCAACCTGCAGCCTAAACGGCTGAAGCGATTTTCTTCAAACTTTGGAATTAATGTTCTTATGTGATTCCCTAGAGGTATACATGCCATACAACCAATACACAAATATTGATTTATTTCAAAATCGGCTCAAACGATTTTGAAAAAAAAATTACGATCTACTATAATTATGACAAGTAATATTTTGTTAGAAAATTTTTTTTTTATAACGGTTCTTAACGGTACCTGTCATAGAACCGATTTTCTGGTTTTCAAATTTCTCGTTAACGGCAACACCGATTTGAACCAATTTGTGTACGAGGTCCTTCACAAATTTAACAATTTTGCATATAAAATTTTTGAAAAAAAAATAATTTTTGGATTTTTAAAAAAAATATTGAATTTTTTTTTTTTGAAAATTCAATACCTTGAAAATGGGTTGATGATTTTGTTTTCAAATTTTGTGAAAAATTGTATTTTATTAAATACTAAAAGCTGGCATACCAAATTTAATTTTTTTTTAATTTTGAAGAATTTTTATATGTACAAAATTATTAAAAAAAAAAACCGCTCTAACGATTTTTGAAATTTTTTTTCATAAATTCATATTTATCAAACAAATCAGATAGCATACTTTTTTTGAAGCTCTATCCGTTTTAGCTATTAAAAAAAAAAATTATATTAATTTATTGTAATAATTTATATTTTAAATTGTTTTTAAAACTTTTTTTAATGATATCATAATGTTATAGAACCACTATATATGCACTTTGTTAATTTTAAGCTACATTCAAGTTTTTAGCTACGAGAGCAAGTTTGTGCGATCGAGTCGTGCCCCATTTTTTTCTTGTCTTAACCCAACCTACTCGTTACAGCTTTTTGGTACACCTTACCATTCAGCCAAATTAAACTCCTGAAGCTGACGCCCTTGCTGTGCCCAGCTGTTCAAAGTGGTCTGCCACTTGGTTAGGAGTATGCAGCAGTTTATCTATAAAATATATAAGCGATGAATTGGTGAATTATAGCATTGTGCTCCCGATTTTCAAGAAAGAAGACCCTCTGAAATGCGCGAACTATAGAGGCATATATGTCATTAAAATCGTCTTAAAGATATTCTCTTTGGCAAATACTCACACTAAAGAAGACGATATATAAATACCTAATAGATCAATGTCTAAGTTTTGAATCCCTGACAAACTAGTTCGTTTAAGCAGGATGGACGATGGAGAACGCACGCACACGCTACTCGCCAAACGCCAATCTTGGAGGGCAAAAAAGGATTTAGACAAGGCGATGTGCTGTCAGGCGATATCTTTAACATCATCATACTTAAAAATATAGTGCAAAACTCTCAAATCAACACTAGACGCTCATTTAACGTCTGTGAAGTTGGCATGAATACTACTTTCACCTAGAGTGCTAGAAAGTATGCTAGGAACTTGCATAGCAAATTTTAGGTATATTCCTTTATAGCCCAGGAACTTTGTGCAAAAATCCTAAATTTTGGTAATAGAATTTAGCCCAGTCAAAATAGACATTTCCCTGAACAAAATTCCGATAACGCTTAAACTTGGTGGGGGCCTTCCAGTGACTATAACGCAGCAACGACTAAGTCCCTGACGATCCGACAGGAGCATTACTTTTTAAGCATGGTTAAGTGTCGAAAAAATCAGTTTTTAGGAAATCCTTTTAGAATGGCAAATGCTATCGAAAAGAATTTCGAGTACAGTTTGTAAATCATTAAATTCGCTATAAAAAAATGCCCACCTTTTTTTCCTACGACCAATAATTAAGAAGATATACATAGCTATTTAAAAATAACATAAAATGACGAAAAAATTGTTTTTTTTTTTAATATAACAATTAAACCGTCAATGCTTTCGAACAAAATTCTAGGAACTCTTTGTAGACAGCAAAATGTTTTATAAAATAGATTAACAAACTTTTTTTTCCTACGACCTATAATATAGAAAACATAGCTGTTAAAAAAAAAAACAAAAAAAATACGAAAACATTGTTTTTTTTTTTTAGTATAACCGTTAAACCGTCAATGCTAACACAAAAAAGTCTAGAAACTTTTTCTAGACCACATAATTTTCTATAAGAAAGATTAACAAACTTTTTTTCCTACGACCTATAATTTACAAAATAGAGCTTGTAAGAAAACAAAAAAATTGAGAATAACTGCCAAGCCGTCAATGATATCGAAAAGTAGTCGAGGTACAGTTTGTACACCACAAAATTTTCTTTAAAAATATAAAACAAAAAATATTTTCTTTTCTACACGCAAGAACTTAGAAAATATAGCTTTTTGAAAAAGAACATAAAATACCAACAACGGGTATTCCTACCGTTGTTGGTATTTTATGTTCTTTTTCAAAAAGCTATATTTTCTAAGTTCTTGCGTGTAGAAAAGAAAATTTTGTGGTATACAAACTGTAACTAGACTACTTTTCGATATCATTGAGGGTTTAGCAGTTATACTCAAAGAAACAATAATTTCGTCAATTTTTTGTTTTCTTGGAAGCTCTATTTTGTAAATTATGATCGTAGGAAAAAAAGTTTGTCAATCTTTTTTAAAATCATTATGTGGTCTACAAAGTGTTCCTAGACGGTTTAACAGTTATATTAAAAAAAAAAAAAAACAATATGTTCGTCATTTTATGTTATTTTTAAATAGCTATGTATATCTTCTTAATTATTGGTCGTAAGAAAAAAAGGTGGGCACTTTTTTATAGAGAATTTAATGATCTAAAAACTGTACTCGAAATTCTTTTCGACAACATTTGCCATTTAAATGTTATTTCCTTAAAACTGATTTTGTCGACACTTAACCATGCTTAAAAAGTTATGCTTCTGTCGAATCGTCGGGGACTTTTAGTCATTGCTGCGTTATAGTCACCGGAAGACCCAGTCTATTTTGACTGGGCTAATTGGGATTTTGAAAAGTTGTTAATCTTTTAAATAGGAGTATTTGAGGAACTATCGCCTCTAGCTGTTAAGCAATCCGCGTAGTCAGCGTTTGAAAAAAAAATTGGAGATGACCAAAAAACAAATAAATATGACGGTACACTCCACAAATTTAAACTTCTAGAATATCTCAAAAATTACATAATTAAATTTTTTATCATGGTTTTTTTTTTTTTTTTTTATAAATAAAACCCAAAAATGAGTCAAAATTTTTTCGTTTAAATGCAATTTTATAGATAAAAAATAAGAATACACTTTTAATAACGTATTAATTTTGCGTCGTTTGATATAGGTACCTTACAAGCTTGCGTTGCATACCCTTCTGTAAAAAAATATTTTATTTAAAGACAAATCACGAAAAAAGGTATAAATTAAAAAAAAAAATATAAATATATATTTAAGAAAATTTGAAAATACCTCAAACGATGCAGAATTGAATTTAGAACAAGATAATAAACATTTTATTTTATTTTGTCAATTTTTTATAAAAACTTTAAAAAGTGAAAAAGTGAATATTTAAACAAAATTAAAAAATATAGTTTTTTTTTTCATTGTTGAATAACAATGTTTGAGATATTTTTGAAGTTTTCAGCACAAAACTGTATACATTTTTGTATATAGGTACATTAGGGTGGTCCTTATAAAGGTCGTTGTCTTATTTTGAATGACGCACCCGCACCCCCTTTATTTGTTCTAAATAATTAAAAAAAAAAATCCTGTAAAATTTTAGCTGATTTAATTAACGTTAACCCGGCCCCCAAGGGGTCTGAAGTTTTATATAGGAAATCACATATATTTTTGTACATCCAACTTTAAAAATTCATGAATTTAGTAATGATTGAAAAAGAAAATTGAATTTTTAATTTATTAAAAAAAAATTTACAACATTTATTAAAATTAAAAATTTAATAAAAAAGATATTTTGTTTAAATGGCTATAAGTAGGGAAATAACAGTTTAAAATTTTTTTCTGATACATGTGTTCCAAACTTCAATTTTTTTTATCAATCATTACCAAAGTTAAGATTTTTCCCATTCGGATTTACAAAAATACATGGGATTTCCCGCATAAAACTTCAGATGTCAGGGGTTAACGTTAATATAATAAGACAATTCAACAATTCTTGATTAGAAATTCTAATTGGGTTGGATATAGTTCACAATTGATTTTCGCAGTGAAATTGATGTAAGCTGGACTGAACTTAATAAAAATTGCGTCTTGACAAGGCCCTCACTGTCAATTGAAGAGTCCAAGTGAGTACGCCGGGACGAAACGCCAATTTTTATGGACTAAAGGCCGTTAAAAGCTATATTGAAGTTAATATAATAAGCTAAAATTTTTTAAAACAAATTAGGTGGGTGCGTCATTCAAAATTAGACAATGGCCTTTATAAGGACCACCCTCATATACATATATTAGGCTCTTAAATTTAAAAAATATTTAGTAAGCGAGAATTTTTGCAGTTTTTACAAAAAAAAATGTAACGACTAATCCAAAAAACTTAGGAAACACTTACATCAAACTACGGAAAATTACATTAACATAAGATACAAGAAATTTTTTTTGTAAAATGTGTCTTAAGCTTGGTAAAAATTTTATAAAACGTTGAAGATGTAAAAATTTTTCAATTTTTGTACAGTTCTTATCGTTCTTATTTAACAGTAAACGGATTTTTATAACAAAAAAGTTATTTAATTAATAAAATATTTGGTCATAAATAAAATAATTATCGTTCTCAAAATGTTTTGAATTTATTTAAGGACAACCATGAAAAAAATGATTTTGGTAAAAAAAAAATGTAACGGTACATTTTTCTAATTTCCAAACCATATTAAATTATGCAACAAAAAATGGTTTTAAGATTGCATGTTAACTTGTTTTATAAAGTAACATAAAATGTTGGCTCCTAACATTTAACACCTCATATATGCGATATTCGCAAAAAAAGTATGCCATCTATAAGGTCAGTAATTGGTCAAAAAAGTTTAACTTGTTTCAGAAATTGGTCAGCCAAAGAAATCTTTAATTAATGGTTAAAGTTTTTCAAGGTCACCAACTATTTTGTATTTTGTAATGTATACCATTCGAAAGGCAAGGGACTCGTGATAAAAGGTCAGCTAGTTTCAGTAATTGGTCAGCCATAGGTTTTTTATATGAATTTTTGAATTTTTTTTTGTTTTTCAAGGCCGTATAAGACTTTTACCACCTCATTTACCGAATTTTCCCAAAAAAAAAGATATACCATTTTAAATGTAATTAAATCCTTATAAAAGGTCAACATGTTGCAGAAATTGGTTAGCCATAGGTTTTTGTTTATGAATTTTTAAATTTTTTTCTTTCAAGGTCGTATAAGACTTTTAGCACCTCATTTATTTTAATGAATTTTCAAAGTTCGTTCCTGGCCGCGGACAATATTGACATAACTACAAGAAAGCAATAATTCACTGCAGCTTTTGCAAGCATTAAGAAGGAAGTAGCGATGATGGGTTTAGCGGTAAGTGAAAGAAGGTTTTCTAAATCAAGCATCTTTTATTTAATTTTTTTGTATCTATTTTTTACTCGTAGATATGCTTATACCGATTTGATATTCACTTTAATATTACTATAATTAAGCTTTTTTCCTAGAGTCCTATTAAATAGTCCTTCTCCTGAAAACATTCATTAACACTTCGATAAATGACTATTGATTAAGACTATCTACTCGAAAAGGAACCCTTCAACTCTATATAGTTAAAGTTGTTTCCTTGGGGGAGCATAGCCATCACAAAACACAAACATGTATAGTATATAGACCCCACTCAACAAAAGTCCTTCCAAACTTGTGACAAAGTGCTGATACCCGAGAGTAATTAAAAGGATCTCAGCTAATCCACATAAAAGTATACATCAGCCCCCTTTCAACTTGACCAAAGTCCATTTATTATACAAAGACACGAATTGAATCCTAAAATGCACTGCTAATAACTTAGAACCATAGAACGATAGAAACCCCTTCCACTTCCACCACCTTTCACACATGATTTCTGAATTTTGATGAATGAAACAGACTGTCATGTATTTTTGTATATCTAGGGTGAATTATTTGAATTCTATTTCTCCCCTAAAAGACCGACACTAAATTCCTTTGTTCCCTTAAAACAAGCATTCGTCATGAACGAAACTTACAAAATATGTAGTTATGGTTGGCATTTCTTGGTTTTCAATGCAGCCAGCAGTTAGCAGCCATTTTCTTTACGATTTATGTTTGAACTAAAAAAATAATCCCAATGTATGTTTAAAGGTATTTAAAATACCCTGGCTGGGCATCGCACATACTCGAACACAGCGAGGGTTGGTGGGTAGGTGTCGGCTTTAGAGTAACCTTCGTCAAAATGCTGACAGGTTTTCAAGACGTTCTCACCCGAATATTATTTTTTCTTTTTTCATCTAGGCTGATCTACCATCATTTTAAATATGTATCTATGGAAGAGAAAAATGGTTGCTTTTGGTTTGTCGGTCTTTTGTAAGAAACTTATACCTACCATAGCGGGTAAAATAGTTGACCTGTTTTGTAAGATGTCTGCTTTTTTTGTTACATTTGTTAGTATCTGCATGCTGCATCTTCACATACACATGGAAAGGTTTTACCTAATTTTAACATCCATGGGAAATTTCGCTTTAAAATGGTTTGCTTTTTTGTGTTTAATCTATAATTACGGCTTTATGATGTACCTACTTATTGAGTTCCAATGATTTTAATAATAATAAAAACGTTGATATTGGTCCCTTCCAATAATCAAATTAATTAACGACTTAAATATTTAAATAATGTAAAATGGACCATGATTATATGGGCTCTAAATAATAAACCAACCATGGTATGACTTAAATATTTAGTCGGACCCTGAATAATGAATATTGCATGGTATGGACTCTAAAATATGAAACATGACATGTACGGTTTCTTTTTTATAGTACATACCATTATGGTATATTTTCCTTAAATATTTAAGTCGTTACGAAAATTGAGTAGCACCCATTTTGTTTAATTTATCATTAATTTAATATTTCATACATAACCTACAGCGCTTACTAAATTTTATGAATAGGTAGATACCTTATATTCTGTAAGATGAATCAATTCACTACTTGCTCATTTTCGTTTTGGTTATTCGAAAAAAAATAAGGCCTCTTATATTCTCTTCATTTAGAAAGGTGTGGAATTCTTCTTAATAATAAGTATAACTTACTTACATTACTTTAGATAGCGCTTTACTTTACTTTAAATTTGGCCTCAACTAACAAGCCCCTCCAGCCGTCCCTGTCCCTAGACAGCTTCTTCCAGTTGCCTACACCGAGTTGGTTGATGTCGTTCTCCACTTTTGCGTGCCACCTGTTAATGGTTCCTCCTCTGCTGCGTACACCATCAGGGTTGGATTCGAAGACTCGTCGGAAAGGTACGTTGCTGTCCATACGTATTTTCAGCTTTTTGACCAGGTCAACGTCGCTGTATAGCTCCTCGTTAATCTTCTTTTCCACACTCCTTCGATATACACCGAACCTAAAATCACACGAAGAATCTTCCTCTCAAAGCACGCTAGCAGAATCCAGCCCCATAGACCGGAATGGTGAGGGTCTTGTATAAAGTCTCCTTGGTGCTCTGAGAGAGGGCCTTACTACTTAAATTCCTTCTTAGCACGAACTAACAGCGGTTGGCAAGAGTAATTCTTCGTTTGATCTCTGCATTGATGTCATTTTGCGAGGTAATAGCGGAGCCCAGGTAGACAAAGTCCTTGACAATATCAAAGTTATATCTGCCCATCGTAATATTTGAATTTCTGTTTTTTTTTTCTAAAATCTGTCGGAGTGTAAACATTTGATCGCCGGTTGACTTGACTGGCCTAAGACCACAATGATATAGTTGCCGATCAGACGTACACACATAGTCTAAGAAAGATAGGATCGGACCAGGGACTAATTAATTCATGAAATCTTATTTCTGGTATCGACGCAGAATTGTATCCTCAACAACATATCCAAAGTCCCCCAAAATTCCCGCATTGGCTTTTTGTATAGGCGCATTTTAAGAGGTGGAGAGGGGAAGGAGGCGGGAGTTTGTCAAGCTGAAAAATTTGTTGTAATACAATCTATTCATATGACACATGGTTTTAGGGTGCTTTTCGCCGCTGATTCTAAAGCGACCAAAACTGAAAAAATACATGTATCCTGTGGAAAGTTAATGTCATTTTTATGGAATGATCACTTTTTTTAAAGAACAACAAGTAATATATTACCCAAAACCATATTTAAATAATGGGATTTTAATGAAATTTGGTTTAAATGTTTCATTTGGCATATTTAATAAGAATCAAAAGAGTCCCCAAAAATATCTGTGGTAAAAGGTTGTTTTTTTGAGGGTGAGATGTTAGTGCGTCATTATTACCATAACATCTATGAATAAGTTTTGACACTAATGAAATTTCCTAAAAATATTAAGTATTTCATGGTTTCCAAGTATCAAAATAGTCCATTAAAATAACTTGATCCAAATATTTTTTTTAGAGAGTTTATGTTTGACCTGCCCTATACCGAGCGTAATGTTAGCTCTTACGAAAAATTTAATTTTCATGTAATCGAGATAGTACATATGACATATGAAATACATAGGTATGATTTAAAGGTATTTTTTAACGCCAAATCTAATAAAAGGAAAACCAATTTGATAAAAGCACCCTTAAAAAAGTTAGATTAAATTTGAAACAGAAATTACTGTTTTCCGCTAAATAGGTCAAACACAACTGCCCCAAAAAACACACTTGGACCTTAGATATTTGTACGGACTCTTTTGATCCGTGGGTGCCAATATAAATTTAATATTTTTAGCAAAGTTCATACATAAGTGCCAGAATTTGTTCATGTATGTTATAGTAATAATCACTCACTCACAAACACCCTTTAACCAAAGATATTTTTGGGGACTCTTTTGATTCTTGGTAAACATGCCAAATGAAACATTTGTACTAAATTTCATTAATGTCCCATTATTTAAAAAAAAAAGTGATCATTCCATAAAAATGACATTAACTTTCCACAGGATACATGTATCTTTTCAGTTTTGGTCTCTTTAGAATCAGCGTTGAAAAGCACCCTAAAAATATGTGTCATATGATTAGATTGTATTACAACAAATTTTTCAGCTTAACAAACTCCCGCCTCCCTCCCCTCTCCACCTCTTAAAATGCGTCTACACAAAAAGTCAATTCAGGGATTTTGGAGGATAGTTGTTGAGGATAAAATTCTGCGTCGATACCAACAATAAAATTTCATGAATTAATTTGTCCCCGGTTGCCCATATTAAATTTCCTATTTTTCCTAGACTTAAAAGGTTTTAAGTGGTCACACAGGATAGCCGACAAGATTTGATAAGCGACGTTTAGGATACTAGTTCCTCTGTAGTTGGTGTATTTCAGAGCATCTCCCTTTTTATGGATGGGGCACACTATACCGAGGTTCCATTCATCGGGCATACTTTCATCCGACCAAATTTTGCAGATAAGCTGATTAAAATGGTTCGGCTGGTAAGCCATCAGCTTTGTACGACTTAAGTTTGGATATCGCCAGCAGCACTTCGGTTAAAGAAAATGAATATCTTCTAACTAATAGGTAATTTGATGAGGAAGAAGTTCGTGGATAATTGATAATTGTCTTGTCTTAAAACAAAAAAATAGGCATATGTATAAGATAATTAATAGATTTCTAAAAAGAAAAGTAGGGTTCTCCCTTATCTAACATTTCTATTTGAAAAACACAGTATTCTTGCTTCAGTTTGTTGTACATAAATAGTTCCAATTTTCTATGCTCACTATACCGATATTATGCTTGACCATGGGCTATTTATTTCGAGACCGAAGACTGAATATAACTTTATCATTTCTCAAACTTGCACTTGAACAAAATTGACATTCATCTTAGATATGTCTTAAATTTCTCTATCTAAATGTCTCAATTGGCATATTTTAACTATATATGAACTCTAGGAGGAACCCAGTGTTCGATTAACAATTGAAATTTGAAAAAAAAAAGAAACCAAGAGGGTTCCATTATCTATGATTCAGACTGGACATGGACACACATCATCCTCAAGGAAAATTAATGAAATCTAGCTCAGCTATATAACAAATAAAAAATAAGCAAAATTGGAAAAAACGATTAGTGTGCCCTTTGTCAGTGCATTAAGTGGATAATCCGGAAAACAGCGTAAAAGGCGACATTATTAAAGGAAATTCTATTTTAATACATTCAGTTTTCTTTTTTTTTGTTTAAGGTAAAACGTTGCCTTTTTGTGATGTTTGGCTCTCACATCAGTCCACATGATTTCACATATAAATGAATAGTTGTTACAGAAAAATGGAACGCATCCCAGGAATACGTACGGAGAGGGACCAACCATCACACACGTTCTTCAGGTCCAGGGTCTCTCTAAGAGATTTCAGATATAATTAATGATGTGCTCCACATTGGTGTAGGTCTCTGTTCTCCGACGTGGAATGTCAGTCAAAAAAACATGTGCGGATTTCAAAAAAGGAAACAAAAAAAATAAAAAGAAAAGAAAAACAATAAGACAAGACTCTTCTCAACATCTGCCTGCACGAGGCAGATCCAGATATATATCACATTTAGAACCTATATATCGGTAGATACCTATACAAGAGGCGGCTCACCATCTCAGGAGGACATCCTTCTTCCATCACTTCAAATTCGGTTTCTATGGACTCGTAAGTCGTAACTCGTAAGTGGAATATTCTTAATGGAAGTTTATAAATCCCGTTCGTTGAGTACCGCTGACTCGAGAGTGAGAGACCGGTGGGTGGGTGGCTCTGTCATTACATGGGGTTCCTTGTTCTTCGATCCAGTTCTTTTTTGTGGCAATGAATTATCTGCGCCATGACAGTGAAGTCGTATTTTTTTTATTGTTGCCAACAAAAAGAGAACCATGATAAAGGTAAGGTGAAATGATAATCCCTGTCGCCATTTTTTTGTCCTACCTTTGTGTAGGTACCTACTTGTTTCTTTATCTGTTTTCGTCGCCTATAGAATGAATGTAGCCAAAGCTTGTTTCTTTGTATTATGTGCAAAGATTAAGTTCTTATACTTATGTTTTAAAGAAAAATAGGTAACTAGTAATGTTCCTAGAGTGTATAGTGTATAGGTACATACCTATGGCATTAATGCCAGAAGGAGATATAGAGTGAAATTCCAGATATTTCAGAAGTTTCCAAAGGAAAGCTGAAGATTTATGTAAAGTGCTTGTGCTAGCTGCTTCGATTACGAAATTTGTGTAACTTTAATCTTTACTTCGAAATCATGTTGGACTTATCCCTACAATTATAAAAACAAGTAAATGTCGTCTCATAAAATATATATATTTTGCTTTAATAAAATTTTATGATTAGAGTCAAAAGATTCCACAAAGCTGAAAAAAAGCGCATAGATGGTTTTTTTTTTTTTGTTTTATAATACAAATTCCACAACTACTGAAAAAAATCTGCCAAGTAGAAGACTTAGTATTATTTAATTGGACTTGTTGAATTATTGATTCAAAATAGCTTTTAACGGCCGGTCCTTAGAAATTAAAAATTGGCTTTTCGTCCCGGCGTTCTCAAAACAAAATTTCTAATAATTCTTGATTAGAAATTCTAATTGGGTTGGATATAGTTCACAATTGATTTTCGCTGTAAAATTGATGTAAGTTGGACTGAACTTAATAAAAATTGCGTCTTGACAAGGCCCTCACTGTCAACTGAGTCCAAGTGAGAACGCCGCGCCGGGACGAAACGCCAATTTTTAAGTTCTAAAGGCCGTTAAAAGCTATTTTGAATCGGTATATGATAGGTACAATTTGTATATTGTATATACATATAGCTTTATGATGATATTTTGACTTTCGAAATTAGTGCATTCATGTCGATGTCGTACAATTATTACAATAATTATTGTTATTTGAAAATAAAAAGATAGGTAGATGTGTTATGTAGCTACTTGTATATACAGGGTTATTCACCTTAGGTGTGACAAAAAGCTTAAGCGTGTAGGTTTAGTTAAGACAAGAAAAATTTCGTATGGGAGGGGGTTTCTTTTCCCCCTCATTTAGGTGGAAGCTGCAATTTTCTTAAAAACAATTGACTTGAAAAAGAAAACAAATTATTAAAATAACAACACCTAGAATGACTTGATATACTTTTTTGCAAAGCCAGAAATCTCTCCTTTTTAACTTTAAAAAATCAGAGGCCCTAAAAGGATAAAGGAAGATAAAATCCTTAAACCAGATACGCGGGCCACCCAAGGTACTGTTTATTACGAATAAACTGAAAGCACATACCAACTAACAACATAGCTGCCTGCCTGGCGACTGAGCATACCTTAAGCGGAGCGACGGAGTCGCGTGATTGACTGAGGACCCAAAAAGGGAGTTAAAATTCTTGAAACCGCGAAGCGGTCCCACCCAATGAACTGTGTATTGTACATACACTTTAACAGCCAAAGAATACAACATCACTCTTTATTTTGCATTCTTTGATTTTGTTAAAGCTTTCGACACTATAGAGCACAAATTCATTTGGAAAGCATTAATTAAGCAATGCGTAGAGCCCAAAATTGTACTAATTTAAAAAAAGATGTATGATGGAAGTATGGCATGCATAAAAACAGAAACCATGGGTCCAATGTTTCATTTAACTCGCGGAGTAAGACAGGGTGACCCACTTTCAGCAGCTCTTTTTTCTGCAACCATAGAAGGCATTTTTCAGAAATTGGATTGGGAAAACAAAGGCATGAAGATTACCGGAAAATATCTATCAAATTTAAGATTTGCAGACGTTATTGTTAAGATCTCCACCAGCAGTGAGAAACTGCAAACTATGCAAAACGAACTATGTTTTGAATGTAAGAAAGTATGTAGGTAGGTAATAGAGATGAAAATAGATAACAACATTCTAGAGTATGTAGATGATTATACGTACCTGGGTCAAATAATATCCTTTATTAACAAAGATACCAAAAATGTTACCCAAAGAATTACCAATGCTTAGCGACAGTTTTGCAACGTTAGAAATCTTTGAGACATTAACATCTCCAGCAAAAACAAGAAAATACATTCGATTCTTCCAGTCCTCACATATGGGTGACAAACATGGCAACTTACAAGATATCTTGAGAACAAATTAAAGTCATGCCAAAGGTGGATGAAAAGATCAATATTAAAGATACGGATCTTCCAAAGAATAAACCACAACAAGAAGTCAAACCAATTTTGAAGACGAACTTTAAAGAATGAGAAAATTAAAATGGAACTGGGCTGGGCACATAGTACGTATAAGGGATGAACAATGGACCAAAACGACAACAGAATGGATACCATTAGACAGGAAGCGAAATGTTGGAGGACAGTACAAAAGATGGAAAGATGACACAATTCCTTTTGCTTTAACTACTGGCAAGAAGCAACAGATAGAAGAAGTTGAAAATTGAAGGGGGAAGCTTATAACCATCAAACTTTTTATTTAATATTTTTATTAAAAAAAAAAATATTTATTTTGAATTATTAAGAAAATTGTAATTGTAAACACTAAGAGTAAATAAAGTATACATTGAAAACACACCAACTGACAACATACAAAAAGGTGTCATGACATTTGGCCATGTGTCGTTTTCTTGAGTTGAGGTCACTTGAACTTTTTAATTGAATTATATTCATTCACTCCACTTAAAACAGAAGTAATTTCAATATTTTAATATTTAAATTTCTTCATCTTCTTTTTATAAAAAACCTGACCAAGGGTAATTATTTTCTGGGTGCACGAATTTTAACAAATTCCCCTAGAATAATAAAATTCACAGTATCTTCGTGCTGTGATTTTTATAAGAGTCGGTAAACATCGACCAAAATTTGTGTCTTAGTAGAGTATAACAGACTGACTGAAGAGCCCAGTGTTTTACCTTGGGCGAAACACAATTATTTCTGGAGTTGAGGTGATTTGAACTTTTTAATTGAATTATATTCATTCACTCCACTTAAAACAGAAGTAATTTCAATATTTTAATATTTAAATTTCTTCATCTTCCTTTTATGTGTCATGTGGCCATATTTTGAATTATGGCCAAGTGACACATTGTGAAAGCGTCAAATGTCCACATTCAAACATTTGGCCATTTGGCGATTTTACAAAGTGTCATAATATGGCCAATATGGCGATATGTCACTTACAAATTATTCTTTTGCCAGTAGTGATTTTGCCGCGTGATTTTAAACAAAAACCCTGTAAACGTTTTCAATAAGTTATTTTGAAAAATTTAAGTTTTTAAAGATAGTCCCCTGAACATTTAAAAAATACTTAACAAAAAATTTCAAAAACAAAATTAAAATTTTTCAAAACAACTTTTTGAAAAAGTTTTCAAGTATTTTTACAAAAATCGCGCGAATTTTTAAGAAAATACTTGTAAGCGTTTTCAAAAAGTTGTTTTGAAAATTTTTTATTTTATTTTTAAAGACCATTTTAAAAATTACTTAACATAAAATTTCAAGAACCGAATAAAAAATTTTCAAAACAACTTTTTGAAAACGTATACAAGTTTTTTAAAAAATTAGCGTGAATTTTTAAAAAATACTTGGAGGTATACGTTTTCAAAAACTTCTTTTGAAAAACTTTAATTTTGTTTTTGAAATTTTATCTAAAGTAATTTTTAAAATGTTCTGGGAACCATCTTTAAAAACAAAATTAAAATTTTTCGAAACAACTTTTTGAGAACGTCTACAAGTATTTTATTTAAATTTCGCGTGAATTCGTCAAAGGTCCACAATTTATTTATGTTTTGAGTTTTGACCCACATAGGTGGGTATTCGAGCATTTAACCATATGCCCAAAAGTAGGGCTGGCCACGAGACGAGAAAAGTCTCGGTCTCGCATGACGAGACCGAGACGAGACGAGACGAGACTGGATTTTAAGCATTCGAGACGAGACGGCGACATGACTGTATATTTGGACCGAAATTTACAGAGAGTCTAATAAATTAAAAAATCCAATTTCAGTTAAATATTTATTTTCTTCTGCACGTATTCAAACTATAATAGAAAATATTTTGTTCCAATAATCAACAAGTTTTTTCGGAGACGAAACCGAGACGAAACATAATTATACGAGACCGACACGAGAACGAGACGAGACTGACACAATGTGTCATATGGCTATATTTTGACTTATGGTCATATGACGCATGGCCAAATGTCACGGCACCTACAAAAACGAAAAACCTATAGTATTAGTCCTTTATGTTTTTTAATGCGAGATTTTAGTATTCGAGATTTACGGTTGCGGGGTTTTTTTAAATGCTAGATTGTAAGAAGCGGGTTTTTGTAAGCGGGTTTTTGTAAATGCGAGATTTCGTATTGCAAGATTTCGATTGCGATATTTCATAGCCTACCCCGTTTTCTAATAATTTGTTTTCTGTTTTAAGTCAGTTTCTTAGAAAATTCCCCTCCCACTTAAACAAGGGCGAATTGACCCCCCCTCCGATATGATTTTTTTTCTTGTATCAACTAAACCTACACGCTCAAGCTTTTTGACACACCTTAGGTGAATCATCCTGTATATGGATATGGCTAACAAATCCATCAATGACTCTGTTCCTAAAATCAAAGATAGATAATGACATTAGAATGAGTATTAAAAAGTCCGGCGTTTATCTAATAAGTTATGCATATTGAAAACCTAGACTGCTCCGTTGAATCGATCGCAGAAACACAAGAGTGGTTTTGCATAGGCAAATGAAAATAATCTTAATTTGGCATAACGAGATGGATGGTCATAATTTTTATTAGGCATAGAGCTGTTCTGGTGGAATTTTCAGTGATTTAGATTTTATGTTAGATAGATTAGTAAATAGTAAACCCTTTCAAGGAAATAGGTAAACAAGTCCTACGGGCAATTATTGATCGTAATGAATTTTCAGTGATTTATATATGGGGGGGGGGGGTTCTCTACCTACTATGAGAAAGAATGGCTAAAAAATGGCGAGCAGTCTTGCTTTTTTAACCACAGCTTGAAAAACTGAGATTTTACTAAAATTACTTCCATGGAAAATTTCCATGAAAGCCCTTTGAAAGCCAGGAATCTTACGAAATTTATGTTTAAAATCTCTTAGGATGTGTGCCCGATTGTGTATTAAAATATAAAAATGGTTCCAATACAGATACCTATGTATCAAATTTTTAGAATTAAAATTTATTAGAATTGATTTCTTTGGTATTGCTTTAATTTTGTTTATTGAAAATAGTAGTGTAAAATAATATCTGTACGAAAATTATTTTTTTTTATTGCATCGTTTGAAACTGACGTAAAACTTAAAATTCTGATAGTTTACAGTTGTAAAATAATCGTAAAATATCCTTTATTTATAAAATAGTTGAGAAAAAGGTTTAAGTAGACATAACGGCCATTCGATGATAATTGTACTTTAAACTAAGAGAGTCGTCAAATTTGAATGAGATTCAATCAGAATCAAGAATTGGCGTGGGAAAAGATTTTTGTCCACAGAATTCAACAAACGGACCTCTGTGGGGCGGTGGCAGTGGGCGCATTTTATTAAACCATTTTTTTCGTTCATAAAAACGAACTCTGAAAATGTCATCCAAATTGTTAGAGCCGTTTCCGTGTAATTAAGGAATAACAAAATTGGGCGTAACAGTGGGTGTATTTTACCAGAAACTATTTTTTAAATTTTGCTACCGTTTGTACAAACAAACCATGAAAATGTTCACCTTTAACGACGTGCCTGTAACGGCCGCGCATTTCGTATTGTGGTGAATATGCCCAGTTATGTAATCAACGACACATTAGTACAACTTTGAAAGCCATCTTTGAATGAAATACATAATTAAATCCATCACGGTTGGTGTCCAGGCTCGTTCGTTTTTCGTCAGGCTGGCATAATTGAACGAAACCTTTTTAGAAAAGCACCATCTAGCAGACCATAGAAAATTTTAGAACCCTTTATTTCGGATATTACTACAGGGCCACCAGTCCGAAAACAGCAGTTTGATTTTGAAAGTGAACGAATAAATGTCAGTGTGAATAAAAAGTTGCATACTTGTGCTTGGTGATAGTAAAGTATTAGAAGTAAAAGTATTTGAAATAAAAGCGTTTTATTTTGTGAAGTAATTGCAGTTTCAGTTTGAATAAAGGAAATAAGTTTTATATGCGAACCCGTAGTAAAATATAACATTGGTGTCAGAAAAAGTGGAATAAAATTTATTTAATCTGTGAATTGATAATTGATGGTTTAAAATTGATAAAGGTGTGGATAAGTGAACAAATAAGAAAGGTGCTTGTGAAAAGTGAGACACAAAAATATAAGAACAAAATAGAAAAAAATGGGTAAAATTGTGAATGAATTAAATTGTGTTGAACTTAAGGCAGAAATGAAGAAGAGAGGTCTTCCTACTGCTGGAACAAAAAATGACCTCATTATTCGTCTGCAGGAAGATTGAAGGCAACACAGTGAAAATCCAAACACATTTGTCTTTGAAATTGAAATGACCGATGAGCAAGTAAGTACAACAGTAGACATGACCATGACCAATATGATGGCTCAGCTGCTCGCCCAGTTTGAAGACCAACCAAAAGGAGCAAAAGAATCTTCTAGAAGAGCAACGTAGCGAACAGAAGAATCTTCTGGAAGAACAACGCAACGAGCAAAGGAACCTTCTAGACTACCAGAAAAACCTAATCGAAAGTAAGCTAAATTAATTTGAAAATAAATTCATGGCTCTTGATGAACGTGTTGAAAACGTCGAAAAACGAGGTTCGAGAAGTTTGAAGACAAAATGCAGAGCTTTGCCAGTGAAATAGATAAGGTTAGGAAAATGAAGGTAAGAGAGGGTAGTTGCAAATTTCCTACGAAGAAATAAATGCATCTACCAACCTTTGATGGACAATCTTCTTGGTCAATCTACAAGAAGCAGTTTGAGGCAGCCGCAACAACAAATGTCTGGGATGACGAAGACAAGTTTATTGCCCTGACGCTTGCCCTTAGAGCTTCTGCTGCTGAACTATTGCAAACCTTACAAAAAAATATACAACATAATAGAAAAAAGCAGTGCGAGTGGTATTCCTTCCTCTTCCTCCCCTCATAATCTTCGCAGTCAAACCGACTAGATCATTGCAGGCAGTATGTAAGTTAATAACAATTATATTAGCTATCCACATACCTAATTTCCCATTCCCACATTCATATTCCTAAAGCACCACATTCCAATACCCAGCACCTTACACTCTATTTCCTGCACACTTCCTTTTATAATAAGTCAGCATAATATTATTAAGCTAGTAATTTGTATAACCTTCCAACAAATCAATTATTTGCTTTCCAAGCAAATATAGCATTAAGTTAAAATTGTTCAATTCTGAATATGCAAGCAAATCAACTATTTGCTTTGCAAGCGAAAATAGAATTAAGTTCAAATTATTGAATAAAATTAATCAGTCTTAAACTCAACAAGAAAGACAAAACATCTTTTATTTACTGGCGCCCAACTTCAATTCGAATAGTATTGTGTGCTCCTAAAATCTTAGTATTAAGAGAATAGAGCAAGTTAAAGCGCAAAAACCTCGTTAAAGAATCCAAATAACCAATAAAGGAAACGACTAAAGGAATTGTAGCGGGATTAAAGCTCCAAATATCTTCGTTGAAAAAGAATAGAGTTATTTAATTATAAAAAAGACGCAAATAATCCATTAGTCACCCACCAAAGGAAAAGATGACCGCTATATAACTATTTGATCCATATAAAGGATCTGAACGGTATTATCAAGCCATCGGTATAATTAGGAACAAAGTTGTCGGACCTGCCAATTTAATTTTATCATCTTTCAATACGGTTCTTAATTTCGAAGCAATAATTTCTCGCCTTGATAATTCCTATTCGGACAAACGCCCGCTGCACGTACTCGAAAATCAAATGAGTATTTTATGTCAAGGACATTTATCCACCTCTGAGTACTACGACAAGATAGAAAAACATTTAACTTCTATTACGAATAAAATATCTATGGAATATTCGGGTAATAATGAATTAATTAATTCATTAGCATCAAAATACAGAGCAGATGCGTTGCGGGTATTCATTTCAGGCCTTAATAAGCCTATCTGCAATATATTATTTTCTTCTGGTTGTGAAGATCTGCCATCTGCATTAGCGAAGGCACAGGAGCTTGAGGCCAATCAACATAGGTATAACTTCGCAAGAGCATTTACTAAAAATACTAGTATTAGTGCTCTTCCAAAGAGCAACCCCCACTATAAACGAGTTGTTCAAGCTCAACCCCAAGCCCAAGCTCAACCCCAAGCCCATGCTTCCCCCATAGATAACCAGCAGAAATACAACCAACAATCAGAACCATACGATCATATGAGCGTTGATAACTCGTCAATATACCGACGCAGTAGAATGTCACAAGTTCAACCAGCGGTGCCAGAGGGCAGTAATAAACAAACCATCAGGCAACAGCCGCAAACCTATGAAAACAAGACATCGAAGCGCGCACGCGAGTCTGACAGGGGACCATTACCGAAAGCTCAGCGAACTAATTTCGTAAAATCCAAAAATGTAAAACAAGATCATGAACTAAAGAAAAGTCCCGAATACGAATTGTATGAAGACGAAGACGAATATGAAAACCTCGATGAGGAATATGAAGATCAGATTAATTTTTTAGAATAAAGTCCGCTTTACCATTTGTTGAAAAGAAACTCAATGGTAAAACTATAATGAGAATCCTAGTAGACACTAGTACAGCCAAAAATTATATCACACAAATTCCTCAATTAAAAGTAATTCCAAATAGTAAAAATTTTAAGGTCAAGTCTCTTCACGGTGAAAATAAAGTAACCCACAAATGCAGAGTACAATTTTGTGGTAAAATCACAGATTTTTTTATACTTCCCCAATTAGAAACCTTCGATGCGATTATAGGGTATGATTTTCTCGCGCAAATAAAAGCGCAAATCGATACTAAACGCTCTTTATTAATTTATGAAAATGGGGAAATGGAAATCAAATTTTGAGAATGCGAACAGGTTAATAATTAAGAAATCGATATAAAAACAATTCCTGACACCGTCAAAAACGAATTTAAAGAATTAATAGAAGACTTTTCAGAAGTGTTCGCTCAACCTGATGAAAGATTAACTTTCAATACAGACATAAAAGCTACCATAAGAACATTAGATTCCGAACCAATCTATTCTAAGCCAAGACCATACAATATGGCAGCAATTCCTTTTGTAAACAAAGAAATTAAGAGATTACTTAATGATGGTATAATTCGGCCATCACATTCCCCTTATAACACCCCAATATTAGTGGTAGGGAAAAAAGGAACTAATGAAGACGGTACTCCGAAATCTAGATTAGTGTTTGATTATAGGAAATTAAATGAACGTACTATTCCAGATCGGTATCCGATTGCTGAAGCTTCCGTTATTTTATCCAATTTAGGACAAGCAAAATATTACACAACGATCGATTTAAAATCCGGCTTCCATCAAATTCTCCTAGAAAAAAAGGACCGGGAAAAAACGGCGTTCTCCATAAATAATGGAATGTTCGAATTTTGCAGACTGCCTTTCGGTTTGAAAAACGCTCCAAGTATATTTCAGCGAACAATTGATAACATACTACGAAGCGATATAGGCAAAAGTTGTCATGTTTATATAGATGACGTAATTATTTTTTCACAAACAGAAAACGAACATTTGGAAGATATAAAAATAATATTTTCTAAACTTTTCAACGCCAACATGCGCATATCTCCAGATAATGTAAATTTTTTAAGCATGAGCTTGAATTTCTAGGATTTCTTGTATCTGGAGACGATATTAAAACCTGTCCCAATAAAGTCAAAGATATAATTGACTTTGAAGTGCCAAAAACACTTCGAGCACTTAGATCTTTTCTTGGTCTTTCTGGTTTTTACCGTCGATTTGTAAAAGATTATGCTCAGATAACCAAACCGTTAACAAAATATCTCAGAGGAGAAAACGGAAATGTAGGAACGAACAAGTCTAAGAACATCAAAATTATTCCTTATGCTGAGGCTATATGTGCCTTTAATAGAATAATGAACATTTTAGCCTCAGAAGATGTGTTGTTATTCTATCCCGACTTTCGTAAGCCCTTAGATTTGACTACCGATGCTTCACCACAAGCAATAGATGCAGTTCTCTCTCAAGGTGGTAGACCTATCACAATGATATCTCGAACTTTGAGTAAATCCGAAGAGAATTTCGCTACGAATGAACGAGAAATGTTAGCGATAGTCTGGGCATTACAATCTTTGAGAAATTATTTATATGGTGCTCCTGATATTCATATTTATACAGATCACCAACCACTCACGTTTGCAATTTCCGAAGAAAATCCTAATACAAAACTTAAAAGATGGAGAAAATGAAAAATCAGAGACCTAAAAAGGGAGATAAAATCCCTGAACCCGATATGCCGGCCACCCAATATACTTTTTATTAGAAATAAACTAAAAACACACCCACTGACAACATAGGCGCCTGCCTGGCGACTGAGCATACCCTAAGCGGAGCGACGGAGTCGCGTGAGCGGGACAGAGGACCCGAAAAGGGAGTTTAAATCCTTGAACCCGCGAAGCGGTCCACCCAATGTACTGTTTATTGCACACAAACTGAAAGCACACCAACTGACAACATAAACAAACGTAAAACCTAGTATAACGTAATTTATACAAGTCATTTATGTTTTTTAATGCGAGATTTTAGTTTTCGAGATTTTAGTTTGCGGGTTTTTGTAATTGCGAGATTATGAATAGCGGGTTTCTGTAATTGCGAGATTTCGTATTGCGTGATTTCGGGACCGAGATTTAAGTTTGCGAGATTTCGTAACCAACCCAGAATTGAATGCTTCTAACACTCAATGCTGTCTCCTGTCGTTAAAGCGAAACCCACCCCCAATGCCGCTTTCCATGGACGGCAATTGCGGTATGTGTGTCTCAGACAACCTTATGTGGAATGACCACATATTAGACGTCGCCAAAAACGCTGCTAAGTGCTTAGGTTTCCTCCGAATATGCATGAAATTCTTTACCCCCTCTGATCTAGCTGTAATCTAAAAAGCCTTTATTTGTCCAAAGCTTGAGTATAATTTATATATGGGCAGGTCCTTCTATTATTCAGCTAAGCTTGTTAAATAGAATTAAAAAAAGGGCCCTAAAAATGATAGGTGATAGAACAATAACGGCAACAATAGCATCTCTCGAACACCGCCGCAATGTCACCTATCTCTCACTGTTCTATCGTTATTTTTATGAGCAGTGTTCAAGTGAAATAGTCAGTTGCATTCCTCCCCTTAAACAATTCAACCGTAATACTCGCGCTTTTAGGAATGCTAATCAGTTTACCCTTGAGCCCAACTTCCGACGTACCCTTAAGTATAGGGATTCTTTCTTTATTCGCACAACAAGAATGTGGAATGCTTTACCTGGCCTTATTTCCCCCCCCCCCCATTTTGATATTCAGAACTTCAAACCCAATGTGCATCGGTATCTCCTTTTAGCGTTAGGAAACGCTCGCACTGTGCTTGGCATATTAAGGGTAGTAAAAAACACTTTAGTGCGCGGCATGTTAAAAAAAAAAAAAAAATGTGGATAACCTCAATGAAAGACTCATTGACATTCATCAACGGACAAGGAAAAACATAAAAACCGCAAGTGATAGGATGAAAACACGATACGACGCACGTGCAACAACGATGGGATTCCAAGAAAGAGACCTGGTGTGGTTTTACAATCCTCGCAGACAAAACTTCAAAAGAACTGGGAAGGCTCATATACCGTTGTGAAGCGAATCAATGATGTGGTTTACCGCATTCAGAGAGGAGTAAGGGGTAAGCTTAAAGTAGTTCACTGCGACCGTTTACATCGTTATAACAGTGGGAATAATGGATTAAATCGGGACGATCAATCCTAAGAGGGGGCAATGTGGTGAATATGCTCAGTTATGTAAACAACGACACATTAGTACAACTTTGCGCAGCCATCTTTGAATGAAATAAATAATTTAATTCATCACGGTTGGTGTCCAGGCTCGTTCGTTTTTCTTCAGGCTGGAATAATTGAACGAAACCTTTTTGGAAAAACACCATCTAGCAGACCCTAGAAAATTCTAGAACCCTTTATTTCGGATATAAATACAGGGCCACCAGTCCGAAAACAGCAGTATGTTTTCATAAAATTAGTGGCAACACTGGTGTGAATACGAAAGGTTTAACTAAAGATTACGTCCAAATTTTATTTTTTGAATATTTAACTAAAAAAGTAAATATAAATTTAAAAAAGTGTTCAGAGAGCATTTATTAACTGAAAAGAAAATCACAGATTACAAAAAAATACAAAGGCTAAGAATTTTTTCGTGAAGACAAAGGACTTTCTCTGTAAATGAACAGCAAAGTAGTAAAACGTCCAATCTCAGAAACTTCACCAGATAAGATGAATCTTGTAACTAAAAAAGGGAAGCAAATTGAAATTCCGAGTAAAGTTGCGGATATGACGGTAGAGCACTTAATGGTATTATTTGATTTGAAGCAGCAAGATCTTGCAACTCAAACCGACATCGAAGAACTACGCTCGGATATAGGGGCAGTTAAAAAAGAAAATATCGAGCTGAAGATGCACATTCAATCACTTCAATCTAAAGTGAACACGTTGGAAAACCAGATAGAATCCATACAGAAACAAACCACAGAAATGAATTTAGTATTCAGAATTGAAGCCAATAACACCATTGAACAAAAAGATCAAGTCTTAGAGATATGTTCCAAACTGTCAAACGGCAACATAACCAAACTTAACAGCAATGCTATCAAGGAAGTTAGGTCTTGGAATCCAAGATATAAAAATTTTATTGTCTGCTTTGATAGTAAAAATGATCTTTATTGTATCTTAAAAAATACACACAATTTAAAAAACACAAACATCTCCATTCAAAAAGATTATCCACCGAATATAAGAAGGCGAAGAGCTCGTTTGCTTCACGTCCGTAGGCAAATCAAGCAGAACCGAGCAAGTCTAAAAGTTGTGCTGAAAGATGATAAGCTTTATGTTGAAGACATGGAGTTTGTCTGGGCCGATATAACCGGATTACGCCATGGAAATATGTGCGGATTTAATAAACTTTTGCAGAATTTCGGCCTTCCCGAGAATATTTTTGCTAATTGTTTACAATCCTCATCTAAGAAGGAAATCAACGTGGACAATGACAGAACGTTGACAGGAAACGTCATCCAGCAAGAATCTGACGCTGGACAGGCTAAAAGTTCTAATCATTAGCACAGGGTTGGCATTGAGGCGAAATCGGATAAAAGAAAAAATATTTGTGAAATCGATATTGTCGCGTATAATGTAGGTGGACTAAATAATAAATGGATTTTTCCAGGATTTATTAATTTTCTCTACACGTTTAATTTTATATGTTTATTTGAAACACACGTTGTTGAAGCTAAGAATGCGAATTTTGAAAGGTTTTTTACATCTTATAACTGTTTTTGGATTTCTGCAAAGAAAACAGCGAGCAAAGGAAGAGCAAGTGGTCGTACTCTTATAGCAATTAAAAAACACTTACAAATTGATTATGAGGTTAAACAAGTCAACGATTTTTTTTACATCGAAACTAAAAACTATCCAAATAAAATGTTTATTATTCCGATTTATTTAAATTGTTCAAAGTGGCAGAACGATTATGATAACTTCTACGATATGGTGTGCTCCTTTAAAACACATGATCTTATAATAATTGGTGATTTAAATGCTAGAACGGCAGACAAGGAACCTACAGGTAATAAGAGTATTCAACGAGGCAAAAGACGAAAAAATTAACGCCGAGGGAAAACAAGTTCTAGAGCTTTGTAATGATTTTGGCCTGAATATATTAAATGGTTGTTCTTTTGGAGATCTGGAAGGGGAGCTTACATTTATAGGAAAGCAGGGTAGTTCTACTACAGATTACTGTCTTGTTGGTGGAGACTTATATTCCATCATTAAAGATTTTCGGGTTGGCGATCTTAACTTATCGGATCATCTTCCAATTGTTCTTAAAATGCGTTTTGACTGTATCCAAGAAGTACCACAGGATATAAACAAAAACTTCCACTCTTTAACTTGGAAAAATAGTGGGAAAGCAGAGTTTCAAGCCAAGATTGATAGAAGTTTGCAAACTAAAAAATCAAACTCGATGTTAAACTATGTACCACTTCTTGAGCTAGAACATTTAATCAGTGATTCCGCAAATTTCATGCAGCAACCTTTGGTCTTAAGGAGAAAAAACAAATGGTATGATGAGAGCTGTGAAAAATTGAGAAAAACTTCGATGTCTTTGCTGAAACTGTGTGGAAAATTCAACATACAAATCCTTAAAACTTCATACATCGAAGCTAATAAGAGATATAAATTTTGGTGCAAGGAAAAAAAAAGAGTACATGAGGAAAACCTGGCGATGTCCTTAAGTCAATGCAGAGATTCTAAAGAGCTTTGGTCATTGACATGGAAAGTTAATGGAAATGAATACTCGAAAACATGTAGCAACATTAACTTAGATGTTTTTTATGAGCATTTTGCAAAACTCTTATCCTGTTCAGTATCACCAATATACTTAAGTTATGCGAGGCCTTTTTTACAGAACGAAATTTTAGATGCCGACATTTCGAAAGAAGAGGTGGAAATAACTTTAAACAACCTTAAAGATGGTAAGGCCACAGGCTCTAACGGTATTCCGTGTGAATTTTATAAATACAATACAAGTATCTTTAAAGAAAAGTTATCCGAAGCACTCAACGTAATTTACAAGTTTGGCGTCTTTCCTGAGCACTTCTACGAAGCTCTTATCCTGCCTATCCATAAAAAAGGTGATTTTCAGGATCCGAACAACTATAGAGGAATTTCTTTCTTAAACGCAGCCTTGAAAATTTACACTTCGCTACTTTGTTACAGACTTACAAGATGGGTAGAAATTAATAATAAATTGAGTGAGCTCCAATCTGGATTTCGAAGAGGTTTTTCAACGGCAGATAATATTTTTGTCCTATGTAATCTGGCACGGATTAAGTTAAGTCACAATAAAACACTATATGCCTTTTTTGTTGATTTTAAGGCAGCCTTTGACACCATCAATAGAAATGCGCTGTTTTACAAACTGTACAGTCTGGGAGTGTCTTCGAAATTTGTAAAAGCACTGGAAAAACTGTATCAGCACACTGAGGCGTATGTTTTTAATGGAAATGGTACCTCGGCAAAGCTGGAAGTCAATCGTGGTATTAGACAGGGCTGCAATTTAAGTCCCTTGCTCTTCGCTCTATTTCTGGATGACCTGACTGTATATCTGCCATGTGGAGTAAGGTGTGGTGACATGCAAATCAAAGTTATAATGTATGCGGATGATATCGTGCTATTAGCTGAGTCACCCACATCCTTGCAAATGATGATCAACAGGTTAGCTGACTATTGCAAGTTATGGAGTTTGGAGGTAAACACGGTTAAGTCAAAAGTGATGATCTTTCAAAATGGAAGTGGGAAAGTTTCGAGGGAAGAAAACTGGAAGTTTGATGGAAGAAACTTAGAAATAGTAAAAACATATAATTATCTGGGGATAGAGTTGGCGTACAACCTTAATATGGGAAGACATCTCAAGCAGAAAGCTGATCTGGCCAAATCTGCTATAT
The DNA here is from genome assembly GCA_949320155.1 of Melangyna quadrimaculata. NCBI lineage: Eukaryota > Metazoa > Arthropoda > Insecta > Diptera > Syrphidae > Melangyna > Melangyna quadrimaculata. The sequence goes on from OX439483.1 coordinate 392,523,258, forward strand.
GTATTAACTGGAAAAAAATATTCAATAACAAACTTGTGTCAATGAGTACCAAGTACAGGGTATTCAATGCCACTGCGAGATCTGTTCTTTTATATGGAGCACAAGTATGGTGAGCAAAAAAATATGAAGTCGTAGATAACCTGTTAAGTTTCTTTCTGAGGAAGTCTTTCTTACTTCCAGTAAACACGCCTAAGTATATGTACTATCTGGAAACTGGTCTGCCAACTCTCTTCATTGCATCGTTGAAAATGAGCGCGGACTACATAATTAAAATTGTGGGTATGGAAAACTCAAGGTTGCCTAAACGTCTCTGGATGTATGCAGTTCAATATAAAAAGTTATGGTACGAGGACTGGAATAAGCTGGCAGCGGATTGTGGATTTACCTTTAATTTGATAGGAAAAGATTCAACTCAGATAAAAAAATGCTTTATGAAATAATACAAAGCACCGATGAAAATGAGAGGTATTCATTTATTGAACGGGCGCGAGCTTCAACAGAGCGGCTATTTTACTCCAGGCTGAACTATAATCTTAACCTATTGAACTATTTTCATTCAAATTTGTCATGCAGAGGAATTGGAGATATTTAAGATTAGAGGGGAGCTCCTGCGTCTTAACTTTATGCCACACAGATCTGAAATCATTAACTTCTGCAGCTTGTGTAATTTACAAGAGAGAGAAGATATTGGACATTTTCTTGGAATATGTCCTGTCTTAAAAGAAATTAGGAGGTTACATTTTGGCAGAAGTGAGATAAGAGAAGACGAAATTTGCAGCTTGCTTAACGGCTATAACTGGATGCAGCTCATTAATTTTTGTATGGATGCGTCATCATATAGACCCAGAATAATTGATGAAATTTTTTAGTGCTAGAGCCACGTTCTTGTAGAGAAAGTTTAATGATGTTTTAAATTTCGTTGCCTTTAATTTCCCTTGCTTTAAAAAAAAAAAAAAAAAATTGCATTAAAGTAGTTTTATTGTTTTTAAATTGCTTTGATTTTCTTTGTTTTAACTAAACTAAAAGTTCCTAAAATGGTTTAAAATCCTTAAACAAAAAAATATTGTATTAAAGTTGTCTTTATTAATTTTTTGTTTTAACTAAACTAAAAGTCCCTTTTAATAAATAAGTAATAAATTAATTTTCAAAAAATAAAAAAAAAAATAATAATAATAATAAATAAACAAACAGTTCAAACCAAATGCTTAAGTAAATATGGTATAGCAGCTATCACTCGGACAGACGGCCTCACTGCCATGTCCTATATATTATTCAATAGTAAATTACAAACATTGTTAAAAATTTTAATTCAATGAATAAAAATCTAATCTAATCTAATCTAAATCATAAAATTATTATTAGTTTATCCATCGTCAGATATAACTTACGTCGTCGATTTATTGTCATACATACAATCCATGTCATTCGTTCAAATACAATTTCTTATTGATAAACTTTTTACAATTTCTCCATACCGTGGAGTTACTTTGCTCCACTTTTCGCACTATTTTTAGAATAATTCTTTAAAATGGTAAAAATATAAATTGTTTGATAGTCGATAGACACAAATTGCTTTCATTAAATATGAAGTATTGACCAATTTGTAGTATACTTAAAAAGTGGATAAGATAAAAATCTTAACTTATCCTTCGGCTTTTTTGGTCACATGGCAATGAAACAATCAAGCAAATGTAATTTGATTGTTTCATTGCCATATCCATTGTGACCAAAAAAGCCGAATGATAAATTAAGATTTTTATCTTATCCACTTTTTAAGTAAACAAATTGCTTTCTTCACAAATGAATATGTAGCTAGGGTTCTACTATTTCGTTCCTGAAATTCTTACTTACTTACTTACTTAAGTTTTTTTATATTTATATCTCTGGTTATTTGGAAAAATCGATCCCCGAGACGCACCGCGCGCCGTCCGCCGCCGCTGGCTGTCGCGACCTGATTTGGGTTATTTCAATTCACATTACCCATTTACCAAAAACTCTAAGGTCCAGTTTTGCAGTGCAAGAGTTTCGGATTTAAGCTGAAGTTAAACCTTTGAATTGAACTCGAGTTAAACTTTAAACTCGTCACTGAAAATCTTGGCCTAAGAACGCAAAAATGTCATGATTTTGCATAAAATATAAATAGAATCTAGAAATAACTTTACCTCCCTTTCCAGCTAGCGATGGGGAAAAGCAATCTAAGTTTTTCTTGAAACTAGGAACCTTTTTTACAAATTGTCTCTAAATAGTCCAGAAATAGAAATTATACAAAATTTCATACTAAGGAATAAAAATGCAAAATAAATAAATTTTATAATATGCTTTTAAATTCAAAAATTCTTTTTATCATACGCACTGCCACCTAGCGATGGATAGAAGAAACAAAGTGAACCCACCTGAGTCTCGGATAGGTAGATGTCTAAGACAATTAAGTTAAGTCACAAACCATTTAGGTTGGCTGACTTAGATAATTAATTTTTGGGACAACTTTTATATATAACATTTTGATCATTCACAATAATGAAACGATAAGGTGAACATAAATATTTTATGATTAATATTTGATTTTATGCCTGCAACTGACGTTTGAATTGACGAGTTCAATTAAGGACTATTAACATGAAAGCGACCAACGAACGAAGAATGAACTAACAAATGGGATTTAAAAAAAATCCAGAAAAAATGTTAAGTAAATAAAATTTACATTTAATTGCTAAATTGGGCTCCGCGAAATTAGGCCCCAGGAAATAAGGCCCCAAAAAAATAATGAAATAAGGCCCGAAAATAGCACACAAAACAACAACAACGAAATTTCTCAAATTTTGGGGTATTATTTTATTTTTTGGGGCTTTATTTCATTTTTATTTTGGGGCATAATTTCATTATGAAATACGGCCCCAATGAAATAAGACCCCAACTCCAACTCTAGTTTTGGGGCTTAATTTCATTATATTTTAAAAACAATTTGGGGTCTTATTTCATTTTTCATAATTTACATGAATATGCTAAAATAACATTGTCTTTCACAAACAAATTGTAAAAATCCGCTAATCGAGGACCCAGAGCTAGAAAAGTACCGCTTATTGTGGACCCAGCAATCATTTTTCAATGTTTAACCGATGTGATGTTAAATCTTAAAGAGAAAACGTTCTTCACTCTGGTAAAATCAGTATAACGAAGCTTTCTTTAGTGCGGAATATTAAAAAGTAGTTTTAATAATTATGAATTGTGAAAAGTTTGTTGGAAAAAGGACCAATAGTGAATTATTATATGTTCCTATCTAGAAAATGATTTTCAAAAAAAATCTGTGTTTAAAAATGTTATAAAATATGTGTGCTGGAGGAGTCCTTGTAAGGCAAGAATAGCGTGGATGCAGCGGGGACACTTGGAGTGGAAGTAAACGCTCCATAAGAGTTGCTTTTCGCAACACATGTAACAAGTAAGAATTACTACTATGCAATACAAATTCTTGTTTGTTTGATTTTGTGATATTTAATGTGTGATTTTTTTTTTGGAAAAAGATTTCAGGAAGAAACGCTAAATTTATCATTTTCAAAGATAAGAAGAGGCCTGCAGTACATTGTTAACAAAAAATTTATAACTTCACCGACAAATCCGCTTCAAATTATTGAGGCTTTCCAATTGGAATCCGTTTGGAATAATTTTGGGACTTCAAAGGACGAGTTACATCCTATGCCGTTTTACACATCATGTATTATGGAAGAAGGACAATTTAATTATTGTTTGTTTTCATAGCATAAAACTATAAAACTTATTGAAGAGAACATTCCACCGACCAACAGAACCATCTTTATGGGCGGAACTTTTAAAATTGTCCCTCAAGGATGTTTTAAACAGCTATTGGTTATTTATATAGAATATTTTGACGAGGTACAATTAATTTTCTTTTGTTAAATGTAAGGATCATGCTGCAAACCATCAGGGAGTAACCCTGATGGTTTGCAGCAAGATCTTTACATTGAAAAGCATAAATAAGTAACAGAATAGCTGCAAAAAATCGCGCGATTTTTTACAGCTATTCTGTTACTCCCTGAGAGTTTGCAGCACGATCTTTACATTGAAAAGCATTAATAAGTAACAGAATAGCGGTAAAAAATCGCGCGATTTTTTGCAGCTATTCTGTTACTCCCTGAAGGTTTGCAGCACGACCTTTACATTGAAAAGCATTAATAAGTAACAGAATAGCTGAAAAAAATCACTTTTAATTTCGTAAACAGGGTTTTTCCAATTTTTTTTTTTTTTGCTTATGGATAAAAGAACAAAAAAGGCCTATGAACATCTGATGCAGTACATAAAAGATAATACTTTTGATCTAAATCCTTCCAAATGTTTGACGGATTATGAGCAGGGAATGAATGACAAAATTAATTGGATGCTGGTAATTTATATAGAAATAATGGTTCACATACTAAATTTCATAAAAATTTCTAATATTAAAGGTTCCACTTTTGTCAGGCCGTAAGTCGTTATATGCGAAGCAGGCACGGTTTGTTTCAGTATATGAAAGCCTCAAAACCAGCATCATCGGTTTTCCATAAAATAATGGCCCTTTCTTTGCTTCCAACAAATATGATAGAAATGGCACTTCGGGACATAAAATCCAGGATTTTGTTGATGGACAGCAACAACAATTTTTCATCATTCTTAAAATATTTTGAAAAATACTGGATTGAAAAAGTAATTTTAAGTTTTTGAGACATCTGGTTCTGTTTTATTTTCATCCTTTAATTTTCAGATAGGGTGTGACAACTTTTCTGTCTATAAGGAAAATATTTGGACGACTTCTGCTGTTGAAGCATATAACGGTGTTTTGGGTGGCTCTGCTATTAAAAACGGAAACTTTTTTAAACTCGTCACTGTTATAAGAGATGAGGAGTTTTTTAAAAGCCGACAGTTTTCAATTTTGTCAGAAAGTGGTGGTTCGATGGGCAAAAAACCTAAAAAATACAACGTTGAACGAAGCTCTAAGATTGAGGTAGCAAATTTGTTGCTCCAACAGGGTAAAATAACCGATGCTTCCTTTCTTTCCAGGATGGTTTTTGAAAAAAAACGAAATTTGTGTGGAGATGCTTCCAGAAGAAAATATTTTTGATGAGGAGGAATCCTGTGGGGAGGAAATTCTTGAAGATGATGAAAGCCCTGTTGCTGTCGGCCCTAACATTGATGAACATATTTGCGTAATTTGTAAGAATTTGCGGGCAAATATGGTTCTGTTACCTTGTAGGCATCTAAAAATATGCAGTGAATGCAACATAAAAATTCAAGCGGAGTCTATTGCTGAAGGGCAGGGGAACTATAAGTGTCCTTGTTGCAGGGAAATTGTGCAGGATGCAATTCAAGTATTTGTTTAACAGTTTGGGGTGTTATTTCATTTTCTAAAATAAAGTTCAATATGAAAAAGAAAAATTGGGGTTTTGTTTCATTTCCCCAAAAAAAGCCAGAACAAGTTGGGGCCTTATTTCATTTATTTTTGGGCCATTTTTTCATTTCGGTGGGGCCTTATTTCATTGGGACATATTTTCATTATGAAAAAATACCCCAATTTGGGGCCTTATTTCACTTTTTCTTTTGGGGCCTTATTTCCTGGGGCCTAATTTTGCGGAGCCGAATTAATCTTTTGAGGGGTCCCACAATAAATATAGACCATTCGTGGCCCCAAAAGGATCTTGGAAGGTCTCTGCAGCTCTGTTGGAGGCCTCTAATCATCTCTTCAAAGACCCTGGATCTCAGTTGGCAGCCCATAATCCTTTCTTAAAGGACCCTCTAGCTCTGTTGGACTCCTCTATAGCTCTATTGGAGGCCTCTACAGCTTTGTTTAAGCCCTAGAGCTCAATTGTCGGGCCCTACACTTCCTTGATGGTCCCTAGAGCTCTGTTGGAGGCCTCTCAAGCTATATTGGAGGCCCTACAGTGCTGTTGGAGGCCCCTGCCGCTCGGGGAAGTCTCTACAATGAATATGGAGTTATAAGGGCCCAAGGTTGGCCAAAACAGATCTCTTGAATAATTTAACTAAAAACCATAGTTAAGAGGCTGGTCCCACTGTCTTCAAAAAAGGCTTGCACATTTCTTGAAATTCCACTTAAAAATAAAGTTTTGTTTTGGCCGGAAAAATAAAGCAAAATATTTTTGGAGATCACAAATCTCCCTCCTAACTAGTTCCCCAGGCCAGATCCAGGCCAGGTATTTTAAAAACCGCAGAATTTTAAAAGTAGAGTTTTGAAAGAAGAAGAACCAGTCAGAATTTTAACCCCAACCCCACGTCAAAACTCTGAAATTAACTGCAACCATGATTTCAAAGTCTTTGAAAAAATTCAGTGAGGTTGCAATGAGGTAATATTTATAAAATTTTAAAAATTCACATTTTAAATTGGGAAAATTATTTAAATTTCCTTTAGAAAAAAGGCAATATTTTTGGTCGTGACCCGTGATTGCAAAATTAACATAACCCTTTTTTGTAAAATTTTGTCTTTGAATTTTTTTTCAGTTTTCTGAAATTTAACGTTATTTTTTTTTATTATTATTTGAAACTTTAATATTTTTGTTCATGGTACCTTATGCTTTTTGTTTAAACTATTCAAGATATATCCACAAAAATATTATAAACAATGTAGAATTTAACAGTGAAAAAAGTATAATGTTTATTTTATTTTGTTATATTTTGTTACAATTCTGTTTTAACAGTAAATACTATAAAAATTGTTTAAAATGTTTACTTCTGTTTTAACAGTAAATACTATAAAAATTGTATAAAATGTTCATTTTTTCAAGTTTTCATAAAAGATGGATAGTTTTTTTATGGACAGAATGACAGATGGACAGAAATGTTTACTATCTTGTTCTAAAATCTAAATTCAATTCTGCATCGTTTGAAGAATTTTAAAATTTTCTACCTTAATTTTTTATTTCGTGATTTGTTTAAGAAAAAATATTGTTTTTACAGAATATTTTCATAACAGAAGCTTGTTAAATTATAAATAATAAATTGTAGTTTTGGTTGTAATTTATATTTATAGAAACAATGTAATTTATATCTGTTAAAAAAGGCATTTTAACGGAAAAAAACCCTGATGAGCCCTTCTAACTAATGATCTTAGAGGAAAAATTGTAAGGTTAAGGTTGTAGGCAATGAAATCATCTTTCATTCGGTGCTGGAGATACTTTCAACATTATGTCGTTTTCTTCTCTGTTTTTTGTTGTTCCCGAATAAACTTACGTGAATTACTTTTAAAATCAGAATTTGAGCACTAAACTATTTCAAAGATTATCAAAAAATACTTTAAAATTTTGAAGTTAATAATTGATATATCCTCCTTTATCTTTGACAACTTTTTTTAATAATAATAATAATTTTAACTACATATATGCCTTTCTTAGCTCTGTTTGGATTCGATCTATGAGATTCAACCAATTTTCCTTAACTTTAGCTTATCAGTTGCGATATCTGTGCTGGTGCATTAATCTTTCTTTTAAACATTTTTTCAAAAATTGTTTATCCTTTTTTTAGAGGTCTTAATGAAGCCTTCTTGCATTACCATTCCATTTTTTATATGTATGAACTGCTTCACTTTTATAGAGATCAAAAGGATGGTCCCAGTACAACACAAATTAAAATTCAAAACAATGGATATAATATACTTTTATAGTATACTTACTTTTTGTAGCAATAATTCAAAATGCAGGTTTTTAATACGTAAGTCTTTTTATAAATAGAATAGTCAAGAAAAAAAGTCGGTATTTAATGTTCATTCTTTATTCAAATACAAAATCATTTTGATAGTGTGAAAAAATGGCAATTTTTTAACAGCACAAAATTTTGACCCAAACCCGATCAGTGATCATTATCCTGATTTTTCGCAAGTATTAAGCTTAGCTCTTGGCCGCCAATTTAAATTTAAGTTGTTATCAATTATGTCGGTTTCTGTAAGTTCTTCAAATGTCTTTGCATAGTGAAAAGTTTGGACAATTGAACTTCATACTTTTTGTTTTAAGACAAATGTGTCTTGATTACTATGATCTATCTTTTTCAATCTGAAAATGCCAATCCTAAAAGGTAAGATACATAAATAACATTTTTAACTTCATTGATTTTTATCTTCTTAACAACACAAAGAAATTATTTATTCTTACCTTACCCATCCTCTTTCTTGTTATTATTAATGCCCAAAATGTAGCCGTAATTTGTGTTTATAGCTTTGCCTCCATTTCAATTAGAATTTAAAACAAACATCAGACTCACAATTTATTCACCTCAGTATACATAACCAATACCACCCATAGGTAGGTACTCAAACACATACTTTATTGTGGTATGCGCCTTGTACCACATCCTTTATAGTGATGACATGGAAATCCTTTTTCTTCTTTGTTTACATTCATCCCTTTTGAAAATGTCTCCGTGGCTTGCGATAATGCTGCAATGCTGTTTTTTCTTGTTGTCCTCTGCAAGCAAGCATTATAAATAATTAATTTTTCTTATTATGGAACGTTTTTTGTTTTAATTTTCTTTAGCACCGTATGAATATTGTTTTTTTTTATTAACACTCAACATTCTTTTGTTTTTATGATTTTTTTCTTGATTTTTTTTTTTTTGTTTTATTTTTAATGTAAATAAAAAAGAATAAATTCAATTTAATTTAATTAGAATTTGTATAGACAAAATGTTGATTACTTCTACCCTGTGAGATACCTGTAGAGACGAGCTTCTGATAAGCAAAAATTCATCTGCGAATGCAAAATAAACAAAAGCCCGGAACTACAGGGTAGGTCACGGGAGCGCTTTAACGATGTCATAGAGTTTTCAATGATATTTTGTAATTAAAATGAAGTGAATATAGTTATTATAAGAAAAATAATTAAATTTTGTCGTTTCTTGATTTCTGAAAATAAAAAATATTTGTTATTATTCGTAATTAATATCAAGTGGCGTAAATTTTGTATTCAAACAAAGATTCTTACCTCATAAATGTTTTATACATGCGGATATTAATTTAACTGAGAATAATAGACCGAAAACGTGATTGATAGCAAAATCTGACTGCTATTTTAAGATATATGTATATCTTAACTTTTCATTTGCAAATATGAAAGTCTTGCCCTACATGCTATGGTCCTATTTGTACGTGATGCTACATTGGAAATGTATTTTTTGTTTTAAGCCCAGAGAGAAGGTGAAGCAACTTTAAAATTATATTTAATTAAAAAGCTGAGTGCCCCACAGGACGACATGTACTGTTCAAGACGTTTTCTTTAAGGAGAAGGGTCAGCGGCTTTTTGGTTGCGGTTTTTTGATAAGGGGAAGACTAAAGGTAGAACTATAATAATCGGTGGCTGTCGGAAGCTAATGTCAAAACAGAACGAAAAGTAGTGTTCCGAAACGTCAAATTGACATGTAACCTATAATTCGCTTAAGTGGTTTGAAGTTGTACCAATGATTTCCCCTCCAGTAGCTGATGATCTTCTTGCCATTGCAGCACTCACTTTATTGAGAAATTTAATAAAATTTTAAAGAAAAACTTTGCACACAGCTCGTATAAAATCGAGAATAAACTGGAATAACAAATGTAATTATTTTCAAATTAATTATTGTTCTAATTCGATTGAACAAAAACTTTGCAGCAGAACAAAGATATTTTTGTTTTAGATGCAGTTTAAACTTTGCTTCACAAAAAATTCACAACACAAAACCCGTGCAATTTTTTTGTTTTTATTTTGATTTCTGTTATCTGTCAGTTTACTTTCGCAAGAGCGCTCGATGAGCGCTGTCGCTACCGATAGCGAAAGTTAACGAAAACTTAACGAAAATACCAAATCGCAATTATGGGCGGATCAAATCAATTCTTTGTATTCGCTCAGTTTCGTACGACCGCGTAAGCTAACTTCTTTCTGTTATAGTTATACCTTAAGGCAAGAAGTCTTGGCCTTCCGAAGTTTAAGCGAGCGCCTGGTCACAATCATCCTCAAAGGCAAATTCAAGAACACTACGCTGATCTGTGCTCATGCCCCCCATGATAAGAGAGATGACTCAACCAAAGTAGCATTCTACGATCCCCTGGAGACAACGTATGATATGTGCCCGAAGTATGACGTGAAAATCATTCTTGGTGACTTCAACGCAAGATTCGGTAAGGAGGACATCATTGGTTCGACAGTCGGAAGGCACAGCTTTCACAACGAAACTTCCGGCAACGGATACAGTGTGGCAGAATTTGCCACAAGGGGACTTGGCAGTAACGTGATCACCGAACCGTCAACTAAATCGACCACGTTGTGATTGACGCGAGACATGCTTCCAGTTCCAAACAGTTCCGAAGGGCCAACATTGACTCGGATCACTTCCTGGTGGTAGCTAGACTACGTATGGGGATATCCAACGCCACAACGCATAGCAGATGCTGAGAAAAGGTACGATGTCGAGAAGCTTAAATCGCAAGAGGCCGCTAGAACTTTTGCGATCCATGTAACTCTTAAATCTCTCAATAAGTCCGCCACCAGCATCAAGTGCAGAGGACCAGTGGAGCAAAAAATGCCGCCTCTCATGTGCAACGAAACCCCTGGTTAGATGAATAGTGCTGGTTGGCGCATGCAGCTAAGGACGAGGCCTACCAGGAAATGCTGCAGACTCGAAAAAGAGCTGCTAGTCAACACCAGCAACAGTACAATTTCCATAGACATAGAAATTGTCGGCAGAACGAAGCGAACTGTGGCAGGCACATTTGCGAGCATTGAATCGGAGGCGGCTAAAATGGGATTGGCGGTTAATGAGGACAAGACGAAGTATATGCTGTGGCTTTCATCGAAAAAGGAATCTCAACATCGTCGACGCGGGCAAAATATCACGATGGACAGATATAACTTAGTAATTTTCAAGGGCTTTGTCTACTTGGGCTTCACTAAAACCTCGCAAAATGAAATCAATGCAGAGATCAAACGAAGGATTACTCTTGTCAACTGCTGTTTCTTTGTTCTAAGAAAGCATTTAAGTAGTAAGGCCCTCTTTCACAGCACCAATGAGACTTAATACAAGACCCTAATCATCCGGGTCCTGCTCTATGGTGCAGAAGCATGGACACCGAAAACATCGGATGAATATCTGCTAAGGGGCTTTGAGAGTAAGATTCTCTGTGTAATTTTCGGTCCGGTGTTTATGGAAGGAATGTGGAGGAGAATAAGATTCAACGATGAACTTTACGGGCTACAGCGACGTTGACCTGGTCAAAAAGGTGAAAATAAAGTGGCTGTAATGGCTGGGGCACGTGGAGCGTATAGACAGCAACGCACCTGCCCGACGAGTCTTCGAATCCAACCCCGAGGGTGTACGCATCAGAGGAAGAACCCATCACAGGTGGCGCGCATAAGTGGAGAACCAACTCGGTGTGCGCAACTGGAAGCGGCTAGCTAGGGACAGACCTGGCTGGAGGGGCTTGTTAGCTGAGGCCGAAGCCCATCCCTGATTTCTTGCACCAAATGAACATTTTACGCATGCAAATGCAGATCTTCTACCAAAATTTGCTACATAGTGCTTCTGGAAATGTTTAATTCTTGATCACGATGCCGAATGGAAGTTCCTGGATTCTCGGCCGTAGATTCCCTTACTGTGGCCATATTTTTGCGTGACCGCCAAGGACGAATTCGAAGAATGATCCTCTGATCCATCAGGGTAATTTTTGTCTAAAATTTTGTCGATTCATTTGGCGCATTATTGTATCCGAAAACTTGACATAATTGGCGAACTGTTTTTGCAAAACTTTCACCATTTTTTGCAATGTGTTTTTAAAATAATTTAACGTTGTTGGTTTGAATAATTGCCCATATTCTTAAATCGCGTGATCTGTACGTGACAATTGTCAAAAAAAAAATCAACGTAAAATTCGTATTAGCGAAATGGCGGTAAATTTAAATCCGGCGCTCTTATTGTTGGGACACCCTTTATTTCTTATCAAACGATTCATTTATACAACAAACACAAAGTCAAAATTTCTTATTTCATGAAATATTATTTTTTATAAAAGATTTTAAGGAACAACTATAAATTCAATCAAAAATTAGTGTTCTTGATTTTCATAAATGCTGATGAAAGTGATACATCATTATTTTTTTTTTTTTTGTTTGCAGTAATTAATTTTTAAACTGTTGACTTTCATATAGAGCTTATAAGATTTATGTTTAAACAAAAAAACTTTCCTGTTTATACAACTTAAATTTTTAACGTATTGCAGATAATCAAATTTTGCGCCCGTTTATATAGTTACATTGGTAGATACATATCTTCTTTTGTACTCATCCCCAAGAGCGCAGCAGCTGCGTTCAAATTCGCAGTGCATTCTACCGTAGGCCATTAAAACGATTTATGAGCTCTACGAAGAAAATGTTCAGTAAAATTGAACTTAAATACTCATACCTACCTATTTACATTTGTTTATTTATGAACATTTCTCTATACATATACATACATCATGTATTTATGTAAATAAAGAAAGGAAAACAACATTTGTAGCAGTTGTTTTGGGTCTTGTTAATCGGCCTGTTTCGACCACAAATTCACCACTATGCCAAATACATGTATCGCGAATTTCCGCCAAGCACAATAATATAAATGTTTAGCTAAATTTATGTTTGTTTTTTCCCCAAAAAAAAAAACAGAGAGAGAGGACTTGTATTTCCCTTAAGGCTTTAGTTCCAAAAATTGTGTTCTTCAAATATTAAATCCTTCCTCCCATTTGGGGATGCTACAAAATTCTTGTTTGCTTCAATACCAAATTATGTACCTATACGTAATTCCGTATTACTATTGGATTTGTTGGTTTCAATTAAAACATGTTTTTTTTTTGTTGGCTAAATTTATGTGGTTAGTCTGTGTTCGACCGAAACATGTAAAGAGTATTTTACTGGAAGTAAGCCTTATTATGAATTTTGTATATATAGAAATATTACTCTTGTCAAATTTGAATAAAATTAAGCGTTCTAACTCTGTTTTGTTTTTCAATGCTAAATTTATCATTATAATAAATTATTGACCAATTATGACTACATAATATAATGTCCTGTTGGATTCTATAGAAATCTCCAACAGAAACGAACAAACAAGAAATCACCGAAACATTTTTTCTGAATTGTTTGTCAATTCTTTTAATAGGCAATGAAAGATTTACTCTTGACAGGATTAAAAGGTGTTTCCTTGCGTAGGTTGTAGGTATACTATAGCTCGCATTGAAACTTTTGAAACCTAGGTATACGTTTAAGGGATGACGAAATTTGAGTGTGTGTGTGTGTGTGTAATGTGTTTTTGAAGGGGAGAAATCTTAGTAGACTGAAAAAGGTTCATAGGAGAAATTCGGTTAAAGGGGAAGAAACAAGTTAAATATCTACAGGAATAAGATGAAAAAAAAAAACACCAACAGAAAGGAATACAATTTTATCTTTGTTAATGTTTTTTTCCCTCTTTACCTAAATACCAAACCTTCTCAAAAGAACAAAATCTTTATAGGTATGTACATGTCACATATATAAATATATCATGGAAAGTCATTATTGATGTTTTTATCATATAAATACATTATCGGTTGTCACATGTGCGCATACCTATACTAATATTGAAAACAATAGATATTATGAGAGTGATATAGTGTGTCATATCTCAGCCAGTTATAAATTAATTTAATTCAATAATACCTACAATCGGTGTTTTGATTGCCAGCGCTGAGAATTTAGTAAATGGGGAGGCAATTAATTATTTTGGTTAGTTATCCTAAACATATATTATTTCGGTTTGTGTTTTAACAACTAAAATATTTATTAAATTTCGGCTTGTTCTGCTAAAATATTCTATACTTGCGTTTCAACATAAAATCAGGCAAAACATTTTTAAGGATAATAAAGGTATTTTTCATTGGTGGGAGGAAACACCTGTCCCTACTTACCCTCTTGTAGTAAACCTATCCGACTAAAACCACTATACCCTTGGATCTTTCATTCTTATTTTTGTTTTACCTCTTCACTTCTGATACAAAAACAAACGTCTTTTCGTATGATTTGAATACACCAGGGGCACTAAAATATTATTTTAAAAAGTGGGTCTCACAATTTGTTCCGTCTTTCTTTCTGTCCGCGTGTCTTAAGCTTATACTTTTGGGTGAATTTTGGCCCTTTGCCTTCATTCAAATTTTTTTTCTTCTAAGGAAAATATGATTTTTCTCAAAAACGGCTCTAACGATTTTGATAAACAAAATGTTCAGTTCATTATGTACTACAGCGAGAGGCTACTTTCAGGTTTCTTTTTTTCAAAAAATGCTAAATCATTTTTTTGTTTTTGGTTTTGATTCTACCTAAAACGATTCAGAAGATTGTTTAAATTTTCTAACGGAGAAACTTCTAAAAGTATAAAAAGTATTTTTACCAAAATTTCAAAAAAATATCATGCCAAATCATGTTGATGGGAAAGTAAGCACTGCACTGCGGATCGAGTTTTGCGGATTCTGTAATCGGCATGAATATTTCTTTTTTGATTTCTCTTTTTCTCTTTCTCTTTTTCTCCTTTGGGAGTGAAATTTCAAGGTTGAATTTTTGTGAAACGAAAAAATGTAACGCCACATTTGCAACGCTTAGATCTTTGATTAGCTAAGTGGTGGGAGGTAAGGTAAAAGTAAAAATTTGTATTGATTGATGCTAATATATTTAATAGTGCAATAAGTTTGGATTTTTTGACAATCTATATTATTGTAGCAGATAAAAGGGAAAATGTCCTTCTATGCCTTTTTTCGAATTTCTTTAATTAGAATGCTAGAGTTTTGAAGTTTTTTTGTTGAATAGATAATGAAATTCTAAGAATCTTACTAGTTTAAGATTTTTATCTATCTCCTACTGGTATTTTATCTCAAAATAGGCTAATTTCAAAGAATTGAATTAAATCAGGAGAGTCCGCTAAAAGTTTGAATTATATATGGTTGCCAAATTAATAAAACCAAATTAAAGTTGGCAAATACAAATTTTTGATTTAGCAGAGATGTTAAGTGTAGGAATTTTTGGAAATAGTCGGAAAACCTACTCAAATAGGGTGACGTTGGGATAGATGCACCACCTTCTTTACAAATGATCATTACCCTGTTTGGCTGGTATTTTTATATCCTTTTAACAGTTTAGTTATGAAAGTTAGTACACAGTTAAATTTTTGATAACTTTTAAATTTTTTAAGTGAGCACTAATTTTTCGAAAAATGGGAAATGGTGCATTGTGCACCATTATATATACCAAATCAGTAGAGATCCAGTTTGAGAAAAAAATGGAAATTATATCTTATAGACTTTTCACACCAAACCCAAAACCCGGCTTTCGCGAAAATACCGGTTTTGGCTAAAAACCTAGATCGAAAACACAAGTTTTCCTATGCATTTTTGCTAACCAACAAGTTTTAAATAAAACCTGTCCAAAACATTTTGGATCTGAAGGATGAAAATCAAACATACCTTGTGAAGCATTCAGCGCTGAGTTAAAAAGTCGCGCATACTTACTACTACGTGAGCTTGTTCGGTTAAGAAAAAAATTAAATATAACGAATCAGGATACATTGCATTTCCATTTTTAACTTCCAATATTTACAAAATTGTCTTTTAATTTCGCATAAGACATTTTGGAAAACCCCGTTTTGGGTTTGGAGTGAAACCGTTATAAGGGGTCTCACTCATAATATGATGTGTTTTGACAGTATGAGCTCTCTGGAGACCTCAATTTCGTGAACTTCAGCCCAATCAACTAGTAGAATAGGTATATGTTTTGTTCGAACTGTCACTGGAAAGCACAGAAAATAATATTTTGTCTATTGAAAAATAAAATGTCAACACTTCAAGACCTTTAGTTGGGCATAAGAAAAGGCTGCTCTAAAAAATAGCATGTAGTCTAATTCTGTAATCGTGAATAAATGTTCATGTATACGCTACATGCACTCTTTATTCTTGCTCAAAACAAATGTCGATATACTCAACTTATCACCCCTTGCACTTCAACCTAGAGTCTATAAGGTTTACATATATTCATTTGCTTCTGAATGATTTTCTGCGTGCACAGAGAAATTTCAGGCGTTTGGAATTTGGCTTCTTGACTAGATTTCTTGTTTGTAATCGCTTAGTCCAAAAATGTTTTGTATGTATGGTTGAATCCGACCTTGGAAATATAAGAACCAATATTCTCTAGGCCCTGGCTGGCCGTAAGAAACAATTCCTGTTGTATGAAACAATTACGCTTAAATTGACACCTCGATTTTCTCAAATTCTAATCGGGTTTTAGTCCCAAAACTTATTTTTTTTTTTTTTGTTAAATAAGCTAAGTTTTTAGGTTAAATTGTTATTGCATTTGACATGTTAATTGTTCAGCTCAGACCCCGTTTTTTTTTCGATTACCTCTTCAAGCTTTAGCCCCAACTGAGGACTTTGACAGTCCCTAGATCTAAGACAGAAACGCTCTCTGTAATAAGATATGATTTTAGGGAATTGGTTGTTTAACCCCGACCACGTTTTGTGTCCAATTCTTGTCAGGACTTAGGGAACTTAGGGACTTTAAGGAATAATTGTCTTTGCATTAAACATGTCCATTATTAGCAGCTCCAAACTTGCTTTTTCTCCAATTCCTTTTAAGAATTTAGCCCCAAGCAAATCCTTTTGGGGCTTAAAAAATTACATAACATGTAAATTGTTCAGCACCTATCTCGTTATTTTGTCTGAAGGTACTTAATGCACCAAGCATTAATTTAAAGAACAAAAACCAATTTTCAAAGCTTGAACTGAGTTCAATTTGTAGTTTAAGTTAAACTGCAGCATTTTCCCGTTTAAACCTAAGTGCAACGTAGAATTTGTTTACTTATTTTTCATAACCGATTCCATCGGCGAATATATATCTGCTGTTGGAAAGTTATTTCTCTTTTTTTTGGAAATTATTATTATTGGTTTATTTTCAATTTTGTTTAGTCTTAATCGTGTGACTCGAAAAAAAAAATGTCGACAAATTATTTGTTGTACTTGTTCTTTGCTTCAGAAAAAGAAAGAATAGACAAGGAAAGATATACGTAGTGTTTGCAAAACGTTTGCGAAGCAAAAACGTACAATGC
This sequence comes from Melangyna quadrimaculata, assembly GCA_949320155.1. Taxonomy (NCBI): domain Eukaryota; kingdom Metazoa; phylum Arthropoda; class Insecta; order Diptera; family Syrphidae; genus Melangyna; species Melangyna quadrimaculata. The sequence goes on from OX439483.1 coordinate 392,540,367, forward strand.
TGCCAACTCTTTTTCATAAAATCTAGTTCAAGCGCGAACGCAGGGGGGGTTTTGGGGGTTCGATGATTTTTTTTTTATTAACGATCGTTATTTTGGTTTTCATATACCTAGTGTTTGAGATTTTTGATCGAAATTTGTCGAATTTACTTTCGATTATAATTTTCTGATCGATGCGCCAGGATGGACTCGAAGGTTTTGGGTTCGAATCCTGTTGGTACCCAAATTTTTTTTTCTTTTAACTATGAAGTTTAAATGATAAAAATATTATGAATTTTAAAATTTTGGGCTTTTTGATCATTGATTCTTTAAAGCAATTAAAAGACTAATTCATTAATTTTCCCGACGTTTCGTTTGGTTTTTTGCCAACATCTTCCAGGGGTGCTTTATTTATTTAGACCTTTAACCTGTGTTCGCTGTAGGAAAAATGCAACAATGAAAAACAAAACGCTGAAATCACCCCATTTTTTCCGACGTTTTCCTTTATAACTTTGAAAATATGCAACATAGGAAAAAAGCGTCCACTATAAGATTGTTTGTTATAAAATTTTATACAAGACGACATCAGTTTTAAGTTGATGCATGTTATATTTGTGTTGGTATCTAACCATGAATAAAACAAAATCTGAAAAAACAAAGTAATTTTGAAGCAATCAAAAAATAGGTCAAAAATTGTCCAATTCTGATAAAAAGCTGGAATCAAATAGTCTACAGTATTACGAGACGAAATTCGTAAATTCGATCCAAATCGGTCAAATAATTTTGGCAATTAAATATTTCTGCCACAACTTTTAACGGCAACAATTTTCAAATATGATTGAATGACGGCTATGATTATAATGGATTGAAAAATCTCTTAAAAACTCGAATTCTCTGGAATTTAATTTTTCGCTCGGGAAGTATGTGATTTAAGAGCTTTCGGGTGACATTATTTGAAACAAAATATTCTGTTACCGGTTTGCCAAGCCATAAGCTCCATTTACACGTATCTTCATCTGCAAATATAAACAAAAAGTAGAGCGAATCAGAAATATGCAAATAAACCAAGGGTTAAAAGAGAACCATCATGAAGATGAACATTTTCGTCTTCATTATGGCACTTCCTTTAATCTGCATGTATAAAGATCTTCTGCATTTTTGTCTTATCTCTCTATCCAACAAATGAATATAGTAAATTTTATATTTCGTATCCCCTTTTTTTTTGCAGAAGTCAGACGAAGATACATGTAAATCCACCAATAGAATGTCACATTATATTGAAGAATTGTTGGAAATTGTTTTAATTGTTTGCATAGGGCTTTTGCGTGGGCACGAGTACGATATACTAGGCGCCAAGAAATAATAACGGTTTTTTGTAGAACAGCTTAATATAAGCATTTTGTACTATAGGAGGGCGGGGTCTAACTCCCCCGTTTGGGCGGGAGGGGCAATTTTATAAAAAAGGTACTAAAAATGAAAAACAAATATTAAAAAATAACGGTAATACTTACAATTAATTGTCATACCTTATTTGAGGATTTAGTTTTGACCTAAATAACTTACTTACTTATTATACCTATTATAAAAAGAACTATTTTTTCATAATCCCAAAAAGAAAAATAATTAAGAAAGGAGGTTTGGTAATTTTTAATTTTCTCAAAAACTAGAAAATATAAAATAATATATAGCTAATTTTACTTTTTTGAAAAATTACATTTAAGACTTTTTTTCCCCAAATTTTCAGTTTAAAAACCGTTTTTTCGAAACGTGCATGGATTTCACTTAATTTAAAAACCAGCTAATAGTAAAAAGTGTTGGCTTACTTAATTGTAAGTATTTCCGTTATTTTTTAATATTTTTTTTTTTTTCATTTTTAGTACCTTTTTATAAAATTGCCCCTCCCGCACAATTGGTAATTTTTAATTTTCTCAAAAACTAGAAAATATAAAATCATTTAGTTTTCACTTTTTAATGAAGAATTAGATAATTAGAGCAAAGAATTTCAGAAAAAAAAAAATATATAGTTATTTTTACTGTTTTGAAAAATTACACTTAAAACTTTTTTTCCACAAATTTTGAGTTTAAAACCCGTTTTTTTTCGAAACTGTGCATATATTTCACTTAATTTAAAAACCAGCTAATAGTAAAAAGTGTTGGCTTACTTAATTGTAAGTATTTCCGTTATTTTTTAATATTTTTTTTTCATTTTTAGTACCTTTTTATAAAATTGCACCTCCCGCCCAAACGGGGGGATATAGACCCCCCCTTCCATATTAAAAAATGCTTGTATTGAACTGTTCTATGCAAAACAGTTATCAATTCTTGGCGCCTAAGTTATCGTCGCATCTCCCCGTCAAATTCCATGATGATCGACTAAAAAACCTCAAAAACACGATTTTTTTAGAACTATTATAGAACCATATTTGTCTCGTGTGTTGTATTGCTGTGTGGCGTAAGAAATATATGGAATGACAGCGACCCATGACCCCTCAACACAACACACGAGAGATAGAAGTGGTTCCGACTTAAAAGCTTCTCTACTGGCTTTCCAACTGGGTTCGAAAAAGGCAAGCCAGCTGACAAGCAAGTTGCTCAAGTTTGTGTGTGTTGGTAAGAAAATATGAGTGTATTGCCACTGGCTAGCCGAGTACTGGCTCGTGTGGCCTCAGGATCAGGATTAGAAAAATATTAATCGATTTTCTAATCCACATATATGAGCATATACTTATACATATCTCAGAAAAAGTCCTTCTAACACTTATTTTGACGAAAAATTGAACTTTGGATCGCTTTAACTTAAGAACGACTTGACCCTCAGAGTACAGAGCTCGTTAATATGTCATTTTGAAGATAATTGTACTGTCTACAAGTTATTTTCAGGTCATTTTGTGCAAAAATAAACAGCTCGGGAGCTATTAAGCAAAATAAAACAAACCAATTTGTTCAACATGGTGGCAACTTCCTTGCGGTACAACTTTTAAAACTTGATTTTTGAAATAGAAAATATTTTTCCAAAAATTTCCCCACCCAAAATAAAAATATATAGGTATTTTTTTTTTTTTTTAATAAGTTTATGTGTATATCGCAATGTTTTCTACTGTTTTTCTCCAAATCTATCAATTGTACGAACAAAAGTCTTATGACCTTTTTTGTATGATTCATTTTTATGTGATTCACTAAAGGAGAAATTGAAATTTTTGCTTAGCTCATTCGGTTTTATCAAGTTTTCTCGAAAACGAGTTTAACAATCTTAATTATACTTTTTACATTGCCATAGAGGCTTTCCTACCAACTGAAGATATCCTGAGAACAGAGGACCCAAAGAGAGTTAAAATCATTAGAACCTACGAAACAGGCGACCTATACTCTGGACATGCACTCAGTACAGATATTTGTATGTAAAATCTTTATATTTATGCTGAAGTTTTCATACGACTGCCATTAAAGCTGTTTTTACTAAAGAATGTACTGAAAAAAAGTGTGCTACACTCCCAGCGGGAAAAATTCAAAAATTCATTGAGGAAAAATCAGTTTTTTCCTTGAGGAATGGCAGCTGCACCGTCCACTTTTCAGCTGATTCCTTTGATGAAATTAACATGGGCATGTCCTAGGCGGGAAGCACATGCTGAAAATCCGATGCAAATTCGCCAACGAAATCACTACTTCGTTGGAAGTTGTTTATTCACCGACCCAGATGATGAAAAACATGGTGGTTGCATAATCTATGAATTCACTGCATAAATGTATGTGGTTTATTCATCAGTTCAATATTTTCGATGAAAATGGTAATGAAAATTCAATTATCAAATCACAAGATATAGAAGTAGGTTTGTTTATTCAGCAATTAGTTTATTCAATTTGAAAAATGTGAAGAAAATTAAATAAATAGTAAATTCATTAACTCTGTTGTGTTGTGAATTATTTGTGATTGGTTAATAAAAATATAGAATTAAAACTATAAATTAAAGTTAAATCACTAGGTCAGTGGTTGTTGGTTATTCACCACTTCATATGCGAAGTGGTGATTATCCAAAAAACTGAAATACTTTGAGAAAATCTGAGATTGCCTCTTTTTAATGGAAATTCATTAGCCCTCTTATAATATTTACTGTCACTAGACAATGTCAACACAGAGAACACAAAAAAAAAATCAACTTCTATCAAAACACACAATGGCGGTGCACACTTTACAAAGCATATGAGTGGACATAGACGATGAACTGATGAACTTCTACATGACTTTTCAACATTTTTTTCATCTTATAATTTTCCATATCAAAAGCAATTTTTAATTCAACGACAGAAAGGGTTGTTTTCTTAACACAAAGCAGAAAGTGGGTTCAAATCTATGAACTGAGGAAACCTTACATGACTCTTCACTTATTAAATCATTACATGTCATTTCCTTGTATTATCTGGCTAGTGAATTGATTGCTGTTGTCTTGTTGTTTTCTGCACACAAAGCAAAAAGTGGGTTCAAATCTATGAACTGAGGAAATCTCGCATGACTCTTCACTCACTAAATCATTGCATGACGTATCCTTTTATTATTTGGCTTGTGAATTGATTGAAGAATTCAGCTATAAATTTCATTGGGGACGATATTTCCCGCTGGGGTCTGTTCAACAAAAATTGTCAGTACAGGGAAGATAGGACGTGTGTATCTCTGTATGGTCGCGTTGGCTTGCATATATGTACCTATTTCAAGTAAAAGCTCTCATAGGGTTTCCGTTTCCGTACTTTGCATTATATCTCAACTTAGTTAATTCTTTTCTCAAAAGTTTGAAAACAAAAAGCTATTTTATAAAAACCACTGAAAAAGCTCTTTTGTATTGCTTTCAATGGGTAAGGTAACTCTGTTGGAATGTATATATTTTTTTTAAGCTCACACAGCAGCCAGAGTAGAAACGATTATAATATGATCAATCATCAATGTGCTTTGGGCATGCAATTAGGACGGTCATGGTGGAGTGTACGATATTTTGCAAGGCATTACAACAACAATTCCTGTACGTTGTTCAGTGGTGTAGAATCTTTTTTACTGGCAGTTTTCTCAATTCAGTGTCGTGAAAGTCTACACACGCTCCACTGTTTTGAAAAAATCTCGCCCATAAGCCCTGTACTGACAATTTTTGTTGAACAGAGTATAGTTACATTTTAGTTATTGAAAATAAAACTCACCATCAGTGAGTACCCACGTGAATTGTATGTCATAAAATTCTACTAAATTTTGTTCACTTCTATTGACCACCTAAGGTCATTGGTGTACTGATCAAATAAAATTAAGATGTACTCATTACATAAAACTATAAACTGGTCATTCCAATCAGCACAGTAACTTGTTAGTCACTACGTATTTTTTTTATGAGTACATATTATTTATGTAATGAGTACATATTTATGTAATAAGTACATATTTATGCATTTTAATGTAATGAGTATATAATATCACTGATAAACTTTACTCTCTACACTACTTATTATATAACCAAGAGATATTAATGTACAATTTTTAAAGAATGAGTGCAGAAAACAAAAACATACAAAGAAACTTAACTTCATAACCAGCACAGATGTATGGAATGTGTTATTTATTTTTAGAATATTTATATTTACTTAATGAGTGCTTAGAAAATTCAATATGTACATAATTATGAATTTATCACAGATATTCAATAAATCTTTATGCAATATGGTACCTACATACAATTTCACAATGTAATGAGTGCATACCACTTGTCGGCAAGATTGGTAAAATGTTTAAACTTATGAGGTTAACATTTATGTAAGTACTCCACAAATACATTTTTTGAAATACATGTGTGCATAAATTTATGAAGTGAGTCGACACATTTATCTTGAGTTCCTTTATTTTCAGATCATACCTACATTTTGAACTTTTGCCAGTGCTGCCATAAAATTTTAAGTTTTTCTAGTTAATTCTAGAACTATCTTAACAGTAACAGTAACGAGTATTATTTATTTAAAAGTGTCATTACATTTGTATCTTTTTATTGGTTGTTTCTAATTTAATAGTCTAAGGAATATAAATAAAGAACAGTAAAATATCTATGTACATTATGTTCTGTTATTGTTATTGTTGTTGTTGTTGTTGTTGTTTTTTTTTATTTTTATTTTCACGATAGCTTTATTATTCGAAACCAAACACACAATATTATAACGCAAATAATAAAAAGTAAAACAAAAGATCATAAATGTCCATCAGCATTCTAACAAAAAGCTTTAACTTCATCCTTTATCAGAGTAAAATTTCAGAAAATAGAACGCACTTAAACTGGAAATGAAATTCGTCTATGTTGGGTGTTGGCTGATTTGAATTATGTGGGTAGAGGGAAGGTCCTGTTGTATATTACCATTTTACTTTTCATCCTTGTCAGAAATACTAAAAACTCTGCAGAGTTGTTATGCTAAAATCATTTCTAGAATTCCGCCCAACCACCCAGATTCAGTTTATGAAAGAGAAAATGCACACATCCGGTTTCGTCCGTCCCGTTGGCCATTGCATAATGAGGTAATGTAAAGGTAGGGAGGTAGGTACGAGTATAATGAAAATGGGAAAACAAAAACTACGAAAATTATATGCAAATTTTATATTTCCTTAGAGATTTCAGTGAAGTAATGCAAGAGGGAAACAACGACAGCTATAGAGGGTGAACCACATCAGGGCATGGGATTGCATAAACAGACGCAGGACATGAATCTTGCGCGAAATTATAGGAAAACAGTGAATTCGCCCTTGGGCGAAAAGCAGCGATGATTCTAAACGACGACGATAGCAAAATTGTTTCATGCAGTAACATTTCACAAGAAGAGAAAACAGTTTTTTTTTTAAATAAATGTAAAAGTTTCACTATCTTCAAATCCAAACACATTTAACAACCTAGGCAAACAACAAGAATTTTAACGACTAAATCAGTTTGGTTGGAACTTGGAATAAAGCGATTTCTCAATATTTTCTAGCATTCTTGGAAAAATCATATTCTTAGATCTTAGATCCACAATTGTGTATTTTTATATACTTGGAATACTTACTTACTTTACTTTTGATGGCGCTCACAGCCCAGGATGGGCTTCAGCCTCAACTAACAAGCCCCTCCAGCCAGCTCTGTCCCTAGCTAGCCGCTTCCAGTTGCGCACACCGAGTGCTTTGATGTCGTCATTCACTTGATTGCGCCACCTGTTACGGGTTCTTCCTCTGCTGCGTACCCCATCGGGGTTGGATTCGAAGACTCGTCGGGCAGGTGCGTTGGTGTCCATACGCTCCACGTGCCCCAGCCATCTAAGCCGCTGTATTTTCAGCTTTTTGACCAGGTCAACGTCGCTGTATAGCCCGTATAGCTCGTCGTTGAATCTTCTCCTCCATACTCCTTCGATACACACCGGACCGAAAATCACACGAAGAATCTTCCTCTCAAAGCACCCTAGCAGATTTTTATCCGAATCTTTCAGTGTCCATGCTTCTGACCCATAAAGCAGGACCGGGATGATTAGGGTTTTGTATAAAGTCTCCTTGGTTCTCTGAGAGAGGGCCTTACTACTTAAATGCCTTCTTAGACCGAAGAAACAGCGGTTGGCAAGAGTAATTCTTCGCTTGATCTCTGCACTGATGTCATTCTGCGATGTAATAGTGGAGCCCAGGTAGACAAAGTCCTTGACAACTTCGAAGTTATATCTGTCCATCGTGATATTTTGCCCGAGTCGACGATGTTGAGATTCCTCTCTCGATGACAGCATATACTTCGTCTTGTCCTCATTAACCGCCAATCCCATTCTAGCCGCCTCCGATTCAATGCTCGCAAATGCCCCTGCCACAGCTCGCTTCGTTCTGCCGACAATGTCTATGTCATCCGCATATGCAAGCAATTGAACGGACTTTTGATAGATTGTACCGCTGGTGTTGACATGTGCGTTGCGTACAATGGCTTCAAGAACGATGTTGAATAGGTTGCATGATAACGCGTCGCCTTGCCTCAATCCTTTCTCAACATCAAAGGAATCGGTGGTGTTCTTACCAATTTTGACGGAGCAGCGAGATTTCTCCATCGTCATCCTGCACAAGCGGACGAGTTTGGCAGGGATGCCGAGACTCGACATGGCTCTGTATAATTCGTCCCTTTTCACGCTATCATACGCGACTTTAAAATCGATAAAAAGGTGGTGTGTATCGATCTGGAATTCCCGGGATTTTTCTAAAATCTGTCGGAGTGTGAACATTTGATCGACGGTTGACTTGCCTGGCCTAAAACCGCACTGATAAGGGCCGATCAGATCGTTGACAAAAGGTTTTAAGCGGTCACACAGGATGGCCGACAAGATTTTATAAGCGACGTTTAGGAGACTAATTTCTCTGTAGTTGGTACATTTCAGAACATCTCCCTTTTTATGGATGGGGCACACTATACCGAGGTTCCATTCATCGGGCATACTTTCCTCCGACCAAATTTTGCAGATGAGCTGGTGTATGCTCCTAGCCAATTCATCTCCCGCTGATTTAAATAGTTCGGCTTGTAAGCCATCCGCACCTGCAGCCTTGTACGACTTAAGTTTGGATATCGCCAGCCGAACTTCGGTTAGGTCGGGTGGACGGAACTCTTGGCCATCATCGTCCAAGTTGAATGGAGCGTTCTGCCTATTAGCGGCATCTTGGCTGTCTTCGCCATTAAGCAGTCTAGAGAAGTGTTCTTTCCAGATCCTCAGCACTGACTGTGTGTCTACTACCATATTCCCACTCTCATCTCGGCAGGCTTCCGTTCTAGCCTTGAATCCTTGGGTGGATCGCTTCACCCTCTGATAAAATTTTCGAACATCTCCCTTACCGCTACAACCCTCAATAGACTCTACCGCCCGCTTCTCGTGCTCTCTCTTTTTCCTCCTGAGAAGTCGGCGTTCCTCTTTTCGTTTCAGCCCGTAGAGCTCCCGGGCCACTCTCTCAGCAGCTCTTGTTCGAGTCTGCAGCATTGCCTGGTAGGCCTCGTCCTTAGCTGCATGCGCTAGCCGGCACTCCTCATCGAACCAGGGTTTTCGTTGTATTCGCCTAGTGAAACCCAGCACATCAGAGGCGGCACTTCTAATGGCTTGTTGACAGTGTTCCCACTGGTCCTCTGCACTTGATGCTGGTAGCGGACCTCCTGAGAGATTAAGAGTTACGTGGTCTGCAAAAGTTCTGGCAGTCTCTTGCGATTTAAGCTTCTCGACATCGAATCTTTTCACAGCATCTGCTCTGCGTTGTCGCGTCATGGATATCCGCATACGTAGTCTAGCTACCACCAGGTAGTGATCCGAGTCAATGTTGGCCCCTCGGAACGTTCGGACGTCCAAGATACTGGAAGCATGTCTCGCGTCTATCGCAACGTGGTCGATTTGGTTGACGGTTACTTGATCACGCGACCGCCAAGTCCCCTTGTGTATATTGAGGTGTGGGAAGTAGGTGCTTGAGATGATGACATTTCGCCCCGCCGCAAAGTCTGCCAGCCTGTGTCCGTTGCCGGAAGTTTCGTCGTGTAGGCTGTGTCCTCCGACTATCGAACCAAAGATGCCCTCCTTTCCGAATCTTGCGTTGAAGTCACCAAGAATGATCTTCACGTCGTACTTCGGGCACATATCATACGTTGTCTCCAAGAGATCGTAGAATGCTTCTTTGGTTGAGTCTTCTCTCCTTTCATGGGGGGCGTGAACACAAATCAGCGAAATGTTCTTAAATTTGCCTTTGATGCGGATTGTGACCAGGCGCTCGCTTACACTTCGGAAGCCCAAGACTTCTTGCCTAAGTCTTCCCCTTATCACAAAACCACAACCCAAGAGCCGCTGACCCGGTTCCTTCAAGCACCCGCCGTAGTAGATGTCACACGTTTTCAGTCTCCGTACGCCCTCTCCATCCCATCGCACTTCCTGGATGGCTGTTACGTCAGCCTTTAGCCTGTCCAGGTTCTCCACTAATTGTTCGGCTGCACGTGTTCTGTATAAGGACAGGACGTTCCACGTGCAGATCCGAAATTCATTGTCCTTGTTTCGTTTGCTGGGGTCGTCAACTTTAAAATCATCCATATCCGAGGTTTGTTGTTGTTTCGGAACAACTTTTTTTTACGTGGTAGGGAAGTTACCCCGACGCACAACCCCCGACCCGGAGGACCAGACCCTTCGTATAACTCCAAGGGTAGGGAGCCGGATAAACCGCTCCTTATAGGCCTGAGCTACAAATATGTCGTAGTAGCCCATATAAGGTGTTCACTAAGTAGTTCAACCTAACTGGAACTATAGACGCCACCGTTGATTCCATCTAGAGAATTCGTCCGCTGCCGCCTCGATGAAAGGAGAAGTGCCTTAGTGGGAACACTCCTCCCCCCCCTCTCTCGTTGGCTGTCCCCAACAGCTTTCCACGGGGATTTAAACCCCGTCTCCAGCTGAGGTACTAGACACCCGATGTTCACCACGTGGAGGTGAGAGTAGGAGTTGGTAGACAGAGGTGGATTTTGAGAAAAACCTGTGGACGCTTGTGTCCTCTTGAATGCACATAACTACCCTTTTGAACATATACTTGGAATAGCCCAGTCAATTTACAAAAAAAGGGCTAAAATCGTAAAGCCGTATGAAGTTCTGCATTTTTGATATGTCAGGGTCTGTAGCTAAGCTTACAGCTTCAAAAAACCTGTGTTCGCTGCAGGTTTGAAACAGTGAAAAAATCGGTAAAATCACACCATTTTTTACGATATTTTCCTCTGTATATTAATATATGGGAGTCAATGTCTAGCTACATTCTAAAGCGTCCGCCATCTAACCTTTTTTTTCAACTAGTGCTTATTTCGTGAATGGTAACACTTAGCTCATGTCTGATTCGACAGATAATTAGTTTTATCCTTCTGCTGAACGAATATGGTTGTGTATACGCTTGAACAATGCTGGGAAATATTGTGACATTACTTTGCCGATTTTGCCAAAAAAATCATCTTTCTCATTTTGATCTTGGCGGGTATGTAAACAAGCAAAATTGTCGCATTTGGGCCACAGAAAACCCGCACGCATACATTGAAAAGCCGATACACCCAAAACGAGTCACTGTTTGGTGCGGATTTTCGTCCAGAGGCATAATTGGGCCATTTTTCTTCAACTGAGCAAGGAGTGGCCGTTACAGTCAATGGCGATCGTTATCGGGCCATGTTGAACGAATTTTTGTTCACAAAAATTGAAGAGGAGGATATTGGCAACATTTGGTTTCAACAGGACGGCGCTACGTGCCACACAGCCATAGCTACACTCGATGCTGATGATGCATTTTCAAAAAAAAAAAAGTTATTTGGCGGACCCTTTAGTTGTAAGCTACAGTTCGTGCGATCCAGTCGTGCATTTTTTTTTAATGCATTCTAAGGTTTTTTCTTGTTATTTGGACCCAAAGAATATATTTTTTTCTTTTTCGAAACATTATGTCTATGTCTATTCCTAATTGGAGACTCCACTGTTTATTCAGTTGTGTTGGTATTTTCATTAACAAACGAACGAATATTTAATGTTCTCCAGCATAACATCAAGCCAAACATATTTCTTATCTCGATTATATTATCTGGATAGAATGAAAAATAAATTAAGATAATGATTTTAGAGGATTAAAAGGAGTATATTGGTGAGGTTCAGGGTATAGAAGGCGTGCATTTTAAGAGATACACTGCGCTTCAGGTCTTTAATGACATTTTCATTTTATTTCATTTTATTTTATTTTATTTTATTTTATTTTGATTTATTTTATTTTATTTTATTTTATTTTATTTTATTTTATTTTATTTTGTTTTAAAAAAACGTTTTAGAAAATTGAATAAATCTGAGAACTCATTTGAGGTTGCATCAGATGACACCCGTTATGTTTCCACAACGAATTACAACATGCTAAAGCTATCCCGAAAGCTTTTTTTTTAACACATCTAACTTTTTTGTACGATCCACTTTTGTGTCAGCACGGATGATAGTATAATAGTTCTTTATAGCGCAAGTGTTGAGAAAAGAAAAGAAAGTCAAAGTCCTTTTTATGGAATGATTACTTTCTTTTTTAAGTTGGTACAATAATTAAAATATTACCCAAAACCATTTTAAAATAATGGGATATTAATGAAATTTGGTATATATGTTTCATTTGGCATGATTACCAAGACTCAGAAGAGTCCCCGAAAATACCTGTGGTGAAAGGGTGTTTTATTTTTGACAAATTTCATAAGTGTCAGACTTGTATCTCTCCGTCAAAAAGACACCATTTCACCACAGATATTTTTGGGGACTCTTTTGATTCTTGGTAAGCATACCAAATGGAATATTTATACCAAATTTCATTAATATCCATATGATTAGATTGTATTATAACAAACATTTCAGTCTATACAAAAACTCAACATTTTGGGGACTTTGGATATTTTGTTCAGGATAAAATTCTACGTCGATAGCATTAGTAAAATTTCATGAATTAATTTGTTCCCGGTCAGATACTATTTTTCTTAGACTTTAATTATATAGGTAAGTATGCTCTTACTTTTGTTTTAAAAAAAAAATGGGCACGACTGGATCGCACAAAACTTGCTCTCGTAGCTAACAACTTTAACGTAGCAAAAAAGTTTTAAAAACAATTTAAAATATAAATGATTACTATGAATTATTATAAATAAGTTATTTTAATAGCTTAAACAGATAGAGCTAAAAAAACAAGTATGCCATCTTTTTTGTTTAATAAATATGAATTTATGAAAAAAAAAAATCAAAAATCTCTAGAGTGTTTTTTTTTTTTTTAAATTAATTTTTTATATATACAAAATCTTGAACATTTTCTAAAACAAAATCTCATATGCCAACTTTTAGTATTTAATAAAATACAATTTTTCACAAAATTAAAAAAAAATCCATTAGCCTGTTTTCAAGATATTGAATTTTCAAAAAAAAAAATTCGGTTGAAATCGATGTAGTAGTTAACGAGAAATTTGAAAACCAAAAAATCGGTTTTATGACAGGTACCGTTAATTACCGTTATAATTTTTTTTTGTTACCAAAATATTAACTTTAGTAAAATTACTATCTCGAAATTTGTTTTGAAAATCGTTAGAGTCTATTTTGAAATAAATCAATTTTTGTATATTGGTTGTATGATAGAGGTAGGTACAGTTATTTTTTGAGCTAAAAAAAAAAATTCAATTTCCCCTCTAGGGAATCATAACGGGTGATTTTTTAGCTGGTTTGTTTTGGCAACACTGGTTTTGACAGCTGACGTGTGTTTAGTACCTTGTGTCACTGTCAAACAGCTTCAGTTTGGTTTGCAATTTAACCATGGATCGTCTTACAAATGAACAACGCTTGCAAATTATTGAATTTTACTATCAAAATTCGTGCTCGGTTCGAAATGTTCATCGCGCGCTGCTTCCATTTTATGGTCGGCATTCTCGACCTTCTGAGCAGTTTATTCGGAAGATTGTGACCAAATTTCGCACCAAATTTACTTTGTTGGACATTAAACCACCAACACGTTTACATACTGTGCGTAGTGAAGAAAATATTGCGGCCGTATCAGCTAGTGTGACAGAAGACCGCGAAATGTCGATTCGGCGCCGTTCCCAGCAGTTAGGCCTTTGTTACAGCACTACGTGGAAAATTTTGCGGAAGGATTTGGGCGTAAAGCTTTTTAAGATACATCTGGTGCAAGAACTAAAGCCAGCCGACCTACCACAACGCCGAATTTTTGGTGAATGGGCTCTTGGAAAGCTGGCCGAGGATCCGCTTTTTTATCGAAAAATTGTTTTCAGCGATGAGGCTCATTTTTGGTTGAATGGGTACGTAAATAAGCAAAATTGCCGCATTTGGAGTGAAGATCAGCCAGAAGCATTGCAACAGCTACCAATGCATCCCGAAAAAGCCACTGTTTGGTGCGGTTTATGGGCCGGCGGCATTATTGGGCCATATTTCTTCAAAGATGATGCGAATCGCAGCGTTACTGTCAATGGTGAACGCTACCGAGCGATGATAACAAACTTTTTTTTTGCCCGAAATGGAAGTTCTTGACTTGCATGATATGTGGTTTCAACAAGACGGTGCCACATGCCACACAGCACGCGAAACAATGGCGCAATTGCGAGGCGAGTTTGGTGAACAGTTAATTTCACGTTTCGGGCCGGTCAATTGGCCGCCTAGATCGTGCAATTTGACACCATTAGACTATTTTTTGTGGGGGTATGTCAAGGCTAATGTCTATAGGGACAAGCCCGCTTCGATTGACGTACTGGAAGCCAACATCCATGCATTCATTCGTGAGATACCGGCCGATATGTGTGAAAGAGTATGCCAAAATTGGACTCAGCGGATGGGCTACCTGAGACGCAGCATGAAATTATCTTTGAACATTAAATTGCAAGGTTCAAACTATCGATTCAAATAAATATTTCATTCTCATTTTTTCGATTTTTTTGTGTTTTTTTTTTTTAAGTTCTAAACCTCTTAAAAAATCACCCATTATAAGAACCTTAAGTCCAATGTTTGAAGAAAATCGCTTCTCATTTTTTCGATTTTTTTGTGTTTTTTTTTTTTAAAGTTCTAAACCTCTTAAAAAATCACCCATTATAAGAACCTTAAGTCCAATGTTTGAAGAAAATCGCTTCAGCCGTTTAGGCTGCAGCTCGAAGTAAAGACAGATAGACGGACAGACAGACAGACAGAATTGCGAGACCCACTTTTTTCGCGTTCGTAATGTTAGGGAAAATTATTATCTCGAATTTTTTTTTTTGCATGAATCCTAAACTTGCCCTATACTACGTATATCGCAAGTAAAAAATCATTTTGCTTGCAAATGTTCCCACTCAAACAATGTATTTGGTATCTATAGAAGATAAAAAGTGAGTGCACCAAGTTATAAATTCTAAAAAAATTGTCGCGAATAACCCAAAAATAAGACCATTTTTTTATAATCGACAAAAAAACTATTATGTCCTACCTACCGACTTATGTATCGTTTTGTGAATTTTCGCCAAAAACATGAAGCGCAGTTTTATTACAATCGCTTTCGAAATTGCAGGTAGGTACTAAAATTAATTCAAATCCTTGAAGCAGTTTGCGACAAAAAAAATCACAAAACAAAATCTATGTATCGAATTTGTCTTAACATCGAATTTGTCTTAACAAACAAAGAAATATGGCCCCAAACATAAAATGAAAAATGGTCCCAAAAATGTATATGGGAAACAACAAAAACAAAAAAGTTTAAAATTTGTAAATTATGCCGTTTTTCATTTTTAATTTTGGGGTGAATTTTCATAATAAAAAATGGCCTGCCAGGCGACTGAGCATACCTTTAGGCTGCGTATAGTAGTGCGACAAAGCGATGCGATGCGAGAAGTGTTTCCGTGTGAAAAAAAATATTTACATTTATTCTTATAAACGTGGGCACAGTGAAGCAATATTTTCTACAGTGAAGCGATCTTTCTGCGATTTTATCACATACTTATCGCAAGCATCACGTTCACAAACTCTTTTGACCACTTTTGCTCGAATCTCGAATACCTTCTGGCATCGCTTCTAGCATCGCATCGCTTTGTCGCACTACTGAACGCGCAGCCTTAGGGGAGTGACTGAGTCGCATGAGCGGGACAGAGGATCCAAAAAGGGAGTAAAAATCCTTGAAGAGGGCCAGGAAAGGTAATTTTAAGGCTCTTGTATTGTAATTTTTCTATTTTTGTTGCTTCTTATATTAATTTTAGGGCAATTTTTCATTTTTTGTTTGGGCCATTTTTCATAAGTTTGGGGGCATTTTTCCATTTTTAAAATGGGGCCATTTTTCGTTTGGGGCCATTTTTCGTTGGGGCCAAATTTCATGAAGCCATTCACCCGATTAGGCTCCACGTCTTTATATACAGTGAACGCAAAGGCGAGCAGAGTCACAGCAAAAATCAGGTCAAATTAACAAGATACTAATCAACTATCCCAGGTTTTAATTAGTTTGAAAATGGTTGAACGGGAAACAAGAGCTTACGCCGACTTCTCAGGAAGAAAAAGAGATAGCACGAGAAGCGGGCGGTCGAGTCTATTTTAGGGTTGTAGCGGCAGGGGTGATGTTCGAAAATTTAATCAAAGGGTAAAACGCTCCACCCAAGGATACAAAGCTAGAACGGAAGCCTGCCGAGATGAAAGTGGGAATATGGTAGTAGATACACAATCAGTGCTGGGGATTTGGAAAGAGTATTCTTTCCTCTATAGACTCTGTTTATCGGCAAAGTCAGCCAAGATTCCGCTAGTAGGCAGAACACTCCATTCAACTTGGACGATGATGGCCAAGAGTTCCGTCCACCCGACCTAACCAAAGTGCGGCTGGTTATATCCTAACTTATGTCGTACATGGCTGCTGGTACGCATGGCTTACCAGCCGAACTATTTGAATCAGCGGGAGATGAATTGGTTAGGAGCATACACCAGCTTATCTGCAAAATTTGGTCGGATAAAGGTATGTCCCATAAATGGAACGTCGGCCCCATCCATAAAAAATGCACCAACTACAGAGGTATTAGCCTCCTAAACGTCGCTTATAAAATCTTGTCGGCTATCCTGTGTGACCGCTTAAAAAGTTTTGTCAACCATCTGATCGGTCCTATCAGTGTGGTTTTATGCCAGGCAAGTCAATCGTCTATCAAATGCTCACACACAGATTTTAGAAAAATCCCGGGAATTCCAGATCGATACACACCAACTCTTTATCGATTTTAAAGTCGCGTATGATAGCGTGAAAAGGGACGAATTATACAGAGCCATGTCATATCTCGGGATCACTGCCAAACTCGTCCGCTTGTGCAGGATGACGATAGAGAAATCTCGCTGAGCCCGCCGCGCCGCGCCGTCAAAATCTGTATGAACACCACCGATTCCATTGATGTTGAGAAAGAATTGAGTGAGGCAAGGCGACGCGTTATCATGCAACCTATTTAACATCGTTCTTGAAGCAATTGTAAGCAACGCACAATCAACTCCAGCAGCGGTACAATTTATTAATAGTCCGTTCGACTGCTTGCGTATGCAGACGACATAGACATTGTTGGCACAGCGAGGCGAGCTGTGGCAGGCACCATTTGCGAGCATTGAATCGGAGGCGGCTAAAACGGGATTGGCGGTTAATGATGACAAGACAAAGTATATGCTGTCACCGAGAAAGGAATCCCAAGTCTCGACATCGTTTACTAGGGCAAACATCACGATGGGGAGATATAACTTTGATATTGTCAAGGACTTTGTCTGCCTGGGCTCCACTTACCTCGCGAAATGACATCAGTGCTGCAGAAATCAAACGAAGAATTACTCTTGCCAGCCGCTGTTTCTTCGGTCTTAGAAGGCATTGAAGAAGTTCTCTCTCAGAGAACCAAGGAGACTTTATACAAGACCCTCATCACCTCATCATCCCGGTCCTGCTCTATTGGGCAGAAGCATGGACATTGAAAAATCGGATGAAATTCTACTAGAGACTTTGAAAGGAAGATTCTTCTGGTGATTTCAGTTTGGTGTATCGGAGGAGTGTGGAGGAGAAGATTCAAGGACGAGCTATACGGGCTACACAGCGACACGTTGGCCTGGTCAAAAAGCTGAAAATACAGCGGCTTAGATGACTAAGGCATGTGGAACGTTGGAACAGCAACGCACCTGCCCGACGAGTCTTTGAATCTAACCCCGATGGTGTACGCAGCAGAGGAAGAACCAATTAGACGTGGCGCTCACAAGTGGACAAACCAACTTGGTGTGCACAACTGGAAGTGGCCAGCTAGGGACAGAGCTGGCTGGAGGGGCTTGTTGGTTGAGGCCGTAGTCCATCCTGGGCTTTGAGCGCCATCTAGAGTAAAGTAAAGTGATGTTTTGAAAAACAGTTTTAGTTTTTTCTCACTTCCAAAATTGTTATTTTATCAAGAGTAAGCTTTATTTTAATTTTTAAATTATAGTAAATAAATAACGTCTAGTATTTTAAAACAAAACTATAGAATAAATACTAAATACCTAGGCAATCTTACTTCTAAGCTTTTTCGAATTTATTTTCAATTCCTTTTCCAATTTAAAAGAGACTTGTGCACAGTTTCAATGATAAATATTTTCCATTTATACTCGAAAAAAAAATTGCTTATGCAAGTGAACCGGATTGTACATTTACTTAAAGAAGAGATTTTAATTAAAAGTTTTTTGTAATGTCGCGTCGCAGTTTATAACAACGATCAAGTCAGCATGGGCGCAAAATTCTGGCGGAATGAATTCTACTTATAAATGGCGATAAAGACCAAAGTTTGAGTTTTTAACTGAATAATGACATCGCGAGCATAGAACTTTTCTACATTATAAAAGTTGAAGTTTTTGGCTTAGATATGTATAGCAGTAGCAATGTAAGAGCAATTAATATTCTTGAATTCATTTTAAAATCTCTCATTTTAGATACATTATGATCCTTAAATCAATTAGCCTTAAAGATAATCCTCAACGAAATATTGCATTTTGCTTCGAATTCACATGAGTGAACTTATTAAACGAATTGTATATAAATCTATATGTGTGTGATGCTTGTGCATTTCGCACATGTTGGATTGTGTTGGAAATGTTGGTACATTGCCAACGAAATTTCCAACAGAATTACTACACAGTAAATGTGATAAGGGATTTTTGGGTCGAAGGCAATATTTTATGTTCAACATCTGGGTATGGTTTGAAGTGTTGCTATAGAAATATCAGGAGCAACTTTTTTTTGAGATATGAATGGTGAATGGCGGCATTGGGAGGCTTTTATCTTAACCAACAATATGGCCTGCTAATGGGCAAAAACAATAAAATTGGCACTGAACCTATAGTCGATTCGGTTTATTGATTTTGTTTGTGTCCTCGAAGGCGGGTGGAAGGTTTTTTGCAACTTCCAATTTTAGTTGGCTCATTTCAGAAAATGCGTAAGTAAGTAGGAAATTCCTTAATTTTTGTGGTGTTCTCTATCAATATTTTGTTTCGAATTTTTACTTTGGCATAGTTGATTAAGAATACAGATTCAACTAAAGACAGTTGATATGGGTGTAGAAATGAAGTCTATGTAGATAAGGGGCACATTTACCAACACCTGTAAGTCATCCCACCATACTAAATTTCCGCTCGGAAAAGGAATTGCCTGAATTGCTAAAGGAAAATTGATTGCCACACGCTCATCAGTTGCAATAATTGATGGTGTAATTAATGTGAAAGGATGAACTGAACATGAACACGGTACACGGATGATCTCAAAAACGTGCACTAAATTTTGTAAGGAATTTTAATGTTAAATTTAAATAAATAACTCATTAACAACACTATTAATAGGTATACCTTAATAAAACAAACAAGGACGTGATGGTAAACAAAATGCACTGCTAGTACACCAGCTATAACTATACAATAAAGTTACCCTGAAAAGGACAGAATTTACAAATATATTGCACTAAAGAACAAACAAAAATTTTTAATCATAAGCTCGTAAGAAAAAAAATAAAAGTGAAATAAAAGTTAAAAGTTTGTCAACTTTGTGTGGTAAATAAAGACTTTTATTTCTGGTTTTAGTAACACAATTTTTAAAAATGTCTAGAAACTTAGGCTGTAGGACGCAGATAGGTGCACGGAAACACAGAAATGCGAGAACCAACTTTTTTTGTCTTTACTATCATCGTAATAAAATAACAATTTAGAACAAAAACTCGATTTTAATTTTTTTACGAATCCGTATCCTGGAATTTATGTAGATCGTACATACATAAATAGGGTGATTCACCTAAGGTGTGAGAAAAATCACGAGCGTGTAGGTTGGGTTGAGACAAAACAAAGCCGAAATTGTTGGTAAGTCTGGGGAGGGGGGACCTTATTCCATGTGTTTCATTATAAATTATGCCGGATCTTCAGCCGTCCGTCATTAACTCTTGTGTTTTATTAAAAATAGTTTTTTTTTAATTTTGGGCAAAATTTATTATCTAGTACCTTAGTGTTAATAAAATGTATTTATTTAACTGCAGTATTGACACTTAGCGCCTAGCAGTCAAAGCGTGAGCGTATGTATTTCCCATAAGATAAAACGAAAAGGGGTCCTCATTAGATAACATTACGTTTTTCAATTACTTTTATATGAAAGGGTATTCATTTACAATTGCAATAGAATATTAAAGTATGTGAGTTTGTAAATCAAGCGTAAAATGTATCGAAACTTATTACTAAAATGCTTTACTTCGTAGGTGAAAAATGTAAACGAACTAACTTTACAACGAGAAACAACAATAATACTAGGTTAGAAAAAAAATCAAGACAGAGGCGTAGCTAGGATTATTAGTAATTGATATAAAATGTTTGATTCAGAAAAATTATTTTTTATTAGGTAATTGGTCCTTCTACTACAGATTTTCCATATTCGATAGGAATGGAACAGAAACAATAAAAAAGGAGTAACTACGGACTACCAAACGAAATAAATAAATTGTTCGTGTCAAGTTGGCACAGATTTCTACATTAAAAATAGTGAAGACTTTTATTGCGAATTTACTCATTTTCTTTTGGAGTTAGAGCGCGGACCGGGGCATCGTTTGTTGACTATTCGCACTCATCCGTTCGGATTTTCGACATCTTACCCCCAACCATCAACTGTCAAAGTGAAAGATGTGAGTTTTCGGATATTTGACATTTCGCCACCACTGTCAACTACCTACTGTCAAAGTGTTAGGTGCTACTGTCAAAGTGTAAGGCCGACACAGTAGGTGATACCACCCTTCTTAATCGATTGGCGCCCTCAGATATTGACATTTCAACTCCCGACTGGAACCCACAAAAAAGAGGAGCTTTAATATCAAGTCGTTTTTTTTGTTTATTTTTTTAATTTTTGTTTACTGACAAAATATTTGAAAATAATATTTCATTTAAATTCATGGGTAACTCTAGTTCCTTGCAAGCCTTCTATTCTACTCACATGATATAAATTTGACGGCGACATTTTGGAAAACAACAACACACATTTGTATCTTCAAAATGCAGCAAATACGTATTGAATTTCGATAATATTTTACGATTTCCAAACTTACATGTTTTATTATTCTACGAGTATTGTGATTGTGTTATGTAAAATATGTTATGTTCATATAAAATAATTCGGTAAAAATAATTTTTCTTGGAGCTGTTTTTGGTTTTCTCTTTGGCAAATACATTGAATGCTAGATCGAAAAAAAAATTCATATCATATCAGCGTTGTATAATACTTAATTAGCCGATTACAAATTACCCATTACTCTTTGTAATATGTAATTAGATAAAATCTTATTACCCATTACATTTGTAATATGTAACTACATAAAATCTAATTACCCATTACATTTGTAATATTTAATTAAAAAATATTTAATTACCCATTACAAATGTATTGGGTAATTAAATTTTTTTAATCAAATTTTGAAATTGTAATGAAAAAAACAAATTACATTTTTATAATGTAATGGAAAAATTTATTTTTTATTACATTTAATTATGTAATGGAAAAAATGGTTTTTTTCATTACATTTTCAAATTAAAAAAAAAAAAACAAATTCCATTACGTTTTGAAAACTATGTGTATCCGCAACCTTTAAAAATTAACAAAATAGTGACTCTTTTTGATAACGAAGATGTTGAAATCTGTGTGCCTCCCTATATTATTTATTTATTAGAACCGAATTTCGTTTCCATTATAAAAATGTAATGCAAATAAAAAACATTTCCATTACATTTTCAAAATGTAATGGAAAAAAAATTATTCCATTACATTATATATTAATGTAATGGAAAAAAATGTTTCCATTACATTTGAAAATATAATGGAAACATTTTTTTCCATTACATTAATATATAATGTAATGGAATAATTTTTTTTCCATTACATTATAAAAATGTAAAGGAACATTTTTTTTTTAAATCTAATTCCCCAATACATTTGATATGGGTAATTTAATTTGATCTAATTACATATTTCAAATGTAATGTGTAATTAAAATGTAATTGTATTACAAATGTAATTAACTATTTACAACCCTGCTACTGTTACTGTGAATCTGGTCCTACGTTTTATCGGTATAGGTATTCTTTAAAAAACCGCTCTAACGATTTTTGAATTTAATAGAGGCACCAGTAAAAATATACAGAAATTCTGAGGTGCCATATAGCCATTTTGACATTGTTACTGTTATTCGAAATGGCAAGAACATTAACGTGTATCCAGTTATAGTGGTATAGAAATAAACAGACAAGATTCTATCTTTGTTTTTCACGTTAAAGTGAATTTCCGACGCCAAATACTGTCGTTTCTACATTAAAATTTACCAAAATACAAAAAAATATCCTTACAAAAAAACACTTGTTTTTATTTTGTGTTGTTGTTTAAACATTTAACATCGATTTTAACTACACCCGCTGGAAGCTTAGGTACGTGATGCTTAAATACCTTCTGAAGTCATTGTTTTAAAATGAAGTCATTTAGTGGGAAATATTAAAAGGGTGCCATATTCTCCGTGGCGCCACCGACTTTGCCATACATTCAAATATCAAGATGAAATTTGCAAAAAAAAATGTTCAGTGAAGTTCAAATTTATTTTGATAAGTGCGCAATAAGATTTGCGGAAAGAGATTTTTTTGAACGACCGCGCCGACAGGCCGGCAGTTCAATTGATAGCAATTTTAAGCCTTAAAGAAATTCAAAATCATATATATATTTGTATGAAAAATTAAAAAAGTCCTTTTTTAATGATGATTTTAAATTAAGTAGAGATTGAATAAATTGGGACCTATAGTTAATAAGTTTATTGGTAAAATGATATTAATTTATATTAGCTTTTCGCAGGTGAATGAAGAAAATTGTAGCTTCGTGTAAGCAAAGTTCTACAGCAGATCATCAGAACTGTATTATTTTCTTTGATAACTCTTAGTGAAATACTTTGTTGTAGGTTATGTCAAAGCAATATTAAGGCGTAGTAAGGGACTACTTCTCAGTTTATCGAGAAAAGGTATGATGTGCAAGTAACAAATTGCGTTTAAAAGGCATTTTCCAAAAAAGTAATGATGCCTATACATTGTTGGTTTCACACAATTCACAAAACTTAAAAATGTCAGATAATAAAACACATTTATCTTGGCCTTGTTATGATTAAAGTAGGTACATTTTTTGAAATGCAATAATTCATTGCTGGACAATATTTCTTCAAATATTTTCTTTTGAACTGAGTCTAGATTTTAAAATTGTAATATTGGAAGAGATAGTAAACAATAATTTAATTCACTTTATAAAAGGTAGGTTAAAGTATTTTAACTTAAACACACAAAAATCATCTATTCAATGAATATATTTTGATACTTGTATCATTTATATTTTCACACGCAATCCAAAGTCTATACACTTTTTCACTTAAAAAAAAAAAGATTTAAGGTGTGTAGACGAGTTCCCAAAGTAATCCTTGAAATATTTAATTAAGTCCTTCCCACACTTACTCAGATATTTAAAATGCTATACAAAAAAAAAAAAAATTAAAAAATGGCGACAACCAAAACCAACGGCAAAATGACAACAATGACGAACTTCACTTAACCAGATACTGAGATTCATTTTCGGTCCATGGGCATCATATCCCAGCAGTACTATAAGCTCCACAATGCTAAAGTTCACACAACAGCCCAACCAACAGCAAAAACAACAAATATAACTTTAAGTAAGTAGGTATATGTGTGAAATCAAAAGGAAGCATTCGTTAGGTTGGATTAGGTCCATCAGTAAAGATGACTACTCCAGTATAGGTCCAGGAATATATAGGGGAAAAGGCGAAACCAATATTTTTGATATTCCCCAAGTAAGAAATCATCCCCTTAAAATATTCCTGCGCACGCAATAGTTCTTCTTTTCAACGGACGGAAGGTTTTCAATAGATTCTCGCCGGAAGCTGAAAACAATACACTTTAACATGGAGAAACGGTTTTGTCTGCATCCCGGAATACCCTTGCAATATGCAAAATAGGCTGTCGTCTATCTTTAGAAGAATATTGGACACGTATAATCTCTGTCGGTTGCTATTTACAGAATTTCAATTCATCTTAAATATTCATTTCGTACTCGTTTACAAATTTATTGTCTGGATGATTCTTGATTCTATCAACACAAAAGGTCATCCAGCGGAGGAAGGGTGATGGGAGCAGTATAAGTATATTTTATAATGTTTAACGAAACACGTGTAATTTGGCGGCCATTTTGAATTTATACACTCATATTGTGACACAAGGGCGATGATAATGGGGTAGGGGATATTGTGCACAAACAAAGGCTTCGATATTTACTCTACAATATAGCTACATACGTACTGCTGTATGAAATGTTCAAAGTAAAGGACCAAAGGGGATGGAAATTCAACCCTGCCCCTGGTCCTGGCTGTTGATGATGGCAGTGTCAGTGGATTATGCACTTCCAGCTTGTGACAGGGGAAAATTTAATCAATATTAAACTCTACGTCCTTTGCTCTGAGAGTCCCTCAAGAGCTTAAGGATTTGTGGGGGCGGGGGGGGGGGGGGTGCTAACGAAGAGACATGGTGAGGTGTATATAGTTGATGGTTATTCGGATAGTGTATTCTTCTGGAAACTTTATAAACATCCTCAATGTTTTTGTTCAATAAGTTTTCTTTTTTTCTTTTTATTTTTTAATTTTCTTTGGCGAAAAATTGTGCAGACAGAAAACATTCAAACAAAATAAAAACGAAAATGATGATGACGCGATGAGTTGAGAAACTAAGTATATCTATAGAGGTAAACAAAAAAAAAAAAAACAATAAAATGGAAATGAAAACATGAAATACGCTTTGAAACCTTTATTGTCCTCTTTTCCTCTATTCCTATGTTTCGGAAGTTTTCGGTTGTTCTGGTGATGGCTGCGTTTCTGTAGAGATATTTGCGTATAGGTATATCTCACTAACACACACACATACTGAATGCTATGGTAGAAGATTTGACCTCTGTCATCAACTTTATTTGTCAAACGATGCTTCACAACACCTGAGCGTATAAGTGGCTATCTTATATTTTGGAGTGGGTAAATGTGTTATAGGCAACATGGTTGTTCAGATGGAATTGGCTATATAGCTTGTGGTCCCACGAGTACCTATGGAGGATGCTTGTGAAGTCAACTATAAACTTTGATGTAAATGTCATAAATTTTTGTATACAGGATTTGTTTTTGAGAAGGTGTAAGAAGGTAGTACGTATTTTATTGGTGTTTATTTAGTGTTTATAGAGGGTTCAATGGATTTATTTGCCAGCGTGTTACGACAATTGAATGATTATTACCTACATTTTACAATTCATGCAGATTTTTAGAGCTTTATGACATTATTTTTCGAAGTTTTGTTATTTGCTCATTTGTTTTCTTCAAATTTATACTGAAGTTCAAATAGGAGATAAATGTATAGGTATTTACTGAGATTTACATCTCAAAACTGAAACAATGTTTATTATTCCAATGCTTACTGCATAAATAAAGTTGAAGTAAATACATGCGCTTTTGTAAGGGGTGGGGTCAATTAAAGCATTCAGTGAAAGAACTAGCTATCTATAGGTATGTAGTTAGCTCCACTTGACGAAATATGTTTTTTTAAGCAAAAGCACCAAAGAGACAGCTACATATGTGTACATTGACTCTAAAACAAAAAATGGGCACGACTGGATCGCACAATACCTGCTCTCGTAGCTTAAAATTTTAACGTAGCTTGAAATTTGCAATGTGCATATTTATTGGTTCCATAACATTATGATGTCATAAAAAAAAGTATTAAAAACAATTTAATCATAAATTAAAAACTACTAAAAATTATACTAACTATAAATTTGTTTTTTTTTACAGCTAAAACAGTTTAAAAATAGTATATTCCATTAGATTTTTTTGACAAGTACGAATTTATGAAACAAAAAAAAATCAAAACTCGTTAGAGCGGTCTTCTTAGAAATTAATTTTTTAGGTACATATAAAAATACTTAAACATTTTTAAAAATTAAATTTGGTATGCCAACTGTTAGTATTTAATAAAATAAAATTTTACACAACATTAAAAAAAAAAAATACTAACCCATTTTCAAGATATTGAATTACATATTTCAAAATTCAAAAATTATTTTTTTGAAAAGTTGTATATGCAAAATTGGTTAAATAGTAAAGGACTTCTTAAATAAAAAAATTTGGTTTAAATTGCTTCAGCCGTTAAGAAGAAATTTGAAAACCAAAAATCGGTTCTATGACAGGTAACTACCGTTAATGACCGTTATAAATAATTATTTTTTCTACCAAAATATTTATTATAGTAAAGGTAATATTTCGTTCCGATTTTGAAATATTTCCCCTCTAGGAAATCCCTAAAATACCCTTAAGTCTAAATTTTGAAGAAAATCGCTTCAGACAGACCCACAGAATTGCGGCATCTACTTTTGTTCGCATTCTCTATCATCGTAATGTTAGGGAAAATTATTATCTCTAGTTCGATTTTCTTACAAATCCATAACTTACCATGGGTGCCGGCCTCAACAACATATCCAATATCCAAAGTCCCCCAAAATCCCCGCATTGACTTTTTGTATAGACGCATTTAAAGAGGTGGAGAGGGATGGGAGTCGGGAGTTTATCAAGCTGAAAATTTTGTTAATACAATCTAATCATATGACACATGTTATTGAAAAATAAAAATACATCGGGTGGCACAACGGCTCATGAACAACCAGGGCCTAGTGACTAACAACTCGCAACCATTCCTGTGTGCGACAGTCGACAGGAATGGCAGGGACCTACAATTGTATGCCGAATCCGAACGGCTAGACGAGAAGCACTTATTCGTGACAAGTGATACTCTTGGAAGATTTGTCAATTCCTCGCAAGAGGCAGTAGCCCTCAAAAAAACTTTTTTAGGTTTTAGGTGGACGAGGCTGGGAAACGAACGCAGACCTCCAGCGTGACAGTCGAACGCACTTACCATTACGCTACGGACTACTACTATGCACATATTTTTAGGGTGCTTTTTTAACGCCAAATCTAATAAAAGAAAAAAAATATGTTAAAAGCACCCTAAAAACAGTTAGAATAATTTTGAAGCAAAAATGACTATTTTTCTGTTAAGCAGGTCAAACATTACACCCCCAAAAAATACCCTTGGACCTTAGATATTTGTATGGACCCTTTTGATCCTTGGATGCCAATATAAATTTAATATTTTTAGCAAATTTCATAAGTGTCACTCACTTGCATCTCTCCGTCAAAAAAAACATCCTGTAGCCACAGATATTTTTGGGGACTCTTTTGATTCTCGGTAAACATGACAAATGGAAAATCTATACCAAATTTCATTAATATTCCTTTGTCTTGAAATGGTTTTGGGTAATATTTTACTTTTTGTACTTAAAAAAAATCATCATTCCATAGAAAGGCCATTAACTTTCTACGGAATTCATGTAGATTCTCAGTTTTAGTCTCTTTAGAATCAGCATTGAAAAGCACCCTAAAAACATGCGTCACAAGATTCGATTGTTTTATAAAAAACTTTTGTCAGCTTGATAAAACTCCCGCCTACACCCCATCTCCACCTATTTAAATGCATCTGTACAAAAAACCAATGCGTGGATTTTGAGGGCTTTAGATATGTTGTTGAGGATAACATTCTGCGTCGATACCACCAATAAAATTTCATGAACTAATTTGTTTCCACTTGCCCATATTAATTTTTCTATCTTTCCTAGACTATAAGTGTTGTTTCGCGCGAAATTTATAAACATGTACCTAAAATATCGAAAGACAAATCAATTTAAAAGCTAAATAATACTAGGTATGCGAAATAATAAAATGCTACAAGTAAAATGCGAAATAATAATTTGTGAGTTTATAAAATGCGTAGTAATAAAGTGCGAACTAGTGAAATGCAAAATAATAATTTGCGAAATAGGCAAATGGGAAATAATAAAATGCGAGTTAAAAATTGCGATGTGAAATATGCGAAATGATTATTTTGCGAAGCATAACATAGCAAAATAAAAACTTGCCAAACAAAAATAGCCAAACAATTTGTTGCGGAATGATAAAATTGCAAAACAAGAATTTGCGAAATGATCATTGCGAAATGAAAAACATCCAAAAAAAATATATGTAGTTATTTTGGATTTTTAAAAACATATTATTTTTTTTTTACTCAATATCTTGAAAACGGGTCAGTGAATTTTTTTTAATTGTATGTAAAATTGTGTTTTAATAATAATCCTAAAAATTTTTATAGTTGGCATATCAGATTTTGTTTCAAAAAATGGTATACATATATAAAAATATAATTTTTAAGAAGACTGGTCAAACGATTTCTGATTTTTTTTTTTTCGTGAAATTTTATATATCAAAAAATCCAGATAGCATACTTTGTTTTGAGCTTTAGCTTTTTGAAATGAGTTTTTTAGATGTTTTAATAATAAATTTATAAAAAATACATACTTAATAATTTATTTATTTCTATTCTATTTGGCTAATAACATAAGCTTTCAGTTTCAAGATACGTTAAAGTTTTTATCTACCAGAGCAAGTTTGTGCTATCCGGTCGTGCAGTTTATTTTAATTGAAAATATACTAAAAGAAGGCAGGATTATTACCCTCGAACTGTTTAATTTTGTTTTTATAATTTCCATATTGTGGATTCCATATTTTTTTTTTTTTTATTTCATACTATTTAATAAAAACGATAATTTCCTCACTATTGCACACTTCTTATTGCGACATTTTGAATTTATAATCACAAAAATAGCCCCAAACTTGAAAAAAAATACTGACTAAAAAAATTTTCCGTTGTGGAAACTGTGAAACATTTCCGAAATATGTATTTCGGTCACGTTCCGACCAAAAATACTAATTTCAGATATATTTTTAGCAAAAAAAGATATTTAGTAACGTATAGTTAATTTTTCAAATATCCACTCTTGGCTACAATATTGTGTTAGCAGTTTCTTAAACAGAAATCAAATTTCGATCGGAATTTTTTTTTTAATAATTAGGTAATTATCTACACTGATTAAAACATTTTTAATTTGTATTTTCAAATAGTCCCTATAACAAAACAAAATCGTAGCAGTATAAAGGAATTAAGAAATTATTTATGCCGTTTTTGTTTTTATAAGCTTATTTCCTAGATACAGATATTTAGGTTTCATTCCTACTAAATTACTATCAAAACAACACGCATAAATTCAATTTTTGATCCAGAATCTGACAGCAATAAAATATAACATATACAAAAAAGGGAAAATGCTACGTTCTCTATAAACAAATGATTTCTTCATTAAATTAGGTATAACACATACAGTCAAACTTCTTTATAATGAACCTTCAAGAAAGATTTTTTTTTTAATTTGAAATTTGACGTTTCGTTATAAAGAAATAACATTGCCTTCAGGCGTAAAACTTAGTTCTTTATAAAGAGAATTTCGCTATAGAGAATTTCGTTATCATAAAGAACCTAATTTATATAGGATATTTTTTAAGTAGCCCAGTAAATAATTACAATAAATCGCAAAGCGCGATATAGTTCTGCATTGTTGATATGTTGTTGGGGCATGTTAGAGTAGTCTTTAGCCAAGTTCGCAACTTCGAAAAACCTGTGCTCGCTGCAGGAAAAATGCAACAGTCAAAAAAACGCTAAATTCACCCCATAATTTCCTTTATAACTTTCGAAATATGTAACTTAGGAGAAAACTGTCCACCATAAATTTGTTCGTTATAAAAATATCTACAAGACAACATAAGTTTTAAATTCATGCATGTTTTATTTGTGTTGCTATCTATCCATGAATTAAAAAACAAATTCTGAAAATCTAAGTAATTTTGAAGCACTCAAGAAATAGGTCAAAAATGGTTAAATTCTCCTTAAAATTTGGAATCAAATAGTCTAGTGGATTACAAGCCGAAATTCGAAAATTCGATCCAAATCAGTCAAATAGTTTTGGTAAAAAACATGATGTTAACTAAGTGCAACAAGCAATGTTTGCATCATTGCTGTGGTCAAATTAGGACACTTAAGTTGGCACTCATTTTAGTACACGTACTTGGAACTCTTAACTATCATAAAATATAGTTATTATATTTATATCTTTTTTTAAGCAACTCTTATAGCGATTTTATAAGTTCCGAAAATTGTTCACTTTTCAAGTAATATGTAATTTCGTGAACATTTCGGAACTTTTAAGAACTTTTTGACTTTCTGACAGCAATAAAATATAACATTTACAAAAAAGGGAAAATGCTATGTTCTATATAAACAAATTATTTCTTCATTAAATTAGGTATAACACATACAGTCAAACTTCTTTATAACGAACCTTCAAGAAAGATTTTTTTTTTTAATTTGAAATTTGACGTTTCGTTATAGAGAAATAACATTGCCTTCAGGCGAAAAACTTAGTTCTTTATAGAGAGAATTTCGCTATAGAGAATTTCGTTATAATAAAGAACCTAATATATATAGGATATTTTTTAAGTAGCCCAGACAATAATTACAATAAATTCGCAAAGCGCGATATAGTTCTGCATTGTTGATATGTTGTTGGGGCATGTTAGAGTAGTCCTTAGCCAAGTTTGCAACTTCGAAAAACCTGTGCTCGCTGCAGGAAAAATGCAACAGTCAAAAAAACGCTAAATTCACCCCATATTTACCTTTATAACTTTGGAAATATGCAACTTAGGAGAAAACCGTCCACCATAAACTTGTTTGTTATAAAAATTTCTATAAGACAAAATAAGTTTTAAATTCATGCATGTTTTATTTGTGTTGCTATCTATCCATGAATTAAAAAACAAATTCTTAAAATCTAAGTAATTTTGAAGCACTCAAGAAATAGGTCAAAAATGGTTACATTCTGCTTACAATTTGGAATCAAATAGTCTAGTGTATTACAAGCCGAAATTCAAAAATACGATCCAAATCAGTCAAATAGTTTTGGTAGGAAACATGATGTTAACTAAGTGCAACAAGCAATGTTTGCATCATTGCTGTGGTCAAATTAGGGCACTTAAGTTGGCACTCATTTTTGTACACGTACTTGAAACTCTTAGCTATCATAAAATATAGTTATTATATTTATATCTTTTTTTAAGCATTTTAAAAGTTCCGAAAATTGTTCACTTTTCAAGTAATACGTAATTTCGTGAACATTTCGGAACTTTTAAAATCGCTATAAAAGTTGCCTAAAAAAATATATAAATATAATAACTATATTTTATGATAGTTAAGGGTTCCAAGTACGTGTACAAAAATGAGTACCAACTTAAGTGTTCTACTTTGAATAAAGCTATGATGCAAACATTGCTTGTTGCACTTAGTTACCATCATGTTTCTTGTCAAAACTATTTAACCGATTTGGATCGAATTTGATTCCAAATTTTAAGCAGAATTTAACAATTTTTGAACTATTTTTTTGACTCCGTCAAAATAACTTAGTTTTTCAGTTTTTTTTTAATTCCTGATTAGAAAGCAACACAAATATAATTCATATGGCGTTAAATCTATTGTGGTCTTGTAGAAAATTTTATAACAAACAAGTTTATAGTGGAGGGTTTTTTCATCAGTTGCATATTTTCAAAGTTATAAAGGAAAATGTCGGAAGAAATGGGGTGATTTTAGCGATTTTTGACTATTGCATTTCTCCTGCAGCGAGCACAAGTTTTTCGAAGTTGCAAACTTAGCTACAGACTACTCTAACATGCCCCAACAACATATCAAAAATGCAGAACTACATCGCGCTTTGCAAATTTATTGTCGAATTTGACTTGGTTAAAGGGGAAGGGGAGCAAAATGAAATTCGAAATTACGTTATAAGGAAGTTCGTTATAAAGAAGTTTGACTGTATAAAACTTATTTTTGTATGTGTGACATATAGCTGTAAACATAACATATATCATTGAAAAATTTATCAAAATAGATTCATCTAACAAACACCTTTGTAAAAAATCATACTTTCTTACCACCTGTTTTGCACTTTTTGACAATTTTTTTCTCATCAAATGGCCTTAAAGAAATCCAATTCATGTCATTTAAAAATTAAAAGAATCTGGTAACTTCCAATTGTTGCCGTTTTCTTTTTTTTCTAAGAAAAAAATAATATTCGTCCAATTGCTTGAAATATGGAGTCGAAAAAAAAAGATGAACAAATCTTAGAATTATTTTTTGTTTGCCATAAAAAAATTTGTCAACTGAATTTAGCCAAAAACTTTATTAATTCTTTATTATGGCTTTGTGTGTTATAGTCCAGTAACCTTGTCGTTTGTTTGGAAGGCACCGTTTACGTCAAATCTGGTATTTCTGATTTTTTGCTGAGTTGTTCAGGATACAAGCCTAGTAAATAACCAATGTTTTCGACCTCGAGCAGCGGCGACTGCTTCATGGTCAAAAATCAAAAAAGCCCTTTTTTCAGTAATTGGCGATTTTAGCCCTAGAACTAATTTTAATTAAAAAATTGTTCTACGATTTAAGTAACTTAATTTGCCTCAACTTGAGAGTAAAACCATCTCTGTAGATCTAATAGTTTCCGGAATACATCAATTCAAAATTTAGTGATAAAAAATTTAATATAAAAAGTAGTATTATCAAACAGTTAAATGTCAAATAAAGAATGGTTGACATAAATGCATCAAAGCACTGGAGCGTGTAGGGCCAAACGAATAGTACAATCATACCAGAAGGGGAGTCTATAAACCCCCATTTAGATTGGAGCGGCAATTTTCTAAACGCTCGAGGTCGAAAACTTAGGTTATTTACTAGGTCAATATCCTAAACAACTCAGCAAAATATCAGAAATACCAGATTTGACGCATACGTGAATGTATATAGTTACGATAATATCACCCCTGTTCTGATTCTCGGTCGAATTTCACATTCAATTTCGGTTTGTTGTCTTTCTTTACCTTGTTTAAATTCGGTTTTGTTTGTTTATTTTAATTCCAATATACATGGGAAATCAGTTTTAATGCAAATTCATACGATTTGAATTCGGTTAGCTTTTGTTTGTCGAATTGAGAATCAAAATAATTGAACTGATTTCTATGGAACTGATTTCGCAAAACGAAATAAATAAACAACTAACAAGGAAAACAAAAACAACTAACTGAAATTATATATGAAATTCAAAAGAGGGATGTATTAGTATTTTTAATTAAATAACAAAACTACCAATAAATTGATTTGTTTATTTTCTATTAATTCTTTATTGCTTTATGATGTACATAATAACATTGATCCCAAGTTGATAATAATTTTTGTATTTCACCGGATATCTGAGATCAATGTAATTTTATAACATTTTTTAAATTGATTTATTCTCGATATGTCACAAACGTGAGAAAGTATGAAAACAACGTTAGCACAAACAAACATTAATAGGTACATATATCGCTCTAGAATCGATGAAACAAATGGTGATGGCGGACGCAGGGAGGATTAAATTAATGAAAACATACAAATATCAGGGGAGTCAATCAAAAAGGAACTATCTGCTTGACCTAAGAATTAAATAAAATATTTATTTCAAAGTTTTTTCTGCAGTTTTATCTAAGCTTAAACAAAATTTAATTCAAAACCAACAAAAATTCCTTATAATTGTGTACTATTGTTGTATTCAACATAGGAATTTTTCCAATCACAATTAGAAATGCACAAAAAAATGTCAAAAAATGCAACAACAAAAAAATTTCAAAAATGTTTTTTTTTCAATTCTAGAGACCTTGAAACGTGAAGATATGTGGAAATTTTCGATTTGCCAAACCGGACCAAACCTAGTATTATATCCAAGCGAAGTGAATATTTGTATATACAAACATTCCATGTTTTCTAAGCTTTAAAAATATTTAAAAAATGAATGCAATTATATTGGCTACAACGACGAGCAAATTTGTTTCGAAACAAAAATCAAAAAATTGATCTATGTAAACCAAACATAAAACAGCATTTTTTTTTTAAAAAACCTCTCAAATAGATAACTTTTAAACTAATCTTCCTATTTAATTTTGAATTTACTTCGCATGGGATGTATATAAACTAAGCTTACGCTGAAGATACATAAGTGTTTTCTTAACTTACACTTATCAGTTTTAATCTTTTACATCAATTCCAGAAAAAATGCAAATTAAAAAAGTCCTTTTCCACTATTTTCTTCATTGTCAAAATATAAAATCTTTATTTTTCATTTCATTAGCATCACTCGTCAGAAGAATTTATTCTCTCTCTTAAAACTTATTACAAACAAAATTACCAAAAATCACCATCAGTTCAGAAAAAAAAAGTTAAAAAAAAAAATAATAAACATCAAACTTAAACCTTTGGAACTGGAATCACCGGCTGGAACAAATTCAACCTTGCATCCGCATTTCCCAATTTATTGGTGGCATTGCAAAAATAGTCACCATAGTCGCGTTCGTTGGTGGACAAAATGCACAAGACCGAATTTGTCGTCTCATGTGCAGTAGCCATATTGGTGATACGATAATTTCCACCCGACTGTAACTGAGTGCCATCTTTGAACCAATACACCAATGGTGGAGGATAGCCCTGGACGGAGCACTCCATTTCGGCAGCGTGTGTCTTCATCTGGGCTACTTTTGGACGAACCACTGATATCTGCGGACGGAATTCAACTTCAACACGGACAATTCGTTCATTTGGCACACCAACTCCGTTGTCAGCGATGCAATAATAGCCACCTCGGTCCAAGCGATGTGCTTTGCGGATGTACAAAGTAGCTCCTCGATGGCTGTTACCTCCAGCTGGCATGATGGAGTTATCTTCTCGCTTCCAAGATATACTTGGCTTTGGAAAACCATCGGCATAGCAGGTCACCTGGATATTTTCACCCTCTTTGACGACGACACTTTTGGGAGTCTTCTCTTCCGAAACTATTGGTGGATGCTTCACAGAGAGCTTTAAGCTCTTTGTCACCTTGTCAATGGCGGACACAATCACTTGACACTCATATGAACCCATGTCGGATGCTTCGATATTAGTTATTCTGAAGGAGTAGATGGAACTGACATCGGTTTTTATCTCCTTGATGGTATACCTGGGATCAGACAAGCTGAGAACTGCCCGAATTGACAGAACCACACCTCCACCGGTTCCCTGATCGTTGGTACTTTTGCTCCAACCTACAGCGAAGTTCTGCACATTTTCGACGGTGCAATTGAACTCGACGGCTTCTCCCACACTCACCACCTGGTCCTCTGTGATGCTCGAAATAACAGGTGACTTTGAGGATACTCCTCGCAGTACTGCCGCCAAAATGAGCATTAATTTTAAGAAAAACATTCCGACAGAACAAAGCTTCTTACTTTCTTAAGAACAGATCTCGACTGAACCGACGCGACGCGATGATAAACGTTTCTAAATGACAATTTCGGTTCGGTATCTCGTTGTGGCAGCTTTGTATTTTTTTTTTTTTTTTTGTTTGTTTAATTTTTCGCTGCAATCAAAATTAATCGGAAGCACTAACTACTTGGCAGGAGAATGTGGACTTGAATCTTAAATTCTTAGGTCATTCAATTCCATTACTGCCGATGCCTGCCTCACTCGTATGCTAATCTCGCTCTTCTGTTGATATGATGGACGTTACTTGTGTTTTTCTGAAAGAGTCTTGGGAATGACTGGACAACCAACGACGATGTGGACGGCCACGACGACGGACGGCAGCGTTTGTCGGCGACAACGATGATGATTGTGGTTATCAATGTTTATACATGAGATATCTATAGTCCCGTTTGTGTATGCTTGGCCGGATGATAAGACACGAGGAGGAACCGCTTGGATCTCCCACAAACAAAAATAAAAGCAATGACGGATGATTAAATTATGTTTTTTTCAGTCAATCAAATTGAATGCGTCACTTGAGAACGGAAACCGATGCGATATGGTGAAAAATATTATTTGGGGGCCCGAAAAAAAATGTTCCCACAATTCCATGAACTTGGAGTGGGCAGTTTATAAATTCTTTGTTAATTTTGTTTTTCTTTTTTGTTATTTGAGGGGATGATAAGAGGCAGAGAATAAAATGTGCGATCACAAAAATCAAGAATGATGTTCATCCGAACCTAACCACGACAGAACTAAGAGCTGAACTCAAACTGATAAAAGATTTTAATTTTTCTAACGACTTTGTGTTTGTTGTTTTTTTTATAGCACACTGACACTGTGTCTCCTTTGCAACAGGGAATACATCCAGTTGCTCGCTTACCTTATCCACGGGGAACATTCAGATTTAAGCGAAGCGAGGCAGGGGTAGGTATAGTGCCGACAACGCGCCGAGGGTATATTCTCATTGGATGATTGATGACCTAGCCAAAGGGAACAATTGTTTAAATGAATGTGAGTCGTAGTGGTTAAAAGAGAAGGAAGGTAGGTATGTACCTATGGTTCGGCCTTGGCCTCATCCTTTTTTTTTCTGCTTGCATTAAGAGATGAGTGAGGCTGGATACCATATGGGACTTTTTTGTTCTTGTTTTATATGCGTATTTACCAGAAAACACGTACAGCTTCACCTAGGAATAAGTGATTATACGAATTCATGTGTGTTGTTATTTTTACTTGCATTCACAGTTTTAAAATAAGACCTTGACTTTGAGCGATGATTTAAGACAGGGTTGCCAGGTTTGGGATGCACTATAGTCAACCAAATTGAGAGCACATACAATTTTTTTAAGTGTTCTTTGAAGAGCTGCGGAACTGATCAAATACATTGAGATAAATAAGGCTCAAAGATTTAATTAAATTTGCTGAATGACTTTCTAAATTGTTTTTTTTTTTAAATATCTACGTTAAAAACGACTTTGTATTTTTTGTTTAACCTTCACAGACGAAAGCATTTTCAATTTCTTTAAGTTGTGCTTAGTCTATAGGTTCAAACTAATTTATAAATTATTTTCCTGCAATTAGTCCATAGCTAGTTTCAGTACAAAAATATAGAAGTTTTTTCTCGCCGGTCGTTTATGTTTTAGGGCTCGCTGAATCCGGATTTCAAATTTGCTGATTCTTATGAATATGGCTTGGCTTCATAGCGAAAATTGCAAAAAAAAACCTCAAAATTTTCGACCTTTTTTCAGTTTTTTGCCAAAAAGTAAACAAAATTTTTTCAGCAAAATATCTGGTGACGGAGATTGAATTATGGGTTAGGTATCAATTTAGATTAATACCGAGAGAGAAGCAACTCATCAATCAAGGTTCTTCTTTAAAGCTTATATACCCCGTTTGCATAAGGTATTGAAGCCAGCTTCAAGCTCGCTTGGTTCCTTTGTAAAAATAAATTGAGTTGAAATGACCTTCAACCGACTCAATTGCACTTAAGGAGCGAAGTCGAGTCGAAATTTTTATTTAAAAACCTGGGTCGAAGAGTAGGTCTAATGGGTGTTTTGGCGACACTGTTTTTGCACATGTGTGAGTAAAATTGTTGATTTTTTTATAGCTATGCGAATAACACACGTACTTAAATTCATTAAAATTTAATTGTTTTTGTGTGAAATGCAAATATTGAAGCCATCCCTTCAACTGATATCTCAACGCCATTTCAACTCAACTTGAAATGGGGCTCTTAACACAGACTACAAAAAATTTGGGTCTAAAATCCGACCCTAATCCAAATCGATTTTTCGATACTGCTTGTAAACGGGTTAATAGTCGTTTCAAGCTCATTTCAACTCGCTGTCCCCTTACAAAGGACTGAAGCTGGCTTCAATACCCACAGGTAAACGTAGTCTTTTACACGGTGACGCTAGCGTCTTGACTCTTTTTGAAGATTGGTAGAGCTTATTGAAGGTTTTGAATGAACAACAACCACTTGTGTTGGCT
This sequence comes from Melangyna quadrimaculata, assembly GCA_949320155.1. Classification (NCBI taxonomy): domain Eukaryota; kingdom Metazoa; phylum Arthropoda; class Insecta; order Diptera; family Syrphidae; genus Melangyna; species Melangyna quadrimaculata. The sequence continues at coordinate 392,578,218 of OX439483.1, forward strand.
ATTACCAAGTATTACATTAGGCTGGAATTATTGCAATTTCATGGCTGCCACACCAATCACCAGATTCCTTTAGTTGTACCTAGTCTATAGTTCCAATTTTAGCAGAGCTTATTGAAAAATAAGCACGTAAAATATGAAAACATACATTTCAAATATGCATTTATTATATGATAATCAGCATTTATAATGAATATGTGCATTTTATACAAAACTATGCTAAATTTGCACTAATAATAGAAAGCCATTTTGAAGGAAATTTCATGATTCTTAAGTAGCATCCACATTATGTTGATTTTTGTATATCAACAGTGTTGATCAACAATGTTCAGTAAATGCGGACGTGTTAATCAACAGAGTCCATCAACTTTTGTTGACCCGAACCTAACCCGATTCAAATGGATAGAAATCAATAATGTTGAGTCGACTGAACAATAATTTTTAAGTCTGGATGTATTGATCAACACAGTTGTCATTTTTATTGCGGTTGTGGCGTCTGCGTGCAATATATTTTGTTTGTATTTTGATTTGTGCAATTAGATACTGTTTCGTTTTCGTTTGTACTCTTATTTGTGTTGTTATTCAAAATGAACTGGTCAGACTTAAAAACGCTGCTATTTTTAAAAATGGACGTGCAAAATTGAATACGTAAAAAATGAGCGTACGTACCTACTGAGCTTGGAGATGCCCAATATCAAAGCCACAAAACAATCAACAAGTTGATTTGTATAGACATTGCATGGGGTTTTGTGCCTCTATTGGTAGGCACACATGACAAATATGTCACATAATACATGAGAGTATACACTTCAACACGTACACACTAACAGGCAATGTGTGGACAGGTTAAAATAGTGAGCATGTTGATCGACAATGTAAATAAAAATTGTTGATTGTCATAATGAGGATGCTGCTTTAAAGATAATGTGGTTTAAGACTTCTAAATGCTGTGAGAAAAACATGCATTTGCATGGTAATCCGAGCCCACTGATAAGTGTAAGCCGATTAAAACGGCAAGAATATAAACATCATAGAGGCCCCATAGCACCAACTGATCTCTCGACACGAGACGATTTCATTCGGACACGTGTTTTGGTATGCGAATTTTGGATATTGGAAATATTTGTATTAATTATTTTTAAGCCGAATATACAAACAACTCCGCAAATATCATTTTTTCCAGATTTGACGCAGGCGAAAAGGTTACTTGACTCATCTGGTGTTTAACGTTTTTTGAGTAAATTGGCTCATCTTTGTGTTATTTAAGCTTAAGATGTGAATTGCATGACCAATTTTGTTTAAATTGTACACACAGTTGCTTTTCAAAAATTCCAAAATCATTAAAATCAGAGATTTTTTTTTCTAACTTATTATTCAGACTTCCCCATACCAATCTTATTAATAAACATAATACCTTTACATATTTACTCTAATTTGAATGTTCAATATTAAATAAAAATCATCTCCTTTAAATTGACGAACATTTATTAGAAAATAAAAAAATAAAAAAGTGCGTATACGTCCCAGTGTACCACTGTTGTGTCTCCGATTTTATTGAGAGTATAAATTGGGCATGATTGGATTTTAAGACCTACATGTAAATAGTAAGGTTGAGCAATATATAATGGCAGCAGGTATTTGGGCGTATCATAATCATATTTTAACTATTGCTAAATTAAAAGTAGGTTTAAATGATTTTTTCTGAATTTAATTATAAGATTAGATTATATAAATAAGGAAGAACATTTGCAAAGAGTAGAAGCTGTTTTCTCTAATTCATTTGATCTTATACACCAGTTTGGTTTGTTTTCTTGAATCTAAGGGCCTATCAATTTTGGCGGATTTACTGATGATGAACAGCTTAATGAACAGGGGCGGACTGCGCAACCGGGATTTTGCCCGGTGGGCCCCTGGGTGAACAAAAAGTACATTGAGGCATCTGCACTATACTTTTTATTCTTTAGGGGAAATTTTTCTTACTAAATTAGTATTTTGAGGGTCAAACAGTATATATATGGGCCCAAAGGCCAAAGGGATCTTGGGATGGGTCCACAGCATGGTTGGAGGCCCCTTTACTTCTCTTCAAAGACTCTAGAGATCTGGTGGTGGTCTATAAAGCTCTTTTAGAGGACCTAGATCTCAGAAGGCGGCTTCTACACCTTTCTTGAAAGATCCTCTAGAGCTCTGTTGGAGCCCTATAAAGCTATGCTGGTGGTTCTGCAGCTCTGCCCGGGGCCTCTGCAGCTCTGTTAGAGGCCCTAGAGCTAATTTGGCAGCCCTAACACATTTGTTGGAGGACTCTGGAGCTCTGTTGGAGGCCTCTACAGCTCTGATGGAGGCCCTTCATCTCTTTTGGGATCAAAATCTTTTTTAGAGGCCCTAGATCTGAGTTTGAGGTCCTTACACCTTTTTTAAAGGACCCTAGAGCTCTGTTGGAGGCCTCTTCAGTTCTATTGGAGGCCCAACAGCTCTGTTGGATGCCCCGCTACAGCTAGGTTGGAAGACGTACAATAAATATTGTGTTGTAAAGACCAAAGAGAGGCCCCCACCAATCTCTTGGAATATTTAAACAAAAACCATAGTTTAGATGTAAGCCCTACTCGGTCCACAAAAGGCATGGACATTTCTTGAAATCCCTCTTAAGAAAAGTTATTTAATTTTGAATAAAATTAGTTTTAAGGTCACAATTCCCGATTTCTTTGTAAAGTCACCATTCACTTCTGTCTGTTCAACCAACCATTCGGCGCGCGTATTGACGACACTTGAAATGGTCAGTCAGTAGGTTTCAGCTCTTGAGTCAATTGAACCTTGTAAGCGTGTAAATTCAAATCTTTATTCAAAATTCGCATCAGTCATGTTCGTGAGATGTTCATTTGTTGGGCACGCCGGCCGACGAGTCGAGGTTAACGGCCACACTATCGCGAACAACAGCAATGTATTCCGCAAAACGAGCATGCACAGGTGTTTTTACATTTCCTACAGACCAGGTTTGCTGAAATTTGCGAACAATTCTACCGATTGGGAACACATTTGGTCGATTATGCTGACCAAAAAAATCACGAAGTGCACGAAATGCATTTTTATTTGAACGCCCATTTTCGTTAAAGGCTTCGACAATCTTAACGCGCTGCTCAATTGTGTACCTCTCCATGGTTGAATTTGTCAAACAATTAAACAAAGAAATGTCAAATTAAGTTTTGCAAAAAACTAAAAACGACGTTAAGGTGTGACTCATAATAACAGCGTGCATTATGGTTGGACCACCTTTTATGACCACACTTTTTTTCTTAGGGCCAAAATGAAAGTAACGGGTATGCATTATTATTTAAGCAAAAATTATTTCCCTTAAAAACGGTTCGTATAGGTTATATTTAAAAAAAAAACAGTAAATTACTAGAGGGAAGGGATATCATGTGATATTTTTTTTTTTAAAGGGTCAGCTTTTTACCTATTTGTATTTCTAATTCTAGTGAAACGACTATTTTGGTTTTGGATTTTATTGAAAATAGTTCATTTATTTGGTTGTTCTTTTTTTTCTAGAGTATTAATAGTTTTTAATTACATTTTTGAACACCATTTTTTTGAAATTTTAAAATATAATTAAATTTGTTTGAAACTTGGTATACCCAATTTGATTTCTTCCCGCGCTTTCTAAAATTTGTGAAAAAATCAAAAAAAGACCCAAAATTAACGTTATATACTATACAAAAGTTGGAAAACCATAAGAAAAATCTTATTTTTCTGTGTATGTGTTCTACAATCTTATTACAATTGTCTTTGAAGTAAAAAACTATTTTTCTTTCCATTATTATTAACAGACTGTATACTTCCCATTGAACTATTTTTCATATTTCAAGTTTTGTTCCTTAAAATAGATATAAATATAAAAGTGTGCCTTAACCTGGACCTTCAGGTAAGCACTGCCACCCATTTTGTCCACAATTTCTTAAAAAAAAGGAAATGATTGACAGAAATCCTCTACAGTTTCGCATTTAGACATTAATGGAGCCATTTCAATGTTTTTTGGAGATTTATCAGATTTGTCCATATTTTAGGGATTTAGAGATAAAAGCTAATTGAAGATCGCCACCTTTACAAACATGTTCAATTATGCTACTTATTTATTTAACGATGCTTCAAGTAGATTTTCGTTCGATTCTGACACTAGCACAGGCTCAGTTAAGCTGATTATTTATTTTGAGATTTCTTTGGACTATAGGCGGGAGATCTACACAATTATAAAGGTAATTTTTTCTCTCTATAGCAGCATTTTTATAAACATTTCAAGGCTCTTCTCAATTATTCAGATAACTTCTCCCTACGCAATTTATTTTTATTTAAAGTAAGTAAATCGAATTGTTATTTGCCTTCCCACTTAAACTAAGTTTCCGTCTTCTTTTCGAATTACAGGACTGCATCATTTCGTAATTAATTTTAGGAACGTATCGGAATCCCGCTTTTTAAAATCCCGTTTTTCAAAAATCCCGTGAAAAACGATTTAAAATGCCGCCTTCTAAAATCCCATTTTTTTAAAATACCGTTTTTTAAAATCCCGTTTATTCAAAATCCCGTTCTATTATAATCCCACTTTTTGAAATCCCGCCTTATCCCACTAAGACCGTTTTTAGAATACATGATTAAAACTTATTGATTTGATGTTGTTTATTTCCACGTTTTATACTTTTCTATACTTATCGCAGATCTAAGAATAACTCGACTAAAAGAAAATAGGCACATGGCTGCTGTTTTGGTCTGTGTACGATAGTTCCGAAAAACAGTTTCCGCGAACCACACATAATATCGAAGCATGGCATCGCAGACTTTAGGTTTTAGTTGGACGAAAAAGCGCCGGGTTGTACAAAATGATTGCCGATTAGCGAAAGCAACAATTGTGGTGCAAACAGAAATAGAAAAAATTACAAACGGCCGAACTAAAACATATAAAAAAAACTAATGTGCTAAAATCACGCGCTCTACAAAAAACATAAGAAACAGGAACAAAATGAATAAAACAGGATTTTTGCGTCGTATCGCCAACAACATTCAATTGAACTAACATGATGTTAATGATAAATTTAATATATCCTCAATTGTTTAGAATTCCATTTTTTGTTTATTTAAGAATTAGATATTTTATTTCGTTATATTGTATTCCACTTTTGCAATCAAAACTAGTTGTTTTATTTTTAAAAAATCTTGCGATTTTTAAAAAATAAAACAACTAGTTTTGATTGCAAAAGCGGGATAATAAGAAACGGGATTATAATAAACGGGATTATAAGAAACGGGATTATAAAAAGCTGGATTATAAAAAAGCGGGATTATAAAAAACGGAATTATACAAAGCAGGATTAAAAAAACGGAATTTTAAAAAACGGGATATCGTACCCAACCCATTAATTTAATGTATTTATAAACTAAAAAAATGTATTCTACACCTTAAAAAAGCGGGATATCGTACCCAACCCATTAATTTAATGTATTTATAAACCAAAAAAATGTATTCTACACCTTACATCTCATGACCCTCGAATTATAAAAACAGGCCACCCTACTGGTTTCGTATAATAATTTATGGCACCTTATCTCTTTAATATGTTTCATGATTAAAATTTTAAGTTCTATTATTATTTTCCCAAATTTGTATCTTGTCCTGTACATATTCTTAAATCACTATACCTAACCTATGTCGATAAGTAAAAAAGTATTTGGACAAATTTTATATCTTATATCCTTCTGTTCGTTATCGTTTGTCTTTTAAACAAATGAAATGAAACGAACCTCTTCGCTCACTTCGGCTTAAAATGTCAAATTTTGTAATTTATTACCCGTTTTCCTGTTTCTTTAGGGTTGGTTGCTTTGGCCGGCTGACTGGATGCAATTATTGTATGTAGAGTTGCTTGAATCAAATTCTATCTGCAAACGTACATAAATATAGACAGAACTATAATCTAACATGATAATGGATCGTTCACATACCGATGTAGAAAGACATTCACATGCATTCCATAGGTACCTAACCTAACATACACTATTGAAAGATATCAGACAAAAACTTGATTTATTGGTAATTATTATAACAAGTGATAGTGAGATATAATATGTTAAACGTCACAAAATAACAAAAAGATTTGGTTGTTATGTTTAGAAATGAAATTTAAAAATAAAAAGACTATGAAAGAAAAAGCTGTTATAAACTTGCACTGTTGATATAAAAAATCATCATTCAAATAACAGATTCAAAATCATCAAGATTATCTACAAATTAAAAGTTTGTGATAAAAGCAATACCAATTAAGGTCTTAAATTAATTATTGAAAGCTCATTGAAATTTCAAATTTAATTTTTTAAATAGTAGATACTTTTTTGTAGGAAAACAAAAGGTTATGGGAAATGGTTATCGATTTTTGTTTAAGGTTGTTAGATACCTTCTTAATGTCCTTGGCACATTTTTTAATTATCTTAGGACAACAAAACGGTAGGTATAACACAATTTTGCATTCCACTGACTTAAATTATTTAGTTGGAAAACGGTTTATACATGATATAGGTATATAAAAAAATTTCTTTGTAAATTAAATTCAAAGTATGAAACAATTTTTCCAAAAACAATTATAAACAGTAAATCTGATAGAGAAATGGTTGAGTGGTATTCGATTATCTTTAGACTGATTTAAATTTATTTTTATTTTTTTGTATGCAGAATCAATTTAAAAAGTTTAAATCAAAATTAAAAAAACAAAATAAAAAACTTCTTCAAGAAATGTGTTAACATATGTTATTTTTAATTTAAAGCAATTGAAAATTAAAGTTACTTCTATTTTAGGTGGAGTGTATGATAAATATTTCGTAGAGGTCGCTTGTACTTTTTAATTAAAATCCTTTTTTTAATTATTAAATGTGTATAAAGTTAGCAGGGAAAATTAAAAAAAAAAAATATCCCTGAGTTGCTAATTTATCGATAATTTGTAACAAAAAAAATTATTGCGCTGTTGGATTTCGAGATACGGGGTAACCTGCTACCTTGTCGTCAAGTTTATTATTTCAGTAATATTAAAAAAAAGGTTAAAAACAAGATAACAAATAATTATTACTATAAATGCGTTATTTAGCTAAAAACCCATTCAAAATAGCTAGAGCTCAAAATAAAGCTCCTAAAAAAAATGAAAAATCGTTAGAGCGGTTTTCTTAAAAAATAATTTTGTATAGCTTCTTATATAAAATTGTATACACAAAATTTATTGAAATCGGTAAAGCCGTTAACGTGAAATTTGAAAATAAAAAAGGGGTAAGACAGATAATGTTAATAACCGTTATTTTTTAATTGTATTCAAACCAAAATATTGACCTTACCTTAGATGTAGTAGAAGAAGCTTAGGGATTAGAAAATTAATTATTTTTAGCTTTTTGTGAAACGAAAAATAAAACCGACTAAAACTTGATTTGGAACCAGTTTATATTTTCCTTTCATATTTGGACATTCAACTATCGTTTTGAATTTCATCGCTATCAAGAAGCACTTCTATATATTTATTTTATTTTTACTCGAACTAAGTGCTTAAATTATAATTCCTAATGCAAACAATTTATTGCTACCTATAAATAAATAAAAATAAATAAGGTGGCGCAACAGCTCCTGAAGAACCAGGGCCTAGTGACTAACAACTCGCAACCATTCCTGTGTTCGCGTGTCGACAGGAATGGAAGGGACCACCAATTTTATGCCGAATCCGAACGGCTAGACGAGAAGCACTTATTCATGACAAGTGATACTCTTGGAGGACTTGTCACTTCCTCGCAAGAGGCAGTAGCCCTGAAAAAAAACTTTTTAGTTTTTAGGTGGCACCTGTACAAAAAATTATTAATTAATCAAAACTGATGTGCTACATTTACGGCCAGGGGTCAGGGGGGGCATCATAGGGATCTCGAAATTTTTCAAAATGTGTTTCTGGCTACTACTTTCCTCTTGAACAAATATAAACCAATCTTAAATTAGTGATTCTCTTCAAATTCGATGATAAATTGTTTTCCCAAGAAAAATCTATAAAAAGGTAGATACTTCTTGGCGATTTGAGAGCAAAACTTAGTTCGAACAACTTATTTATTGGTTGGCAATTTGCAAAAAAATTCTTATACTTTTCATTTTCAATGACCAAATATTTTCCCAAATGTTTTAATAACCTTATAGGTTTACAGCGATGTTGTTACTGGAAGTAACTTACTTGTTTTCGAGTACGTTATGTATTATTTGCCTCAGTTAATCATCGTTCTATCTCTCAACATATTGATAAAGTTATAATCACCAAATGGTTAATTTTATCTTTTTAGTATATCACTATAATTCCATTCGACACGTTGACGTTTATAAACGTCCAAATCAGGGATGTTTTTGAATTTTTTGCACGACTTGTGACATTTTTGCACGTGTTCAGCTGAAGTTTATGAAGTAAATTAGTTTAGTATGATACTAGTTAAGATATGTTTAAAACTTAGAAAATTTAAGTAAACTGAATTAGTAAAATGTTAAGAGCAGTATCATATTAAACCCTTAATATGAAGCTGTTTAAAATGTTGCGCCAATGTTTTTAAAGAAATCCAACTTTCTGATAGGAACTTAAATTCAAGAATTGAGATTAAAAAATAAAATACTAATTTTTTTTGAAAATCATATCCCCCCGAAATATTTGTCTGGCCTTGTCTAAATAGTATATACACAAGTGCTTGCACCTACAAAATCAAAAACAAAAAATGCCAAATAAAAGACGATAACTCCCAAACTATACAACATTTATTTAAATTCTCTGTACAAAAGTTAAATTCACCTTAAGGTTGTTTAATAAACTTATTGTTGCCTTAATGTGGTTCAAGTACCTGCTAAATTAAAAGTTTAGCGTTTCAGACAGAGGTGGCGCTTGTAAATTGTTAATTGGCAGCACTGCACTTATTGACATAATAGGTATAATTTCAGTTACTTTCCAATTTAATTCAATTTAGAAAGATAATTTTGAAACATATAGGTAGGTTTGATATGAGTTTTCTTAAAAATGTTCAATTTTTTTTACTGAGAGTAAAAATAATGAGAAGCATTACAGAAAATGCGAAAACCCATAATAGTAAATCGAAGAAATTGTCTGTCTTCGCCCCTACAGCCTAAACGGCTCTAAGGATTTCGGTACATAGTGTTTTTTGACCACACGTTTTTTTAAATTTTTTTAAGACCAAAAATAACGGTATCTGCCATACATTTTTTTTTCGCCAAAAAGTAAAATGATGTTTATCTCAAAAACGGGGATTTTGTTGAAAAAAAAAATTCAAAAAGTTAAATAAGGAAAAACTGCTTTTTGATAATTTTTTTATTTTCAAAAAATTGTTATTTTTGGTACCTACAGTACAACCATTTTCTCGAAACAGTCAAGTTAAAGTTTTTCATTTTTGTTATGGTAAGACTTCTAAAAAGTATAAACATTATTGTGAAAAATCAAAAATTTTTTTTGAAAACTAAATATTTTGAAAACGAATTAGTAAATATTTTTAAAACTAGGCGTAAAATAGTTTATTTTTTATTTTTTCGTAGGTTCCAAAATATTAAGATAGCATTAAAAAGAAATTAAATAAATTTTTACTGTAAATTACTATATATTTATTATTTTAATGGCTGTGAGAGTAAGAACTCAAAATCAGGTATGCCATCTAATTTCTTTGATAAATATAAATTTATGACAAAAAAAAAAAAATAAAAGATCGTTGGTGCTTTAATTTTTATATATAAAACTTTTCGATCATTTTCAAAAATAAAATCTAGTATGCCAACATTTAGTATTTAATAAAATACAATTTTACACAAAATAAAAAAAAATCATAAGCACGCTCTTGTATAAAATTTCGGTTGAAATCGGAGGAGCCGTCAATGAGAAATTTGAAAACAAAAAATCCGTTCTACATATGACAGGAACTGTCAGTTATTAACCGTTATTATTAAATTTTTTGTTTATCAAAATATTCACCATACCATTTATAGTAAACGTACATCTTTTTATCAAAATTATTAGATCCGTTTTCGAGAAAAATAATTTATTTCTTAACGGTTTTTCAACATTTGTATGGAAAGTACCGTTATTTTTTAATTTAGAAAGATGATTTTTTCAAGTATTACACAAAATATTAAAAAACTATTTTATACCTAGTTTTGAAAATATTGACCTAGTCGTTTTAAAAATATGTAGTTTTCAAAAAAAAAAAAAAAATTGATTTTTTTTTAAATTTCAAGAAATTTTTTTTTGTAGTTTTGGTTGACAGTAATGTTTATATTATTTAGAAGATTCACCATACAAAAAATGAAAATTTCAAACTTAACTATTTTCGAGAAAATCAAAAACCAAAAAAATGGTTGTACCCAAAATATTCAATTTATGAAAATAAAAAAATTATTAAAAAGTAGCTTTTCCTTACTTAATTTATTAGAATTTTGTTTAACAAAATCCTCGCACCTGTTTTAGAGAAAAATATTATTATAATATTTTGTATGGCACGTACCGTTATTTTCGGTCCTAAAAAAAAACTTAAAAAAATGTCTGGGCATATTAGTCCAAAAACACTATATACCAAGTTTGAAGAAAATCACTCCAGCCGTTTTGGCTGTAGGGGCGAGGACAGACAGATAGAATTGCGGAACCCACTTTTTTCGCGTTCTCTATCTTTGTCATGTTAGGGAAAATTATTATCTCGAGTTCGATTTTTTTTTACGAATCTATAACTTACCATATAGTACCTATATCGTAAGTAAATATAGTACCTTTATCGCAAGTAAAAATTAATGTAGTTGATATTGTATATAAACATTTAAAAAAAATATGTTTTTGAAATTTAATACAAATCAATTTAATAACGATTAAGTTAGCTTTTTTAACTTGGTGTAGTGTGACGTTCGATTTTTTTCAGAAAAGGTTATTGAAATATACTGCACGATTGGATGGCACAAAATTGCTCTCGTAGATGATAACTTTAACGTTGCCATAACAATATAACGTTATAAGTTCAATAATAAAATGATTTCGTAAAAAAAATAAAGTGTTAAAAAGCAGTTTAAATATAAATTATTATGTAGTTTTTATAAATTTATTATTTAAATAGCTAAAAAAAAACCTTGAGCTAGAGCTCAAACAAATTATGCTCTCTGGTTTGTTTGATAAATATGAATTTATGAAAAAAAAATCAAAAATCGCTTGCGCGGTTTTCTTAAAAATTAAATTTGTATGTTTACAATTTCTTTCAATTCAAAACAAAAAATTCTATATGTATATTTTTTTTTTTAATCCAAAAATTTTTTTTCCGAAAATTTGGACATGCAAAATGATTAAAATTGTAAAGGACTTCTTGTATAAAAATTGTGGTTTAATTTGGTGAGTAAACGAGAAATTTGAAAATCAAAAAAAAATTTGTATGACAGGGACCGTTAATAACCGTTATTGTTGTACTTTGTTTTCATCAAAATATGAACCCTGCAGCCCCATCCCTATTAGTAATTCTTAGTTTTTTTTTTCAAAATCGTTAGATAAATTCCCGTTATTATTTCAGTAAAAAATTCAATTGCATATAAAGGGAATCACCTAAGAACCTTAAGTTTGAAGAAAATCACTGCAGTGCTTTAGGCTGCAGGTCGAGGCAGACAGAATTCCGGGACCCACTTTTTTCACATTGTCTATAATAGCAATTTTAGGGAATATTATTATCTCGAATTCGATTTTTTTAGTGCAATGTACCTACTTTTTAATTTGCGTTGTACGGTTTTAATTTCCGTTGTTTTAGCAGTTAAAAACATTTTACATGTTTTTGAATTTTTCATTATTGGATGAACTGATTCAAATTATGTTTCTATACAGAAGCTCCTTATATAGTCTAAGAGCTGGCAGCAGATTTTGGTCGTGAAAGGAAACCAAAAGATTTTAATAGTATAGGTAGTCCTGGTGAAGGTGATAACGAATACGTTGGTCTGCCAGCATGTAGTGGCCCCGTAACCACGTAAAAGTGCATCAAAAGTACAACTTTTCTGAAAATTGAAATCGCCATCAACTCCCTGATTACAAAAATGGTTTCGACAGACGTCTTCAAAATTTCTTTTTGTTCTAGTCAAAACCTTTTAATTAGGTAAATTGAATGAAAAAACAATAATAATATTTGAAGCCGAGTTATATCGTGGATTTCAATAGTTTGGCGTAACTCAAAACGTCTGTCAGTTAAATTTTCCGACTCAGGGAGTCAAGCCCTATAAATTGAGATGCATTTCAAGAGATTTGTATTGATAATCTAATTGATAAACTAATAATAACATCCGCGACTTTTATCCCGCTTTTCATCAGTATGGCGGAACTCAAAACGTCTTTCAGTAACATTTTGCAACTCAGGGAGTCAAGACCATTAAATTGAGATGCATTTCAAGATATTTGTATCTTTAATCTTTTTAATAAACTAGTAATTACATTCGATACTTTTATCGCGCTTTTTAGCAGTTTTGCGTAACTCAAACGCCTGTAATTTATAAAATCACTTTCTAGAGTCAGTACCTTTTAATTGGTAAACATTTGAAGAAGTCACCACTAATAAACATTTAAAAAAAAAATAATAACATCTGCGAATTATATCGCAGCTGTCAGTTGTTTGGGGCCACGCAAACGTCTGTCACTAACATTTTAATTTTTTTTGGGTCAAGACCTTTTGATTGGAATACATTTCAAGTGGTTTCCCTCAAAATCCTATTACTAAATAAATAAAATAGAAAATCCGCGATTTATTTCGCGCCTTTTCAGCTGTTAGATGACACTAAAAACTATTTTTTTTTATACATTAGTAGTCAAGACCTTCCGATTGCGATACATATTGGTGGCATACATCAATTATCTAAACATTTTAATAAAAAATCCGCGGCTTTAATCGCGTCTGTCGGGGGTTTTGGGGCCACTTAGACGTCTGTCATGTACATATTCGCACTCAGGGGGTCAAGATCTTTCGTTTGTGATACATTTCAAGTGGTTTCCTTTTTGACAAAAAAACGCAAAAAAAACGCATTTTCAGGGACGTCGGTCGGGGGTTTCGGGGCCACTTAGACGTCTGTCACATACATATTCACACTCAGGGAGTCCATGGCTAAAAGTTGTGATCCATTTCAGGTGGTTTCCCAAAAGCCTAAAAACGCCAAAAACAAATCGCGTTTTCGGGGACGTCTGTCTTGCTTTTATGGCAACCTAGACTACTGTCGAAACCATTTTTGTAATCAGGGAGTTGATGGCGTCAAGTTGTATTGCATTTGAAATGTTACACAGAAAAGTTGTACTTTTCATGCACTTTTACGTGGTAACGGGGCCACTACATGCTGGCAGACGAACGTATTCGTTATCACCTTCACCAGGACTACCTATACTATTAAAATCTTTTGGTTTCCTTTCACGACCAAAATCTGCTGCCAGTTCTCGGTCTAATAATTATGAATAAATTGATTAGCAAAATTTTGTAAAAATGTTATTTTTAGATTTAAAAAAAAAAAATAATTTTTTGATAATTTGATTTTTCAAAACGTGCCCATGAAATTTGTTGATAATAAATTTTTAACTGCACATTAATAATATAATAATATAACTATATTATTATTGAAAAATTACGTAAGCCACTTTTGCATAAGAGCAAGTGCGTGCGACCCAATCCTGCATTTTATTTAAGCTCGAACCATGTACACATTTATTGTCACACATGTATGTGAGTTTGTGTATAAAACTTTTGAAAAACTGGACTAACACGATTCCCATATTTTGTTATATTTTTAGGCTAATATTTTCAAAATACTCATAACAAGCCATAGATAACAACTTACCTTATTTATTATTAAATCAAAACAATTTAAAATAAATTTAGGTAGATATTTGAAGAAATCTATCTAATACCTATGTTTATATTTTTCTATAGTTAATTCATAAGTAAATAATTGTATTATTCAATAAACCGATCGTATACTAAGCCTTACCTACTTATTTGGGAGAAGTAACTTCATTTTTTTTATGACATTCTTGTTATAGTAAAAATAAATAAGAAATTCTTCAAAAATTATAAACCTTGTTAGTTATTGCGAACAAAAAAAAAAAAACAAAGAATATTTTTGTGTTATTTATTAACTTAAACTAGCATAATTTTGTTTGTAAATATCTTTACATGGTAATAATAACTATACCTCAATTAACAAAAGGTAATCAATGTAAACTTTCTTCCATTTATAATTACGATTTTTCTTTTCATTTAAAAAGTTTTCTTCTTAAGCGCTAAAAAAAAACTTTGCTTCAGAAATTCTCCTATTTAGTATTTCTCTCATTGTAACGGACAAGCGGAATAATTGAAATTAAAATTTTAAACAGTAAACTACATCACGAAGAAGTATAAATGTCAAAACGAAAATTCACAAATTTATGGCAAGCTGATGACGAAGAAGATAAGATTTGTTCTTAATTCAGAATTTTCCTTAGTAAAAAATAAATTGTTATGTTAACATTGTGAACTTTTATTAGTTAAATAATTTTTTAAAAAGGTTTTTATTTTATTTTCAAAAAGTTCTTCGTATACAAATGCAATTGGTAAATCCAAATAAAAACATTTAAATTTTGTGAAACAAATGGCGGAAGAACCAGCACCATGTGTGACTTTTTTAAACCTGGATTCAAGTAACAACCCACAAACAATGATGATAAACGAAGCACGATACTTAGTAATAAAAAAATGTTTGATGTGCAAAAGTTGAATTTGTGAAATTAAATGCATATTTTTTGTTTCTTTTAAGTCATTGGAGGAACAATATCCGACAAGAGCGATATCGTTTAAGAAGGAGAGAAGTCTAGGTAAGAGTTTTAATTTGGTCAAAAGAAATGTAAGGGAGGGTTACATTGTATAGGTGTATGACCTCATTATAACACTGAAAAAAAAACATTTCTTTTAAATTATTTACATAAATGGATCTGATTTTGAATTCCATGTTTACATACAAATAATGGGACATCATGCAACGTTGAATACCATTTTTGTTATTTATATTATATATACGTATATATATTTATATATTGTTCGATAAATTTTCTTTACATAAAAATTGATGAATGAGAGTAAAGTATCATAAACAAAGGGGTTTTGGTGACTGCATATATTGTAGTTCAGGATGCAGCCATAGTTTAGTATGTTTCAAATTGGCCTCTGTAAATGAAATAATTGACAACTTCAACACAAAATGGCATGAAGTGTGCATTTACTTTGTGTTCATTCCTTACTATGGAATAAAACTAAAATGTTTTGAAACGTCAAAACTTTTTAGCAATCTTCATAAGCTTAAATTTTTTTCCGACAAGCAATTGCTTTATAAGTAAATTGACGTTTTTTACTACCTAGTTTAAATTCTTACGATATCGAATTTCTTACATACTTCAAAATATTCATATAGGTATATTAAGCTTGTAGGTATTTTATTTTTGGATTAAATATTACCTAAATTTTTTATAAAATCTATTTTTTAGATTGATACAAATGTCGTTTCATATACACTTGTAGTTTTAAACTTTTATTATTTGGGTTTACATAAATATTTGTAAAGGTATGCAGGGTGATTAACCTAAGGTGTGAAAAAGCTTGAGCGTGAAGGTGTAGTCGAGAAAAGAAAAAAATCGTATAGGTTGGGGGTCTATTCTTCTCGTTTAGGCACGAGGTGCAATTTTCTAAAAAAAAGACTTAAAACAGAACACAAATTATTAAAAAACAACGGCAACACTTACCAGAAATCCCTTCTATTATTTTATTTTTAAAATAAATTTTTTTTTTAATGAACAATTTTGGTAAACTTAATCATCAAACTCAAAATTAAAAAAAAAATAAAAAATAAATAAAACAAATTTTTATAAACATTTTTAGTTAGTACTATTTTTGTTTTTAAAATCCAATGCTTTCATAAATTCTTAGTCAAACAATAAAAACCATATGGAACTAGGTAATCTACGAATTTTTCTTTTCAAGATACAAAGAAACCAACTTCTTAATAAAGACAAGAAGAAACGGGTTTGATGAATCAGCTCGTTGCTGAAATGGTCATTTAGCCGGATTCTTCTTAGTTTTATAAGGAAGTTGGTTTATTTATTTTTCAATATGTATCTTGTAAAGTAAAAGTCCTAGAACCATCCGGTTTTTAGTGATTGACTAAAAATTGATAAGTCAATTAAAAATAATTCAAAATTAAATGTACAAGTGACCTCAACTCCAGAAATAAATACGTTTCGACCAGATATGACAGCGGGCTCTTCAGTCAGTCTGTCATACCCTACTAAGGCACAAATTTTGGTCGATGTTTACCGACTCTTATAAATATCACAGCAGGACAAATTCCCCTAGAATGATAAAATTCCACTGTGTCAAAAGTTTCATTTATGTCCTAGTAGGGTATGATGGACTGACTGAAGAGCCCACTGTCATATCTGCGCGAAACACATTATTTCTGGAGTTGAGGTCACTTGTAACTTTTTAATTGAATTATATTTATTCAGTCAACTTAAAACAGAAGTAATTTTAATATTTTAATATTTAATTTTCTTCATCTTCATTGTTATAGAAATTAATAAGAACATTAAATTTTGTAATCAAAAACAGTTTTTAATAACGTACAATTTTGATTAAAAATTTTTTGAACATTTATTTTTTTTCAAAATTTTGTGTTGGAACTTATGTTTTCAATTATGTGCTCAATCTACAAACACATTTAGATTTTTTAGAGTTTATGTAATTTTTTAAGAAAGTCTTTTTCAAGTGTTGTTAGTTCATCTCAAAATAAGCCTAAGTTTATCTTAACAGAACGAGAATTGTGGAAGATATGAACTTTGTATCCAGTTAAAGCAAACTTTTTTCCTGAATAAACAATTCCGAGCGATGTGAAAAGCTGAATTAAATTCATAACTTCCAAAGTTATTTTTCGATTTAGATGAACTAAGGTTTATTTTAATCAGAACTAACATAACTTAAAGTGATCGTTCAAAAAAATGAGATAATTCCAAAAAAATCTCAAAAATAGTATTCCAACGATCTCGGCACGAGTACGATAACTTTGGCGCCAAAAATTAATAACGGTATTTTGTAGAATGGTCAAAAGCAACCATTTTTTATTAAAGGAGATGGGATCTATCTCACCCCGTTTAGGAGGTAGGGGCATTTTCAAAAAAATGACTTAAAATGGGAAAAAAATATTAAAAAACAACAGCAACACTTACAATAAAGTCGTCTACCGGATTTGTAAGGCAGAAATATGTTCTTTAATCCTAAAGTTAAAATGAATTATTCATGCCAACAGTTTTCGAAAACTTTGCGTTCAAACTCAAAAGTTCGATAAAAATTTTTTTTTTTTAAATGTTTAGACCAATT
The DNA here is from genome assembly GCA_949320155.1 of Melangyna quadrimaculata. NCBI lineage: Eukaryota > Metazoa > Arthropoda > Insecta > Diptera > Syrphidae > Melangyna > Melangyna quadrimaculata. The sequence continues at coordinate 392,595,639 of OX439483.1, forward strand.
TTTTTTTTCAAAATCGTGAAATAAAATGATAAGTTGGCTTCTAGTGGTCAATGCTGAATCGAACACAAACACTCAAATGGTTTTATGGCTTCAAGTTTTTAATTACTAAAAGTACTTCCTTATGAGATTTTTAATTTTTTGCTTGCTTACATAAATAGAGTATGCTAGCCTAGCACCCAGCATTCCGGCGCGGCGTATAAACAGTTAGGTATGTCGCCCAAGTATTTTTAATGTAAATTGTTTTTGTAAAATTTAGGGGTTCTTTCCTCAATTTTGGGCGATTTTTCCAAACCAAATTTCAACGGAATTTATTGTCAATAGTTTTCTTTAACAATAGTATAATGGTGGCTTCGCGAGTTCAAGGATTTAAAACTCCTCTGTCCAGCGCACGCGACTGCGTCAATCCGCTACGGGTATGCTCATTCGCCAGGCAGGCGTCTATGTTGTCAGTTGGTGTGCTTTCAGTTTATTTGTGGTAACCAGTACCTTGGGTTGTTCGGGTTTTTAACTTCCTTTTTGGAGCCTCTGTCCCACTAAATTTCAAGTTTTAAAGTTTTTTTTTTTTTCAAAAAAAAAACTATTAACACAAATAACTTGGTTGAAACAAACCTACCTTTGGTTGACCGCTTTTTTAACTTCCTTTTTGGAGCCTCTGTCCCAGTAAATTTCAAGTTTTAAATTTTTTTTTTTTTTTCAAAAAAAAAAACTAATAACACAAATAACTTGGTTGAAACAAACCTATAATTTTAGCATTATTATTTTGTTCTGCCATAGTTATCGTACTTCCCCACATTTATCCTCAAATTGAGATCACCGTTATTACCAAAAATTATAAAAAAGTAGTTGAAGTAATTTTCAATTTCAGTTTTTTGTGTTCTATTTAGAATTGATATAAACATTGACTACTTAAAGCCAATTTAGCACTTCATTTCACAATTTAAAAAAAAAAAAATGGTCTTAACTTTTTTTTCATTTTTTTTATAAAAATTTTGAGTTTGCATGAAAATTTTTCGAAAACTATTCACATGAAAAATTTAATTTAAATAAAGCATATTTCTGGCTTTCAAAACCGATTAAGTTCTTTATTGAAAGTGTTGCCGTTGTTTTTTTAATATTTTGTTTTCCATTTTAAGTCATTTTTTTCTAAAATGCCCCTACCTCCTAAACGGGGTGAGATAGACCCTCTCCTCCCATAGTAAAAGATGCTTGTTTTTGACCCTTCTACAAAAAAACGTTATCAAGTTTTGTTGCCAAAGTTATCGTATTCTCCCCGAAATCTCAAAACTATCATGTTCATATAACTTCAGCAAAAACTTTACAGTGGGTATAAGAAAATGTCTAACATTTTTCTTTGAAAAATTCCAAAGATATACTTTAAATTGATCGTACTAACTGAGTTAAAAGTAAAAAAATATTCTACTTTTTTTTAAAGTATCTTGGGTAATTTTTTTTTCTTTTTGAATCAACACAATAAATTAACTAACTATATTGTTCGTTACTAAATGAAGAATAAGGGAACAGTAATTTCAAGGCCTAATAATAATATAAGATGTGATTTCAAGTATTTTGTTGGTCAAATGTTTCATAAATTTCAATTTAAGCCTTTAAAACAATATTCAATTTTATTTTGATAAATGGAAAAAAAAAAACATTTTGCTTTTTTTCTGGTGATGATTTTGACAGTAAAACATTATTGAAAAAGAAAAACCAAAATTTTTGTTTTTTTTTTGCAAATTTAAAACTGCAAAAAGTTGTGTGCTTAAAATTTGAAACAAATTCTGGTATTGTCTTAGGACTCATTAAACTCAATTTTAAAGAAATCGTGGTCCACCTTAATATGCACACTCGAATATGTTGTACATACATACAAAGTATTTTCCAAAAACAATAAAAAAACTTGTATGCCTTTTAAAGTCTTTACTATTAAGGAATATTTCTTAAAAAGCATACAAAACTAAATAAGGTGCCAATTATAGCGATCAGGAAAACACAGCAATCTACCGGCAAGTTTTCCTGATTGAATGCAGACGAAAAATTAGCTCGTCCGAATTTCTGCAAGTGGTATGAATAACGTTTGTTTCATTTTGTAAAAAATTATGGCTGGCACGAAAAATTAATTTACATCAGGAAAATAAATAAATACATACATTTTTGACAAAATATAATTATTGTTTAATTAAAAATTTTTCCTGATAGCTAAAACGGGCCCATAAGCTAGGAATTGCACTTGCACAGTAATGTTAATAGTTTTTATTTGTTTATATAGAAATTTAAGAACTTATTTTTCAAAAATGTTTAAATCAACAAAATAAACACTTACAAACTAAATTTAAGAGAAAAACACGTTTTCAAAATGCATATTTAATTTCTAACAGATTTAAAAAAAAATATATCGTCTCCATATTAAGTTGAGGAGATACAAGTATTTTTAGAAATGTTAATGTCTACATCTATGTACAGTACATAGAGATGGATTAAAAACCAATTTTCTGGATTAATCATAAAGAATTATTTTGTCATTGCATTTTCTTAGACAAAAGATTACCTAAATATGGAAAATATTAAAATGAGTTTAAGAATGGACAATCATGCCTACAGTTTAGAGCAGTTTTATTTTTTTAAGTGGTGAAATGAAGTGCTAAATTGGCTTTTAGAAGTGAATGCTTATATCAATTTTCAATGGAACACAAAAAACCGAATGGTTTTATGTCTTCAAGTTTTTGAGAAAATTGAAAATTACTTAAAGTACCTAATTTTTTATGAGACTTTAATTTTTTGCTTGCTTACATAAATAGATATAGAATATGCTAGCACCAATCAGCAGTCTGGAGCGGCGTATAAACAGTGAGGTATGTCACCCAAGTATTTTGAATGTAAATTGTTTTTGTAGAATACAGGGTTCTTTCCTCAATTAGTAGCCCGTAGCCGTAGCGTTCGACTGTCACGCTGGAGGTATGGGTTCGCTTCCCAGCCTCGTCCACCTAAAAACTAAAAAGTTTTTTTTCAGGGTTACTGCCTCTTGCGAGGAATTGACAAATCCTCCAAGAGTATCACTTGTCACGAATAAGTGCTTCTCGTCTAGCCGTTCGGATTCGGCTTAAATTGTAGGTCCCTTCCATTCCTGTCGACAGGCGCACAAAGGAATGGTTGCGAGTTGTTAGTCACTAGGCCCTGGTTCTTCACGAGCCGTTATGCCACCCAATTTATTTTATTTTTCTCAATTTTGGGCGATTTTTCCAAACCGAATTTCAGCGGAATTTATTGTCAATAGTTTACTTTAACAATATGTATCATGGATGGCCCGCTTCGCGGGTTCAAGGATTTGAACTCCCTTTTCGCGTCCTCTGTCCTGCTCACGCGATTCCGTCGCTCCGCTTAGTGTATGCTCAGTCGCCAGGCAGGCGCCTATGTTGTCAGTTGGTGTACCTCTGCTTTCAGTTTATATGTAATAAACAGCACCTTGGGCTGTCCGCTTTTTTAACTCCCTTTTTTTGGAGCCTCTGTCCCGCTAAATTTTGAGTTTTAAAGTATTTTTTTTTTTTTTCAAAAAAAACTACTAACCCAAATAACTTGGTTGAAACAAAAAATTAAATAACAAGTTTCTGGCTTTCAGAAACCCTATAATTTTATAGGATTGTTAGTGTTGCCGTTGTTTTGAATTTGTTTTCATTTTAAGTCATTTTGTGGAAAATTGCACCTCCCGCTTAAACGGAGTGAGATAAACGCATGGCACGTAAGAGTGTTGCCGTTGTTTTGAATTTGTTTTCATTTAAAGTCATTTTGTGGAAAATTGCACCTCCCGCTTAAACGGAGTGAGATAAACGCATGGCACGTAAGACTAAATAATTGTATTTAGCCCCTCTATAAATATGCGTTATTATTATTTTGCTGCGACGTAGTTATCGTACTCCCCCACATTAATCCTCAAAGTGAGATCCCCGTTAATACCAGACAATTATAAAAATGCAGTTAAAGTAACTATCAATTTTCTCAAAAACTAGAAGACATAAAACTATTCGTTTTTTGTGTTCGATTCAGAATTGATATAAGCATTGACTACTAAAAGCCAATTTAGCACTATATTTCACAATTTAAAAAAAAAACTGCTCTAAATTTTTTTTTTTATTTTTTTTTTTATAAAAATTTTTAGTTTGCATGCAATAAATGAATGCATTGCATGAATGACTCAATTTTACTTTAGGATTAAAGAACAGATTTCTCGCTTTCAAAACCGGTATAGTACTTTATTGTAAGTGTTGCCGTTGTTTTTTTAATTGTTTTTCCATTTTAAGTTATTTTTTTCTAGAACGCCTCTACCTCCTAAACGGGGTGAAAAAAAATGCTTGTTTTCGATCCTTCTACAAGAAAACGTTATCAATTTTTGGCGCCAAACTTATCGTACTCTCCTGTAATGGGGATATATAGACCCCCCCTTTCAGTATGATCGTTCTATTCTTTTGGACCAACCTACAAGTTCCTGTGCTTTGATTCATTGATGTCAACCATTCTTTATTTGCCATTATACTGTTTGGTAAGGGACCATGACGTTATCTAGAATGACAAAAATCTCGAAAGGCTAAAATCTCGAAAAAAAATCTCGTATGCAAAAATCTCGAATGCACAAAAATCTAGAACGTACAAAAATCTCGAAAGATCTAAAAAAAAATCTCGAAAAAAAACTTCACTCGAGATTTTTTGTACCTTTTTCAATAGTTCAAACGTAAATAAAACGCATAATAGGTATGTTCAATTTATGAAACAATTTATTTTTCTGGTCAAAAAAGAACAACAAATGAAAATGTTTTTAACAAAAATTAAATATTTTGTAGGATTATTTTGTACACCTATCAGTGGCGTGGCGTCAATACTTACAATAGGAAGACGTAACGAAAATTATTGATCTGCGAAAGTAAACAAAACTTACTTCTTTGTATCTTGAACAAAACAAAAACACGCAGATACATTGAAATTACATAGTTAAAAAACAACTCTTCCGTTTGCAGTCTATTTTCGTAGGACGCATAGAGTGGCCTTTAATTAAAACGATTTTTTATTAATAAAAGATATACTTAGTTTGCTTAATTCATTTGATTCTGATTTGAAAATCTGTTAAGCAACACACTATGCTTTAAAAAAAATTAAAATCAATCAAAAACCAAGACTAAAAACCTAGCTCTAAAGTATTTACATAGCTATCAGACAAAAAATAAAGAGCAAAAACTTCAACTTCACAACTAACTAAATAAACATTATTTCATTACAGATATTTTTATTGGAACTCTTTTGATTCTTGTTTAACAACACCCCAATGAAACTTTTATTCCAAATCTACCATATGTTCTTAATATTTAACTTGTTCTAAATAAGTCCCATAAAAAAGAATAGTTTTTTTTTTAGATCCAGCGTTAAAAAGTACCCTAAAATCATGTGTCATATTCTTATACATTTAACCATACCAAATATGTACCTATTTCAGATTGATAAACCATACCTTCTTCCATTTGCCCCTCCTTAAATGTCTTTATACGAAAAGCCACAGCTGTAATTTTGCGAGACTTTTGATATGCTGTAGAAGATGAAATTCTGCAATTATACCTAAAATAATATTTCATGAATTATTTTTCACCATATTTCCCGTATTAAACTACGCATTTAAATCTTTCCTGGACTATAATAAGCTTTACCAAAAAACAAGCAAACAAAAATAGAAAATGTATTTAACAACTTTCATAGCAAATAAGTCGAAGAAGAGCGTGTTATTTACCACGCAAAGTAATAAAAAACATTCCATTCCATACCCAGTGTCAGTATAACACGAGGAACAGCGTCTTATTTTTTCCTATGTTGTTGCGTGTTGCACAAAGAGGATCTAGAATCAAAAATGCTCAGAAAGGGATACAAAACAAATTTTATAAGACGGTAAAAGACGTGTTTTATTTCTAAATTAATTCTTTCAAAGAGAGCGTATGTTCAGCAGTTGAGCAAAGAGCGAATAGAAGAATGACTTGACGGTGTTTATTCGATATTTGTGTTTGTGCGAATTTTATTATTCAATTGGTAGGGTTGCATAGTTTAGGTTTATGTTTATTTGATAGAATTTTTTGTACAATTTTTAAAAGGGAAGACGGTAGGAATCGTGTTATATGGACCCCACGCCACTGATACCTATATGTATACTTGTACCACAACATAACAAATATCAAAAAAGTACAATAATTATTCAATACGAGGAAAAAGTGTTAAACAAATAACTCTAAAACTAATAAATAATAATAATATTATATAATAATATAATATAATAATACTAATAAAATAACTTCTATAAACTGGAGTTATATGCAAAACTCTTAAGGTAGCTTACATGTCTTTTTTCTTCTTTTTCGGTCAGTATTTTTAAGATTTGCTTTTCTGTTTTTAAATAGTCCCTTTTCTTACGTTAGTTTCTTGACCAATTTGAATTTTTTGAATCACATAACTTACCTGAATTGACTTACTAGCCAAATCTTCAATTAATTTATAAAGTCCGACATAGCCTTCCAATTAAAGACTTGAGCCTCCTATTAAGAGGACTCAACTTTTGTTTGTGTTCTGCGTAAGCTCTGTTTTATTTGGTCAGCACATGACCAGAAAACTTCAGTTGTTATAAGTGACCGTCCCTAGCAACACTAATTTTAGTCACCTACTTGTATAGTTGGAAGGGTGCATGTGCAGTGTACTGATTCTCTTAAGGAGACTTTCCTAATCTAGAATTAATATTTATTGTTGAGACAATGAATCGCGCGCGCGATAACTGGAAAAAGAAAATAATCCTAGCTTCATTTATACTGGTAATATTTGCAAGATTAAGATCTAAAAATTTAGCTTACAAATGAGGCCAAATTTAAAAAAAAAAATTATAGGGAGGGGGTGGCAAAAAGTTTCGTTCTAAAAGGGTGTGTTAATGTCCCGTCAACTTTATATACAGACAACTCCGCTTAACTTCACTCCGCTTAACTGAAAACATCAGTTATCTGGAACAAGAAATTTATTCCGGAGCCTTTTTGAAAATTTTTCACACAAACTGGTTCGCATAACTGAACTCCGCTTAATTGCAAACTGCAGATCATTGAAACAAAAGTGTCTGCCTCAAACGAACATTTTACACTTATTCAACTCTGCATAAGTGAAACGACCGTTAAACGCTGTCATCAAATTTTAAATCGAACACACCCTATGAATTTGGAATGTCTAATCTGAAATGTCAAAATATCAATTCTTTTCATTCCCTCCTAGTTACAGTCGCTTCTTTTAAATTTGCTTTTTTTTTGACTTATCCTCAAAAAATTTGACAGAAATCGTATGGCTGACGCAATATTTGTGATTAAAAATGTACCTTTGTTGTTTGAATTGTTTCATATGGAAATATAACTATTTTGACACAATACAAAAAATCATACCTTCACTTTTGTATTTATTTTCAACCTAAATTAAATTTAATTTGTTTTCACAAAACTCCGCTTATTTGAAACAAGTTTCAGTTATCCGAAGTTCGGTTCACTGAAAACTCTGCTTAACTGAAACAAATGTTCTGCAATTATGGTGTTCCAATTAAGCTGAGTCGACTGTATGCTATTTTAAATTCAAAATATGATGAAAAATTTAAAATTTTTAGGAAACAAATTATACACAATTTGAGTTATAACCTTTCTCTACAGATATTTTAGTAATTTTGTATTTGTTAATATAACGGGGAACCAGTAGGAATAGTTTAATAAAATCCATCGACACTTTATTATATAATATTAGAAACTTTGTCGTGCTATATCTTGAAAGTTTTTTGACTAACATAAAATCTAAATAAACAGAAATGAAGGAAATTTAATGTTCTATAAAAAGTATCAAAAGTGAATTTTGGTTCGGATGGACATTGGGTGAGATAAACTTGAAAAACCATTTTTAAAATCGAAAATTAGCTGGTTGTTCAACAAAAACTTTTTATAGGAAGGATCTATCAAAAAGAAATTTAAGACAAAAATTGTAGAGAACATGTTAACCTACAAAAGTAAATAAAAATAACTACTGTACGACACCTTTTTCAAAATGGCGGATGACGCAGAGGGTTTTTTTATTGTCAAATTGTGGAATAGAATCCCAAAGAGGTACTCTTTAAAATAAATCAATAAAATTCTACTCCCGAATTTTTGAAGATATTTTGGCTTATTTGATTGGACTAGGATTGAAATATCTCAATTTAAACAATAGAGGTTGGAAAAGGGGGACGACGGACACTATGACATTTACAGAAAATACAAATTTTTTTTTTATATTTTACAATTTAAGGAACAATGAAATGTAAGGTTTAAGCTCCTACAATTTTTTGTGATGTACCCAAATTTGTTGCCTAGTTTGACTCTAGGTACTGTATGCTATAGGCTTACCTAATATTATATTTTGTTTTACAGACAGATCATCAAACAGCCTTGTAATGCGAAGACCCCGCCGAAGTCGGACTGTTTTCACAAACGATCAAGTAGCTGAACTTAAATACTATTTCATGCAATGCAGCTATGTCAATACGGAAAGAGCAGAACAGTTAGCAGCAAAATTGTCGATGCCTCCTGGTCCAGTAAGAATATGGTTTAAAAATCAGCGCCGTAAAATTAAAATCAAACAAGCCGAAACCCAAAAAATGATCAAAGAAGAAATTAACACAGATCTACCACAATACCGACGGCATACCATACATTTGCCGACTTTGACTGCTACACCGCTGAATCCATTACCAACACCATCGCCATCGATTGCAGATATAGACATAAAATTCTCATACGATCCCATCTGTCTAAATTCTTCAGGTTATAGCTTAAAACAGGAAGCATCAGCTTATAACGTAAGACAAGAGACAACCTATAATGTAAAACAAGAGCCAAGCTATAACATAAAACAAGAAACAGCTTATCAGTGGTTGCAACACCTCCCAGTTATGACACCTACCCCAATGGTTTACAACACAGCTAGTCCGCATTATATCCCCCAGCTGCATTCATTTCAGGACAGCCTCATTAATTTCAATCGCTTGCCCTATACACTACCATCACCAGCCTCAACAACAAGCGGAGATGGCAACTCTATGACTGTAAATTCTGACACATCAGACTATTTCTCGCAAATGTCACCTGAATCAGAGATCATCGAACCACTAACACCGAACAGTGTTCATGGCGAGGCCGAGTCAGTCTTCAACGGCATTCTAGATAGTTTGAAGACTCCGAAGACAGAGCCTCCCATTGAAACTGTCTACGATAAATTGACAAATGCTCCGGAGCCAAAAATAAAATGTGAATTTGATACAGTTCAAGAACGATACAACCTACAAATCAATTCGGACCAATCCCAGTGTTTACAATTTGTTTAGAAACTAGATTTTTTTTTTAAATATTAATTTTGATAAGTGTTGTTCATTTTTTTAACTCAACATTTCAGATGTCTAATTTTAATTTAATTTATATTTTTGTTTAAATAAATATTATAAGTTAAGTTTTAGGTTAAGTTTAAAATATTTATCTAAGAAATAGGTATGTGACTGTGTTTCAAAGTTTTCCGTGATTCATATCAGGCCCGATTGAATCAAGCAAATCTTTGAGACATGCGGGCCAAGTTCACTGCCAAAAGTTAAATATTTTTCATTATTTTTAAACAATATCTGCCTTTCAATGAGAAAACTTTTGTCAAAAACCTTAAGTTCTTGTCATTATCACTTATCCGTCGAAGAAAAAAAGAATTTTTAACATTAGCTTACTTTCGTAGCACGATCAAAATGTTGCGTTTTCTTTTTATTCAAACTAATTGAATAAGTCCCGGAAGATCTAACATTAATACTTAAAATTAAAATTCTTCAAGCTAAAAGTTTTGTATCAAAGTTTGTTATAATTTAACAAATTAATTGCATACTTATTTTAGCTTGGGCGGCAAGAAAATGTTTTCTTTTTGAAATTGCAGATATTAAATATTTAAGTCAGTATTTCTAAGTATAATATAATTTTTAAAATATGTAATTAAAAAATGTTCCTAGGTGTAAGATACGAAGTTAGACATCTAATATGCAGTAAAATAAAGTACATATATTTACAGTAAAATGGTATTTAATTTTGTATATTTTTGACACTTCTGAGAACAATTTTTGGTCATTTTATGAAAAAATAGTCTAGTCATTAGGGCGAAAAAAATGAGTTTGCTTGTAAAGTTTTAGAGTAGTTTTGTAAACTTTTCATTTTTATAGGTTTTAGGGTGCTTTTTCCGAATTTTCACTTTTCCGCTAACGCAGCCATTCAAGGTTAAATGTCGAAAATATTAGTTTTTCGCATATAACTCCGAAACGGTAAATGCTATCGAAAAGTATTTCATACAAAACTTGTAGATTTTGCAATTTCGAAGAAGGTTTTTTGCATATATCTTTTAAAAGGCAAGTTTTATCGAAAAATGTAGCCCTATATAAGTTTGCATTAACAATTTTTTTCTAGCAGGAATAATTTGTATTATATCATTACTTCAAGAAATCACAAAAAGTTTAAAATAGCGGTTTTTAGCTCTTTACTCTTAAATGACGAATTATACTTTCAAAATTCAAAAATTCATTAACATACTTCATTTCTGACCGATCAACAATGTTTCCTTTCCTCATCACGAAATCTATTGACCTACTTAAATATTGTAAGGAACTTTTGTGTGCATATTCACGATATGTTTTTCATATTACTGTATCTATGTATTCATATAATCATTCAATATTCATTCGGCATATTCTAGACAATATTATTTTTTATTTTTTTTACCAAAAATGCTGTTTTCGAAATTTGCCCATTTTTGAAGTCGCAATATCTTGCAACTAATGTGTCAAAATATTTCTTCTTGATAAAATTAATATCTACAAAAAAGGTAAAACGTTGAACACAAGAAATTTAGAATTTTTGTCAAACTTTTAAAGTAATTATATCTTAAAAACGGTTGTTTTAAAGAATAAAATTAAAATTTTTTTCCTTTAGGGGGTTACATTATGTACAAACCCTGCATTCAGATAATTTTAAAAATATGAACCGTTTAGGAGTTATACACTCCAATTCACTCGTTTAAATACAGAGTTTTTTCAATAAACTTTTCACGATTTCTCCATAACCTTTTATAATTATGACAAATCTAATTATAGAATTTATTAAGTGAAATATGGGGATTAAGATCCAGGAAGAATTTTTAATCCTTCTAAAAAATTGATAGTCTTATGGCTCTTTGAACAATTTAAGTCACAAAATCGACCTTTTTTTGTGTCATAAAATCGTTAAAAATAGTATGCACAAAATCAAATAATAAACATTTAAGGACATTTACTCATGAATTTAACAATTTTGACAAAAGAAAGTGTTCTAACCGAAGAGAAAAATGCTCAAATTCGAGACTATCAGGACGATGGTCATAGCAGTCGCTGTGAAGGTCACAACATTGGAATAAGTATGCAGCTACTTCGATATAGGAAAAACATTGAAAAACCAACAAACCGCTAGCAAAAATGGGTACAACACCTCAAATAAGACAACGCATACTTCGAAAAGCATAAAATCAACATTATCAGTTAGCAAAATCAATGGTAAAACCGTAGTTAAAGCCACCAAAAATGGTTTTTATCAGATTGTCCGGGAAGCCACACATTTTAATCATCTGAAAACTAAAAAAGATCCACCAAAATCAGGCTGGTACAGATCTCATACGTGAACTTTTCAAGTTGATTTAAGCTGGGTATATTAGCATACTGCGCGTCATACCATTAAATGGCCTCCCTTCTTTTGTCTACTACCCAAGCTTATTTTTTCTTTTCTCATGTCATGTTAATAATAGGTATACCCGCTGGGAACATCCAAATTGAAATTATTTTTTTAGTAAGACGCACCTGATGTCATTATCTTTCACACCGTAGTTTGTATTTATGCCATGTTTAAATCAACTTTAAAAGTTCAAATATGAGATCTGTACCAGCCTGATTTCGGTGGATCTTTTTTAGTTTTCAGATGATTAAAATGTGTGGCTTCCCGGACAATCTGATAAAAACCATATTTGGTGGCTTTAACTACGGTGTTACCATTTATTTTACTAACTGATCATGTTGAATTTGATGCTTTTCGGAGTATGCGTTGTCTTATTTGAGGTGTTGTAGCCATGTGCGCTAGCGGTTTATTCTTTTTTTAAATTTTTTTCCTATATCGAAGGTAGCTGCATACTTATTCCAATGTTGTGACCTTCACAGCGACTGCTATGACCATCGTCCTGATAGTCTCGAATTTGAACATTTGTCTCTTCAGTTAGAACATTTTCTTTTGTCAAAATTGTTAAATTCATGAGAAAATGTCTTTAAATGTTTATTATCTGATTTTGTGCATACTATTTTTAACGATTTCTGAGCTACTAGGTTGTTTTCCAAGGTGTATTTAAACGAATGACACGAAAGAAAAAAGGTCGATTTTGTGACTAAAATTGTTCAAAGAGCCATAAGACTAACAATTTTTTAGAAGGATTAAAAATTCTTCCTGGATCTTAATCCCCATATTTCACTTAATAAATTCTATAATTAGATTTGTCATAATTATAAACGGTTATGGAGAAATCTTTAAAAGTTTATTGAAAAAAATATGTATTTAAACGAGTGAATTGGAGTGTACATACCTAATAATTTAATTTAAAAAATAATGTTATGCATAATAAGAACATCGGATAATTATTTTAATCACATATTTAAAATTGGTATGGTGGATTTTGTAGAGGATATACAAACAAGTGACTTTTGTTCTGGGACATTTTTGAAAATTATATTTTCAGATTCTGCAGCTGTTTTAAGGGAAACAAACTCATTTTTTTTAAATCAAACAAATGTCCCAGATATTTCCTTCAGTAAGTAGTAACACCAACTTAAAATTATTTGTTTTGTCTCTATAAGAATGCTTATAATAAAGTATCACAGGTAACTGTTCTTTAAAATGTCATAAAACGCACTTTTAATAGAACAATTACTGAAAATTCTCGAAATATCGTTTAATTTTCAAGCTGTCGTCGACTACACAGCTCTACAAGGGTTTGAAGGATCCTTTTTTTTAATAAATACAAATAATTATTTTATTAAAAAAAGCATTTTTCACACGATATTTTAAAATAGCTACAAAAGTGACTAAAAAAATAAAATAAATATTATAACGATACCTATGTGTACAAAAATTTGCGCCAGCCTAAATGTCTAGCTTTGACCACAGCATTGATGCAAACATTTCACGGTGCACTTATTTAACATTACCTCTCATACCGAACCTATCAGACCGATTTGAATAGGGTTTCAATTTTTCATTTTATAATTCCCTAGAGTAGATAAATAATAGAAACTGAATAACTTCTTATTCTCATACAAATATAGCTTTATTTAAAACTAACGTTTTCGAGAATATCTTCTCATCTTTACGTTTTTAAGCATATTGAAAAATTTGTTTGCATATACATAAATCAAAAATTGATGTGATGAAAAAATTATACATATATATATACAAATAGTTTTCAATTTAAAGAGTTAAAGGAATTTTATCTAATAATTATGAAAGCTAATGGTTCGTAGTAGCCCGTAGCGTAACGGTTAGTGCGTTCGACTGTCACGCTGGAGGTTCGCTTCCCAGCCTCGTCCACCTAAAAAACTAAAAAAAGTTTTTTTTCAGGGCTACTGCCTCTTGCGACAAATCCTTCAAGAGTATCACTTGTCACGAATAAGTGCTTCTCGTCTAGCCGTTCGGATTTGGCATTAAATTGTAGGTCCCTTCCATTCCTGTTGACAGGCGCACACAGAAATGGTTGCGAGTTGTTAGTCACTAGGCCCTGGTTCTTCATGAGCCGTTGTGCCACCCGATTTATTTATTTATTTATATATTTATTTTTTTTAATGGTTCGAACTGGTTATAATAAAATTTTATGAAAGTTGTTAATGGTTCTAAAAATGCATGCAATGAAGATCGATCAAACAATTTGTTTTTGTTCATATTATTTGTGCGATGTATGTACAATTCTTCATATGCATTTAGTAATTTTGCGTTATTTATTTGTTTTAATAATCTTAAACCTGCCAGGTTGTGAGTATTATCAATCATATGATCAGCTGGAGTCGACTCATGCACTGTCTTAGAATGGATTGATTTATAGTGTTCTGACCATCTTATTTGTGCCGTTCTTCTCGTTTGGCCAATATAAACTTCATCACAATCTTGACAAATAACGGAATAAATTTTAGATTTATCGAGAGTGTCAGTCTTATCTTTTATTGTTCGAATTAGCGTTTTGACTTTATTCCCAGTGCTATTCGGTGACAATTTAATTGAATAATTATTCAACACTCTCATCAAAGAATATGTCAATCCTTGAACAAAGGTACCACCCATAAAAGAGATCACTTTTTCTTTAGATGGAACTAAAGCTGTTAAATCTTTTATTTCCTTTTTACTTGAATGTTTTTTTTAACAAAGAATGAACAATTTGTGTACTATAACCATTTATTGTGGCTATTCTATTAATAGTTGCCACTTCTTTGATGAAATTGTTTTTACTGAGAGGAACATTTATAGCACGGTAACAATAAGAATTAAATGCTGCAAATTTAGTTTGCTTTGGGTGATAAGAGTTTGAAAAGTACAAAGTGTCCCAAATTATAATGTGAAGTGCCTATACAAAATAATGGTAAAAAAAGAAAAAAAAAAAAAAACAAAAAAAAATGAAATCTAGCGTGCCATTAAAAAAAAAGCCTCAAGTTATGTGTAATACCTACCTAGGAACTACTTTTCTGTGGACATCAATCTGGAGAACTACTTAACTGTGGACATCAATCTGGAGAATTAAATTACCTGTGGACATCAATAAAAAAATATAACTTACCTATCGTAATAAACCTACAAAGAATACTTACCAGATATCTTCGAACGAACATTACCCTTAGTGAACAAAAAAACCCTTTTTTTAATTCCTCTGTGTGCCTCCCTTCCTTGCTATTGTGACAAGTGTGTTGTCTAAGTGTTAAATTCTAAGTTTAAAAACAAATTGTTAATATTAGACAAAAAATATGTAGTTTAATTTTAATTTTTGAGTAGGTACTATGTTACAGAAAAACAATTTAAGAAAATTATTTAGTGAAAACAACAGGTCTCCTATTTGTTACAAACATTTTTTTTTATGAAACAAAAAGGTGACCTGTTGTTTTCACTAAATAATTTTCTTTAAAAAAAAAATATATAGTGTGGTAAAGACAGTTATAAACTTGAAAGAAAAAAAAAGTAATAAATAATTTTTTTATTAAAAGAGGCTGTGAATTTACAATATCAAAAAAAAGGTACAAAAATTAATAATAATCTACCCCTTTACTCTCAAAATCAAAACAAAACAACATAAACTAACTAACGGTAAAAACAGTAAGTCTCTTTCTTGTTTGTGGTTCTTATTTATATGTTTGTATATTAGGGTGTCCGTTATTTCCCAAACCCATTTTTTTGAATAGCACACCCCGTCAATCGAAAGTTTATGCCGTAAGAAAAAATTATTGACCAAAAAAAAAAATTTCCGAGGTCATTAACCCGTGATTCAAAGGTCATACTTTTCCCATACAAAGGAGAATGGGCAAAAATGTATGGGAGCTCGTCTAGTGCCCAGAAACGAGACCTTTGAAAATGATTAGGTACTATGGAGTGTACCAACGTGCGAGTTTATTTTTTGCCATAAGCAATGCGAGTAGGCTAAAATAAGCGACCAAAAAAATTAGAAAAACACTTCGCGAATTCGAATAAACATAAGCAAATTGTTTTATATTTTGCAAAATGTTGCCGAAACCCCATGGTTTACAGTTCTGTGTCCATATTTAAAAATGATGCTCTTGAACTAAGCTTTCTAACGTTGTATACCTCAATTGTGGGCACTAGACGCACAATTATTCCCATGCATTAAAATCGCTAAATCGAATAAAAAAAAGTAGAATTTTCATACTATTAAGCGAATTATTCGCCCATCATGATATTATTCAATATTTGTTCCCATTGATATAAAAGTCCCTTTATTTGTTGTTCTATTCAGTGCATAGAAAGTGACCAATACTGTCATTTCAATGGAACACTATTGCAATTAATTTTAGCTCTAATTGCAATCTTTGTTGCCATATACTGCCTAAACCAAACGGTTTAAAGCTTTGTGTCCATACAGAAAATGATCTACTAGGGCTATACTTTCCAACGATAAATATCTCATTCGTGGGCAATAGGTAGACCAAAATGTCCATTCTCCTTTGTATGGGAATTTTACACTTTTCACATTCTATTTTTTTTTTTTTTTATGCAAGTTCTGATTGATTTATTGGTCCTTTAAAAAACTGCATTTAAAAATATATGTATTAAAAAAATAAATTATAATTTATTTCGATTTTTAAATCTAAATTTTATGTATAAAAATGGATATTTGTAAATATTTTATAGACTCCGAAACTGCCCAACCAATTGAATCCAAATTTTCAGGATATCTTTGATAAGTCCGAGAGTGTTCCTGTCAAGTTTGTTAGAAATCGGTCTGGCAATTTGTCAACCAGGAGCAAAAATGCATTCTGGAAGGGGTAATATGAACAAAATCGAATGTTATCAAATAGAAAAATGCGTCAAATATTTTTTTCGCCACAAGGACCATCAGTTTTAGTTGCAGTTGCAATTGCAGTTGAATTAACAAAATTCATAATAATAATAAAGCTTTGTACATTATGTACCTACATAGGCTTAAAATAAATGGGGCGGAATTAAAATCGCAGCAATTGCAGTTATAGATGCAGCTTAAGATGAACGACATTAAATTGATTTTCAGATAAATATATTTTAATCAATATTTCAGAAATCGTACCAACATTAGCAGAGTCTATCTGTATATGTCAAAAAGTAATTGCAGCAAGAGGTTCGGTTGCATTTGCAGTGATTGCTTATTAAAAGTTAATTTATTGTGAAAAAAGCTAAACGAAAAGTAATCAGGACATCTAAAAAAATACATAGAATGATTTAAAAATTTGTACAATAAGTTTAACAAAATGATGGTGGAAAGTGCAATTGTAGAAAAATAGTTTATGCTTTTATTTGCTTTTCTTTGATCTACGATCAAGAAGAAGTTTAAAAAATCAAAAATAGTTAAACATAAGCCGTGTTTTGTGAAAAAGTGAATAGCAACTCAGCAAACTTTTTACACGGAAAACACAAACAAAATTCTTTATAATAATTTCTTTTGTTATTGTTTTGCGTAGAAATTGTTTGCTGAGTTGCTATACACTCTCTCAAAAAACACGGCTATAATTGAATTTTTAGTTTTTGATTTGTTGTGCCCTAAAATAAAATATTCCCATTTTTGTTACAACACATATTAGCTATGTTAATTTAAGCCCAAAAAACAAAATCCATTTGTTCGTTTTCTAGATAATTTGAATAAAAAACGGGTTCAATATTTCATGTTATTTATAAAAATGGAATGCAATACTGGATTGCATGAACTTAGTCTTTTACAACTTTTCCACCAACCACTAAACCGAGATTTAGGTAATGAGATTTGTTTAGTGTTTCCACTGCACAAAAAAATCAAAAAGAGGATTATGGCAAAACATTTAAATGGTGTTTAATTTTTTTATATAAAGTGGAAGTGAGATAGATAGTTTTTGTTTACATTTGCATCTGTTAATAAACGAAAATTGCGTTTAAATGGGTCGGTTCTACAAGTATTCTTTGAAAAAGAAGTTTGTTTAATTTGACAAACTAATGTTCCCAAGTAGATTTGAATGAGTTTTATTTGAAACCTTCATTTGAGGAGATTAAAATTTGTATGGTTAATCTTCAAGATTTCAAGGGGATTTGTGATAATCTTGCTAAATCTTGGTTTAGTGTCTGGTGGAAACGTAGTATTACTTTATTAACAGAATTGAATAGTTATGGGAAGGTGTTTTAAAGTCAAAAAAAAAAAATTAATACGCGCGTTCAGTAAAGAGAGATATCGAAGACTTTGCTCCATCAAAAGCTGGGCAAGCGAGACCAAACCCTTTTTTCCTCAGTGTTTTGACAGCTAAACTGAGATTATTTGCTGAGAAATCCTATCTGAGATTGGTGAGAGGCACTCCGAAAAATGTTTTCTTGAACTCACTTATTTTTTGGTTTGCGAATTTTGGAACGCAATATTGTTTGTAATCCTTAGAAATACCTTTTTTCCAAAATTTTAAGAAAATAGTCATTTACGTGATGAGAAAAAAACTAAAAAATAAAGATTTTATTCTTAAATTAAGATTATTAATATTTCTGAAGTCTGAGAGCGACTGATTTTTTTGTTTGTTTTTTTTTTTTCAATTAACTAACTTTTAAGAAGATATTATTAGAACAATTTTTACACTGAAAAAATCTATATGTTTCTTGAATCGCAAAACCCTTAAGAGGATAATATGTTCAAAATCTTAAGAGGAAAAAAAGATACAAATTTTTGAGACACAAAAGCCCATTATGGGCATTATAGCTGTACGCGGGTCTTTAAGATGTTGTTGCATTCGTTTTTTCACAAACCTATAATGAGAAGTGTAAAACCGACGAGTGTTAGTAATGTATATTATCTACCTACTGGACAGGGCAGAACAACGTCTGCCGGGCGCCGCTAGTACTTAAATAGTTTACCTTTTCTCTCTCTTATTTTTTAGCAGTCATATAATTTTTAAGCTTTTGGTCAAAAACGACAAAAATATGTCTTACCAGTTATGGGTGCCACCAAATCTGGAGTTTCATCCGAGCTAACATTAGCGTTATCAGAAATAACGCCTTCGTTATGCCCTAAGATGTGAGACTGCAGTCTGAATTTAAACTCCTGACGATCAGGGTGGTCATGAAGCCCTCCTTTAGCCCTAAGTAGATCAAACTTATTCTCCAACACATCTTGGTTGAATCGATACGTAAGGATGTACTTAAATCCGAAGGGGTTCTTTATTTCTTCGTTCAAAAGCCTATCGCTGCGTTTGATTGAATAATACCTTAAAAATAAATTGAACCTTTTATTATTTGTACAAATTTATATAAAATAAGTATACATTATTACCTTTTGGGAATGGCAATAAAGTATTTTTGCCGATTACCCTCATGTTTGTTATTGTTTCGGACAGGGTGTCGAGAATCTGGTTTTGAATTTCACTTGCAAGCACATAAGCATGAAGTCTTTCCCTTGAATCGACTTTGGGTACTCGTACATTTATAACATCAAACCATTTAACGACCTTTATAAAAGGAAATCAAAAAATGTGTATCAGTGTAATATAACTATTTCAAAAGGTTCTTTCTATGTAGTTTGAACAGTTGATAACATTCTCTCCAATTATCCCAATTCCAATTAAGTGAAGCTGCTCTTTCTATTGCTTTGGCAATGGTGTGTAAAAATAGCTTAGTTGCCAGCTTCACTTTTTGCCTTTCTGCACCCTTCAAATTGATGTGGTATTCGCTTATCTTGTGGGTTATTGTAAGCTCTGTTGCAGTACACGATAAAAGCTTCACAATAGTGTCCTTTTTGACCTCATTTACTTTTATAAGATAGCCACTGTCTATGAAGTGGTTTCGAAGAAGTTTTATAAGATGGGGAACGTCCGCAAAAACAAAAACTTTATGTTTGCCATTCAAAAACCTTAAATTATAGAAAAAGTAGGGAATGATCTTACTGGCTTGAACGTACTTCCATGGTTTTTCTGGTGTAATATTAAGTTCACTGTATAGTCCCCTGTTCCCTCCTCCCAAGTCCCTGACCATGCCAACAACGTTATATCCACAGTCTTCAGTGGCACTTAAAATTTCTTTTAAGATACCAGACGTCATTTTGCAGTCATAAGAGTACAAAATTGGCATGCACATGCACATTGTCAACTTCCAGCTACGTTTAAGTTGTCAGCTACAAGAGCAAGTTTGTGCGATCCAGTCGTGCCCATTTTTTGTTCATGCGTTCAATGATGATGGATTGATGTTTTTATTTTAGATGGGAAGTTGTGTTTCTCTCAGGTTTTTATATGTTTCCAGTATACTATTCCGTTTAGGATGAAGGCATATTCAACTAGGTCAAAGGTGGAGGTGACCGGACGAGGTAAGACAAAGAAGACGAATACTAAGTAAGTAAGCAAATCCTTTGGAGGGTCAACAACATCTTACACCCTCCCCCCTATAGGGATCACATCCCTCTTTTTTTGTTATCAATTCTGGCCTCAGGAATTTTTAACCCGATTTTCTTGCAACTTTTTTTCCTTGCAATCAGTTTAACGAGCGTTTTGATAGCAGCAATTATGATTTACAAAAATTGGTAGATCTTCTAATAGTTGGTATTTGGGTGATCTATACAATTTTTTTAGTAATGATTTCCAAAATTAAGTTTTTATCATATCGATTGGCATGTTTCATTCATACCATACCATCACCTTTGTGTCGGAATTTAATAGCATTTATCAAATTATATGGCTTAAAATATTTTCAACACTACAAATGCCCCAGTTGGTGTTCGAGTTGAATTCTTTTTTCAATGGTCCAAATGGATCAAGAGTATCAATCAAAGTGAAAATGAAAACCTCAAATCGAATGAAGATCTGCAATTAAATGATAATCCTCAACCAAATCGAATGAATATTATAAAATAAGTACAAAAAGTTGTCACTGTTGAAAGCAATACAGCATCAAAGTCAAAACAGATCAATTTATAATGATATACTCAAATCTAATACTTACGTTACGGGAATAAAGTGATGGAAGTACTTCAAAGAAATGATGAAAGTGCAACACAAAAACCAACATTGAACGACAATCTTCGAAAAGTTCTCTATGAATCAATTTTGCAATATTGCATTGAGTGCAACTATGATCTTACTAAAAATGACTGCGCATCTCGTACGGAACAAATTTGCTAAGCATTTCCAGATGAGCTCGCTGTAAATTTACCATTTTTTCATTCATTTCATTTTCAGTATCACTAATTTGAAAATGCATGTAGGATCACATTGTTTACACCATCATAAAAAAGCATCCTAAATTAAAACAAAACATTAAAGAATGTACCCTATTTCATTTCATGTGAGAAAAAGACTATGTACAAACTCAAACCCTCGTAAATATTATCTTATATAATTTAGATTCATTCGATAGTAAAGTGTGTTAAGGAAAAGTCAAGTAAAAAGTCAAAGTCAAGTTAAGACGAAAGTCAAGTAAAAGACAAGTTAAAGTCAAGTCAAATTGAAGAAAAAACCCTTTTGTATTCTTTTATATTTTCATTTATTTTATTAAAATAACTTAATTTTGTGAATTAAAACTTTAAAATCTATTAAATTCATTACTTCTTTTGTCAATTAAAAACTATTTTAACTTAAAAACCCTAAGTGTTATAATTTAATCTCTTCCTTCCCCCTACAATTGGTGTCAGAAGTGTTGGTGGACAAGTGCCGCGAATAGTGTTCTTATTGCCTTTTTACTATATAAAATTACATAACAAATACCTGCTGTTAAAGTCTAAATAAAAAAAAAAAAAAAAAAAAAAGCATGCAAAGTTATAAATACCTACTTTAAACGAAAAGTTATTAGTGACAAGAAGAAGTGACAAAGTGATAAGATAGAAAAGAAAAGATTAAAAGCTAATAATTAAATTAAAAAATAAAATCTGAAAGTTAATGCATTAAAAAAATAAGAATTGTGCGATACATATACATTGGTGCGTAGAAAAAAAAAACAAATAATTTAACGCGATCAGTGAGTGCAATAGAAAAAAAAAGAGAACTAAATATAAGAGAAAAGTTCAATCAACGAAGTATACATACAAAATTGGTGAGATCGTTTCATATTTTTCTCTTACACAACATACATACATATTTAATTTATTATTGCACAAAGATCAATCTGCTTGTAAAGCGCTGAGTCATGCTTGAATTGAAGGCAATTTGATTTTACGATCTTGTATCATATGCTTGAGCTTGATTATCGCATGCAACGAACACTTGACAGATAGAATAAGAGCTTTTTTTATCGCATGTAATTTTATGCTTATTGTTTTTTTCTCTCGAATAAAAATCAAAACAAAGTCAGAAAAGAACTTAAAGTGTTATGATGGGGTGGAAGGTTTAAATTTCCGAATGGACGGTTTAAATAAATTAACAACAAAACAATTACAAACAATTTTAAAAGAAAAGAAATTATCATATCGATATAATTTAAAAACAGAATTAGTAGAAAGGTTATTCAATGCTATTTTGAATGAAGGAAAGTCAGTAGGTAGTTTTATGAAAGAAACTAATAAAGATTTACTGGCTGATAATATCGAAGCTAGTGAGGGTGATAAAGAGAACGTTAACGAACAAATAAGAGAGATGTCGGAAACTAATCATTTCGTTTTTAGAGATGTAGAAGAATCTTTTAGATACATTTTCTGGTGAATCTGGGAAAAATATAGTTTTATGGTTGAAAGATTTTGAGGACATAGCTACAGTGTGTAAATACAAAAATATCTGTACGCGAGGCGTTTATTAAAAGGAGCTGCCAAACTAGCAATTGAATCGAAAAGCGGTATTTGCAGTTTGGATGAGTTGAAGCAGTTTCTACTGAACGAGTTTAACAATTCGCTTTCCTGTTTAAGTATTCACAATGAGCTTCAGTCAAGTTAGAAAAAGTATGATGAATAATTCTTAGAATACATGTATTCAATGAAACAAATTGCTATGAAGGGAAATTTTGATGACACATCCTTAATAGCCTATGTTATTCAAGGTATTTCAGATAGCCCTTTGAACAAAACGGTGTTGAATGAAGCAACGACTCTAGATCACCTGAAAAAGAAGTTTTTGGTTTATGAAACGATTACAGGTCATCAAAAAGCTGTACGAGCAATTATAGAAACCAAACCCAAAACAATTCACAAAATACTCAGGCAAATTTTTCAGGAACGTCTAAAAATAATGCGACCCAAAAACGATGTACGAACTGCGTTTCTCTTTCTCACAATCAAAATGATTGTCCAAACAAAAGTAAAGGAGCTAGATGTTTTTCATGTAGTGAATTTGGACACATTTCTACAAATTGTCCAAAAAATGAAGCAAAGAACACGAACCAAAATATTAAAAGAATTAATAAACTAGACTGCTGCGTAAAACTGAAGGTTGCTGGAGCTGTTTACGATGTTTTAGTGGATACGGGAGCGGATGTATCTTTAATTCAAAAGAGCGTTTGGAGGAGGACTGGTGCTGCTGTTGATGGGTTAGGAGAAAACTTGTTTGGATTTGGTGAGGTCAATGCAAAGCAAACTCATGGATCTTGTTCACTTGATGTTTTAATCGGAGAATATTATTTTTCAAATCGATTCCATTTTGTTCCAGATGAATGGATGTCGGATTGTATGAATTTGGGAAAGAATTTTTTAAGCGTTGCTAGGGTAAACATTAAAAATGGTTATATCTCTGTTACTAAAATTCAAGAATCCTTGAAGTTAGAAGAGAACGACATTTTGAAAAAAGATGCTGTTGAGTTGGTGGAAAAGAATGATTTAGATTTACTTTAAGATACAAAAGTTCATCACATATGTGATCTTCAGATAAGTAAAGAAATTAGAAATGTGATATGTACCTATGAGCCAAGAAAACCAGAAAAGTGTAAAGTGGAGATGCGAATCGTATTATCTGATGATCGTCTAGTCTATCAAAAGCCAAGAAGATTAGCACCAAAAGAAAAGGAAGACGTTAAGAAACAAATAGATACCTGGCTTCCAGAAGGAATTATATGCCATTATGCCATAGATATTCAGACTACTCAAGCCATAAAGTCTTAGTTAAGAAGATGGAACTAATAGGATATGTATTGATTATCGAATGTTAAATGCGAAAATTATCAAAGACCGCCACCCAATGCCATTGATAGAAGAAATCTTAGAAGATCTTGCTGAAGGAACGTTTTTCGTTGTTTTGGATTTCAAAAAAGGATTTTTTCACGTACCAATAGAAAAGGAGAGCCAGAAGTACACCGCTTTTGTTACGCCGGACGGGCATTATGAATTCCTGAAAGCACCTTTTGGTCTTTGTAATTCGCCATCGGTAAATGCAGTATTTGAAAAACTTTTACGTACAGGGTGGCTACGAATCTTTATTGATGATCTCGTTATTCAAGCAAGAAGGCCGGAAGAGTGTCTGGAGAAGCTTAAATTAGCTTTTGAAGCTGCAGCTAAAAATGGCCTCAGTATTAACTGGAAGAAGTGTAAATTCATAACACAATCCATTGAGTTTTTAGGACATGTGGTAGAAAACGGAGCACTGAAACCTTCGATGGTCCTACTACAAACTACACGCGGTCCAAAATTATCAAAAGCCTGAAAACATGGCTGGGAGAAATTATGGAGGACAACAAAATTAATTTATCGGCTTGCTGTACACAAGAACACAAAGAACAAATTGCTAGATTTATACTCATTGGACTGATCATTTTTGAAACGAAAAGAATAAATAAGAAACTGAAGGTACCAAAAAAAACGTTTTGTCATCCAACAAACAAATAAAGAAATCAGAAAAAGGAAAGCCATTGCTGGACTGGAGTGCCATTTCATTTAAAAATCAGCAAACCTTACCTACTGTGGATCAGGCCAAAGTCCTTTGCGGGACTGTCAGTGCTATCTCAATTAAATATCAGAACACATTAAGTGGATAAGGCAAAGGTCCTTTTCTGGACTGTCAGTGCTATCTCAAATTATTATCAGAATACATTCTGTGGATCAGGCCAAGGTCCTTTTCTGGGCTTAAATTAATATCAGAACACATTCTGTGGATCAGGCCAAGGTCCTTTTCTGGGCTGTCAGTGCTATCTCAAATTATTATCAGAACACATTCTGTGGATCAGGCCAAGGTCCTTTTCTGGGCTGTCAGTGCTATCTCAAATTATTATCAGAACACATTCTGTGGATCAGGCCAAGGTGCTTTTCTGGGCTCTCAGTGCTATCTCAAATTAATATCAGAACACATTCTGTGGATCAGGCCTGCCTGGGCTGTCAGTGCTATCTCAAATTATTATCAGAACACATTCTGTGCATCAGGCCAAGGTCCTTTTCTGGGCTTTCAGTGCTATCTCAAATTATTATCAGAACACATTCTGTGGATCAGGCCAAGGTCCTTTTCTGGGCTCTCAGTGCTATCTCAAATTAATATCAGAACACATTCTGTGGATCAGGCCAAGGTCCTTTTCTGGGCTGTCAGTGTTATCTCAAATTAAATATCAGAAAATAAATATTAATATCAGAAAATAAATATCAGGAAATTTCTTTGAATATATTTTTGTATGCTTATATTGTTTTTCTAAATTAATATTTTTTATCTTTCTTTATAGTAATAGGACAAGGAACACGCTGCGTGGGAATACATTTTTAAATATCTTTAATGCAATTTGTATTTTATTCATATATATTATTAATGCATGCAATTTATTATATAATTTCTTTAAAAAAAAAAAAAAATAAAAAAAATATACATGCATGCAATTAATTTATTTTTCATTCATATACAATATTAATGCATGTTATTCCTACATTTCGTAATTCCAATAAGTAGTATATGAATGAGGATTGTGCCATCAGCAAAAACCTCTTAAAAACTGCATGGGCATGTATAATACAAGTAGTTTGAAGTAGAAATAGAATGAGGACTAGGCCTACTGGGGAAACCTCACAAAAAGAAACGCATCTAGTATTCTACCCCCTCGGGTGATGTGGAAAAGAATACATGCTATGGTATCAGGTAAGCAAGATTGATAGTTGATAAATATTGAAATTTCCTATTTGTAAAACAAACAATTTATTAAAAACCGAATCAACTATTTAATATGTGTCAATTTTCTTATAACTAACAAACGTCTGCATCATTCTTAATGTTTGATATCGAATTTCTATACTAATCAACTATCAACCAACTAGTTAGTTGCAGGACGGCAAAGGCGCCGGTTTAACGTGATATGATATGTCATGTTAGTCACTAAGTAATTTAGTTGACAACCTCAACCTTCACTTTCAAAACAAAGTTATTTCAAGAATGTGGCAACCCTAAAAATTGTACCCAATTTAGGCCTATTCAAGACCTACTTTCCACCATATTGCCTGTATTTTTTTGATTTTTCGTTTAGGACCAGCAGCCTATTTTCCGATTTTAATTTATTATCATTATTAAAAAACTTGTTTTCTTTTTTGAAAAAGTAATTTTTTTTTGTAGGTATTCATTTTTTGTTTGTTGTAAAGTTATTTTTTTTTTTTGTAAGAAAGTTGATTTTTTTTCTGTAAAACAGTTATTTGTTTTTGTAAAAAAGTTTAATTTTTGAATAAAAGTTAATTTATTTTTGGAAGAAAGCTATTTTTGTATGTTATGGCATTGCAGCGTTAAGGCTCTCCCAAACCAATGCGAAACATTCGTTGCGGCGAAGAAAAATTCGTCAGTCAAAATTGATTCATATGTTTCTCCGCCGCGTTGGTGTTGGCACTCTCATGTAAATAAATTTTGACATGCGAATGTTTCTTCGCCGCAACGAATGTTCCGCATTGGTTTGGGAGGGCCTTAAAAAAGCATTCTTTTTGTTCTCTGATATGACTGTGCTAAAAAAAAACATAGAATTTTTTTTGACAGTTTCGTGATCTGCTCAGAGTTAAGCTGGTTTTAGACTTTCGTTCAAATTATGCTAATTATGCTAAGCAAAAAGTTCCTAAATGCAAACATTAAAATCCCTGCAAAGCAGATTGTCCCAAAACGCAGTCGACTTTTTTACTTGCGCAATATCTCGAACAATTTCCTACAAATAATATTTTGCCGTGTCGTGAAGTAGTTCCGCTGAAGTTGATTGCGGTTAATTAACAAATTATTATTATTCCGATCGTTCATAACATCATTTCGTTTCCTAACTCTAGGTGTTTGGAATGATACTATTCGTTTTCAATACAAGAAGGAAATCAGAACAGGGGTGTATTTCAAAAATCATCATTCACAGAAACAGCAACAAAATTCAATTGCCTTGCATTTAACAAAATGGTAGCCCTGCTTCAATTTTTATAGCAAAGTATAGGTATTATATGAAAGTCATTGTGAGTTGGGGATCGAAATTCCTTTGATTTGGCATTTAAAGTATTTATAAAACCAAGAAGCCTCTCTCTGTCTGAAAAACATTAGCTTTACGAATTAATTTTATATGAACGGGTAATAATAGGTGAGTTTTATTGGTTTTGTGAGTGAAAATAAGAACGCCCATATTTCAGATATTTAATCGGACATGTCAATGACTTTTGTTGATGCAGTTGAGTTTTTGTTTTTGAAACGCCATTTGCTGCTAAGCTAAGCGTCCAAAAGAGCTCAAACTTAGCACCTTTTTTCTCTTTAAAAGGGATTTTCGGCTTAACTAAGCATCGTAGGGAATTATTCGTGATTAAGGAAGTGCCCTCTTTCCATCAATAATGCACGACAAAAAAAAAAACAACTTTTGAAAATCGACATGAACAATGGTATTTTTCTCTTTAAATTCGATTTGCGGCTAAACTTGGCATTGCAGCGACATATTGTACCATTTTCTAGAAGTGTCACCTTCCCATCGATGTATTGCACTATATGAAAAACCAATTTCTTAAAATCAACTAATTGTCTGTTTAAATGCGATTGCCGTCTAAACTTAGCGCCCTAGCGACTTAAAAGAAGCATATTCGTAATCTAGGAAGAGACACCTTTCAATCGATGTATCGCATGATATGAAAACCCGACTTTTATCTTTGAACGCGATTTCTGGCCAAACTAAACGTCGTACGACGTACCAAAGTCGAAACCTTCAAACTTGAAAAAAGTTGTTAATATTGTAAGTAAAATGATTTTTAATAGTATTTTTTTTAATAATATCCGCTAAGACCTTCATGGTGGATTTACATGTGTCTTCATCTGCAAAATGCAGAAAAGTAGAGCAGGACAGATGTATACAAAATATCCGAGCGAGTGAAAGAGAACCATCAAGAATATGACCATGTTCGTCTTCATTTCAGAATTATGCCACTTTCCTATAATGCAGAAACGAAGTTCTTCTGCATTTTGGTCTTTTCTCTCTATCTAACAAATATACATTTTGTATTTGGCATCCCTTTTTTTGTGCAGAAACCAAATGCAGATACATGTAAATCCACCATCAAAGGTAAAGTGCCAAATTTGAATGAAATCACTTCAGCGGCTGAGGCTGTAGGTTGTTATCTTCATCGCAATCATCGTCCACGTCATCAAAATTCTGTACTTACCAACAATAATAATTGTTCTGTAGTGTATTTTCTGCTGTATTCGCTTGTTTTTGTACGTTTACGCAAGTACTTTTCCCACAATTACTGTTCTATCTTACCGTATAAGAAGAAACCGCGCTACAAAACACACCAGAAAGCCATACAATTTGTATCATGCCTTACCCAACGGCTCTTTTGGAAATATTTGAGGCAATAAATTGCATCGCTAAATGCCCAAAAAGGAAACACGTCAACATTTATTGACTCGAAGATAGAAAGCAATAATATAATGTAAGCGGAGTATAAGGCAGAATTCAAACATTTCTCCTGAATCCGCTGGCGCTGAACAAATTCTCTCAATCAAATTCACGAACCGTTTTTAAAAAATAGCGAAGCAAATACACTAACCATTAAATTTCGGAGTGTTTTTTAATGCCCGGTATTATTTTCTTGAGATGAGATTTGGCTTCCGGGATGAAGTAGGCGCGAACGTAGGCGGGTCTTGGGGGATAAAATTACCTTGCACAAGAGGTCCTTCAAAATGATAACAATTTTCCATATACAAATTTTCGAAAAAATAATTTTTGGATTTTTAAAAAAATATTATTTTTTTTTTTGGCAAATTCAATATCTTGAAAACTAGTAAATGATTTTTTTTTTTAATTTTGTGTAAAATTGTATTTTATTAAAACAAAACAGATTTTATTTTTAAAAATGTGCAAAAAAAAAAAAAATTCTGCTAAATTGTAGTCCTTAAAGCTTACCTGATACCTCCTGTATAACTTTTATTTTTAAAAAGCTGCAAGATCCAACTACTACGATTTTAATACAAATTGATTGTTAATAAATATTGAATATTTGTTCCAATTTTTAATAAAATGATTTTTAAAATGCCAAATTTTAATATTTATCAACAATCAATCTCGCTTACCTGATAATATAGCATTTATTCTTTTCCACATCACCCGATGGGGTAGAATACTAGATGCGTTTTTTTTATGAGTTTTCCCCAGTTGGCCTAGTCCTCGTACATTATATATATTGTTTTTTTGTTGTTTTGTATTTTATTTATTTTTATTTAATTTTATTTTATGTTTCACAATGGTCATAATTTCCGGATCCGTTTTGGTACGAAAATCGTTGGCCACACTTTGGCCGAACGTGTCATAATCGTCAGGAAGACGAGGTAATAGAGCAGATACGACATAGGCCGTACTGTGACCAGACGGCCCAGAAGGGACTATGTGCCAATCCTTAAGAATGTAAATATTGTAGTTTGTTTTTTAAGTTTAATGTAAAAAAAAAATGTCCTGAGCTTTCGGCTGTGCTGTTGCATTTTGCTGGGGTTGCTCATAGTATGGGCAGGGATGATTTTGGTGTTGTTGAACAAGTGTTGTTGCACAGGGTAGGCAGGTGCTTCAGGGATGGTTCGATTGTTTTTGCAGAGGTGTTGTTACACAGAGTCGGCAGGTGCTTCTGGAACGATTACGGTGTTGTTGCACAGGTGTTGTAGCAGCACAGGGTCGGCACGTGCTTCTGCGATGCTGTCATCCAGTAAGAATTGCAGGTCACTTTCCATCCCACCATCATTATGGCATTTTTTAGTTCTAGCCCCGGCACCCTCTTTCTTCGCTTTAACCACCTTTCGCACCGTTTCTTTTTGTGCTCGTTTCGTTCTTAGAGGACGCTTATTAAGGAATTCAACATGTTTGAATAAAAGCAGCTTAGAGTCAGGGGGGTCTTCTTTTCCTATCATTTGGTTTGCTTCTTTAAAGAACTGCAAACGAAGAAGGCTGAATTTTGTTTCCATATGAGAGTGGGTCCTCTTCAGAATATCTGAAACCTCTGTTAGCAGCTTATTTCTGGTGTCGGTGGAGGGGTATTCTGGGTGGGTTCTGTCCCAGAGCGGTGGTCGGATTTTATACTCCTCTGTGAGTTTTAATTCGTCATCTTGTCGCCAGACCATGATGATATACCTACGTTCTAAAACACTACAAAAATTGTTTTTAATTATTTTTATTAATTTGTATTGTATGTATGTACATAAATTAAACAAAACTAGGAATTGAAAAATAAAAAAAAATTCAGAAACTCATTTAGAAATTGGACAAATCCGTTATAAAACATGTATATTTATGTCATATAATGTTATGTTAACTTTCTAAACATTTATCAAAGAAAAATTTGGAACGCCTATTTAAAGTTTTTTTTTATACGGATACAAAGTTAATTTCAAAACATTTCATCGACCTGTTTTTAAAAACAAGATTTTTTTAAATGGTTTTTCAACATACTGCTATTTTTGATGTTCAAAATGGTAGTAATGTACATTCAAGAGGACACAAGCGTCCACAGGTTTTTCTCAAAACCAACCTCTGTCTACCAACTCCTACTCTCACCTCCTATTGGTGAACATCGGTTGTCTAGTACCTCAGCTGGAGACGGGGTTTAAATCCCAGTGGAAAGCTGTTGCGGACAGCCAACTAGAGAGGGGGGGAGGAGTGTTCCCACTAAGGCACTTCTCCTTTCATCGAGGCGGCAGCGGACGAATTCTCTAGATGGAATCAACGGTGGCGTCTACAGTTCCAGTTAGGTTGAACTACTTAGTGAACACCTTATATGGGCTACTACGACATATTTGTAGCTCAGGCCTATAAGGAGTGGTTTATCCGGCTCCCTTCCCTTGGAGTTATATGAAGGGTCTGGTCCTCCGGGTCGGGGGTTGTGCGTCGGGGTAACTTCCCTACCACGTAAAAAAAGTTGTTCCGAAACAACAACAAGCCTCGGATATG
The DNA here is from genome assembly GCA_949320155.1 of Melangyna quadrimaculata. Classification (NCBI taxonomy): domain Eukaryota; kingdom Metazoa; phylum Arthropoda; class Insecta; order Diptera; family Syrphidae; genus Melangyna; species Melangyna quadrimaculata. The sequence goes on from OX439483.1 coordinate 392,626,727, forward strand.
GATGATTTTAAAGTTGACGACCCCAGCAAACGAAACAAGGTAAATGAATTTCAGATCTGCACGTGGAACGTCCTGTTCTTATACAGAACACGTGCGATGGGATGGAGAGGGCATACGGAGACTGAAATCGTGTGACATCTACTACGGCGGGTGCTTGAAGGAACAGGGTCAGCGGCTCTTTGGTTGTGGTTTTGTGATAAGGGGAAGACTTAGGCAAGAAGTCTTGGGCTTCCGAAGTGGTAGCGAGCGCCTGGTCACAATCCGCATCAAAGGCAAATTTAAGAACATTTCGCTGATCTGTGTTCACGCCCCCCATGAAAGGAGAGAGCACTCAACCAAAGAAGCATTCTACGATCTCCTGGAGACAACGTATGATATATGCCCGAAGTACGACGTGAAGATCATTCTTGGTGACTTCAACGCAAGATTCGGAAAGGAGGGCATCTTTGGTTCGATAGTCGGAGTATACAGCCTACACGACGAAACTTCCGGCAACGGACACAGGCTGGCAGACTTTGCGGTGGGGCGAAATGTCATCATCTCAAGCACCTACTTCCCACACCTCAATATACACAAGGGGACTTGGCGGTCGCGTGATCAACTAACCGTCAACCAAATCGACCACGTTGCGATAGACGCGAGACATGCTTCCAGTATCTTGGACGATCACTACCTGGTGGTAGCTAGACTACGTAGGCGGATATCCATGACGCAACAACGCAGAGCAGATGCTGTGAAACGATTCGATGTCGAGAAGCTTAAATCGCAAGAGACCGCCAGAACTTTTGCAGACCACGTTACTCTTAATCTCTCAGGAGGTCCGCTACCAGCATCAAGTGCAGAGGACTAGTGGGAACACTGTCAACAAGCCATCAGAAGTGCCGCCTCTGCTGAGAGAGTGGCCCGGAGCTCTACGGGCTGAAACGAAAAGAGGAACGCCGACTTATCGGGAGGAAAAAGAGAGAGCACGAGAAGCGAGCGGTAGAGTCTATTGATGGTTGTAGCGGTAGGGGAGATGTTCGAAAATCTTATCAGAGGGTGAAGCGATCCACCCAAGGATTCAAGGCTAGAACGGAGGCCTGCCGAGATGAGAGTGGGAATATGGTAGTAGACACACAGTCAGTGCTGAGGATCTGGAAAGAACACTTCTCTAGACTGCTTAATGGCGAAGACAGCCAAGATGCCGCTAATAGGCAGAACGCTCCATTCAACTTGGACGATGATGGCCAAGAGTTCCGTCCACCCGACCTAACCGAAGTTCGGCTGGCGATATCCAAACTTAAGTCGTACAAGGCTGCAGGTGCGGATGGCTTACAAGCCGAACTATTTAAATCAGCGGGAGATGAATTGGCTAGGAGCATACACCAGCTCATCTGCAAAATTTGGTCGGAGGAAAGTATGCCCGATGAATGGAACCTCGGTATAGTGTGCCCCATCCATAAAAAGGGAGATGTTCTGAAATGTACCAACTACAGAGGAATTAGTCTCCTAAACGTCGCTTATAAAATCTTGTCGGCCATCCTGTGTGACCGCTTAAAACCTTTTGTCAACGATCTGATCGGCCCTTATCAGTGCGGTTTTAGGCCAGGCAAGTCAACCGTCGATCAAATGTTCACACTCCGACAGATTTGAGAAAAATCCCGGGAATTCCAGATCGATACACACCACCTTTTTATCGATTTTAAAGTCGCGTATGATAGCGTGAAAAGGGACGAATTATACAGAGCCATGTCGAGTCTCGGCATCCCTGCCAAACTCGTCCGCTTGTGCAGGATGACGATGGAGAAATCTCGCTGCTCCGTCAAAATTGGTAAGAACACCACCGATTCCTTTGATGTTAAGAAAGGATTGAGGCAAGGCGACGCGTTATCATGCAACCTATTCAACATCGTTCTTGAAGCCATTGTACGCAACGCACATGTCAATACCAGCGGTACAATCTATCAAAAGTCCGTTCAATTGCTTGCATATGCGGATGACATAGACATTGTCGGCAGAACGAAGCGAGCTGTGGCAGGGGCATTTGCGAGCATAGAATCGGAGGCGGCTAGAATGGGATTGGCGGTTAATGAGGACAAGACGAAGTATATGCTGTCATCGAGAGAGGAATCTCAACATCGTCGACTCGGGCAAAATATCACGATGGACAGATATAACTTCGAAGTTGTCAAGGACTTTGTCTACCTGGGCTCCACTATTACATCGCAGAATGACATCAGTGCAGAGATCAAGCGAAGAATTACTCTTGCCAACCGCTGTTTCTTCGGTCTAAGAAGGCATTTAAGTAGTAAGGCCCTCTCTCAGAGAACCAAGGAGACTTTATACAACACCCTTATCATCCCGGTCCTGCTTTATGGGTCAGAAGCATGGACACTGAAAGATTCGGATAAAAATCTGCTAGGGTGCTTTGAGAGGAAGATTCTTCGTGTGATTTTCGGTCCGATGTGTATCGAAGGAGTATGGAGGAGAAGATTCAACGACGAGCTATACGGGCTATACAGCGACGTTGACCTGGTCAAAAATACGTGGAGCGTATGGACAGCAACGCACCTGCCCGACGAGTCTTCGAATCCAACCCCGATGGGGTACGCAGTAGAGGAAGAACCCGTAACAGGTGGAGCAATCAAGTGAATGACGACATCAAAGCACTCGGTGTGCGCAACTGCAAGCGGCTAGCAGGGACAGAGCTGGCTGGAGGGGCTTGTTAGTTGAGGCCGAAGCCCATCCTGGGCTGCGAGCGCCATCAAAAGTAAAGTAAAGTAAAGTAAAGTAAGTAAGTTATTTTTGAATTTACAGCCTTATTCTGGCCACCTCACTGATGTCTCACAGGTTTTATGAGGCGAGTTCACCACTAGTTATGCGGTTATTGTGCTGGCTGGAGGGGCTTGTTAGTTGAGGCCGAAGCCCATCCTGGGCTGCGAGCGCCATCAAAAGTAAAGTAAAGTAAAGTAAAGTAAGTAAGTTATTTTTGAATTTACAGCCTTATTCTGGCCACCTCACTGATGTCTCACAGGTTTTATGAGGCGAGTTCACCACTAGTGGTGAACTCGCCTCATAAAACCTTAGAAATTGTGATCTGCTCCATCACAACTTTACAGTGTTCTTGTGAGGTTTCTTATAAAAATTATAAGAATCCTCACAAACACAAACTTATAAAAAATTATGACCTGCAAGCCTCAGAACGGCAGAGCATGGTTGATAGAAACGTTTTTTTTAACTATTCTTTAAAATTATTAAAAATCACTTTAATTCAAGTTTTAAAAAAGTTGACTAACACGGTTTCAAAAAAAAAATATTTTTTTTTATTTTGTTTGGCAGAATAAAAATACAAATAATGCGGTAAAAATAACTATTCCAAAATGTTACCTATATTTCAAAAAACTCCTACACTCAAAATCCCTGCAAAACCTCAAAAATTGATGAGTTAACTCGGCCTTACAATTTTATTGGTTGTCACCAAAAAGAAATCAAAACTCTAGCATTCACATTAACGAAAGTATAAAATGAATATTTTTCCTTTTATCTGTTATAATATTGAATTATCAAAAAATTCAAACTTATTCCACTATTAAATAAATAAGCCTATCAATAAGTTTGTACTTTTACTCCCCACCATTTCTAATCAATGATGTCAACGTTTCGTATGTGGCGTTGTTGTTGCATACAAATTCAACCTTAAAAATTTTAATTCAAAAATATGAGCTATGTTCTATACACTTCCGAAAGTATGGTTTTCGATCCATATAAAACTTATCGAAATCGGTTGAATACTTTTTGAGAAATTGGTACCAAAAATTTTTGTTTATGAATACATAATGTATAGATATAAAAAAGCCATTATTCTATACTATTATTCTTAGGTACACAATGATGTAAGCTTTCTACTACTTGACTCTTGTTCATGTATTCAAGTAAAAAAAATATGCACGACTGGATCGCACGAACTTGCTCTCGTAGCTTACAACTAGAATGTAGCAACGGTGTAGGTAGATATACAGCTAGGTTCCAGAAATCACTTTGTATCGAAATGAAATTGAAATCGATGTGAAATCAAATTTGGTGTTCCAAATTTCGATTTTATCGATTTTCACGTGATTTCAATTCGACCAGATATTCTCAAGTGAAACTGGGAAAACAAGCTGTTATGTTCTAAAATATAAATGATTTTTCATATTTTATAAGTATTATTCAAGTAAAACAACTTATTTCAACATGGGGAGCATAAAATTACTGCGCAGCACGCTATATTTCAGGATTTTGGTTTAATCAAAAACAATCGAGGTCTGAGTTTTTGTGTGTTTATTTTAAAAAGCAATAAATAAATAGAATATTGAAAACAGAATTATTTAGTGCATTGACTGAAAAGTATCCTTTCCTATTAAAAAAGGAGTGTAGGATCTTGATGTCAGGAACACTAAATTTATCCATGTAATGTCGTTTCGTTCGGCATCTGCCTGAGAGTTTAATCTTCTATAGTTCTAACATTTTCAAGACTCGTGATAAGATTATTGACACATTTTTGACCGCCCTAGCTACATCAGCATCTTTCCTAGCCAATTGTTGAAAGTTCCCTTTTGCAAAAAAAAATTCAAAACAGCAGCCAGCTGCAATATGCAGGGAATGGAATATTTCGGTAGATACGGCGCAACAGTTTCCAACAAACTTTTAAAGGTTTACTTAAGCGGAAATATTATACAAACCTGAATTAAATATAATAAATTTTAATGAACAACTTTTGTTGAACACCGTACTCACGCTACATCAGCAATTCATAAGGATTAACCGTCTCTCCGTCTCTCTTTTAATTTTCTCTATTGAAAATCTTTTTTTCTCAAGTTCCAAGATCGCAGCAATGAAAAAATCACTAATTTTTTTTAATTTTATAAAAAAAAAAAAAATCGAAAATTGAAGAACGAATATCAATCAGTATGACAGATGTACCTAAGCTGTTTTTGATTTCACTTAAAGTGATTTCAAAAAGCTTTCGAAGTTATGAAATCGATCGAAATGTGGAACATGGAAAACAAACTCACTCGATTTTCAATTTCGATTTCATTTTCATTTCACGTGATTTCTGGAACATAGCTGATAGTAATGGTTTGCTAATATTTTCTAATGTCGTAAACGAAAAAATAATAAAAACATTAAAATACATACCAATTTTCACTTAATACAAACAAAATTAGAAAAAAAAAAAAAACATTAAAAATAAAAAAATATTTTTGCTTCGATTCTATTTTTTTGCAACAAATAATTATTCATACAAGTTTTATGAAAATGTTTAGGTTCTATGGAGTGTACCAACGCAGGAGTATTATGTTGGCTAAAATAAACGACAAACAAAATAAGTTTTTTTCAGGGCTACTACCTCTTGCGAGGAATTGACAAATCCTCCAAGAGTATCACTTCTCATGAATAAGTGCTTCTCGTCTAGCCGTTCGGATTCGGTATAAAATTGTAGGTCCCTTCCATTCCTGTCGACAGGCGCACACAGGAATGGTTGCGAGTTGTTAGTCACTAGGCCCTGATTCTTCATGAGCCGTTGTGCCACCCGATTTATTTTTTTTTTATCTTTGCAAATTCGAATAAACCTAGATGAATTGTTTTATATTTTCAACTGATTTTGTGTGGTACATACTGCCTAGACCCCATGGTTTACAGTTCTGTTTCCATATTCAAAAATGATTTCCAACCGTTGTACATATCTCAATTATGGGCACTAGATGCACAATTGTCCCCATTCATTAAATTAGCTAAATCGAACAAAAAAAGTAGAATTTTCATAGGTACCTTTAAGGGAATTATTCGTCAATCATGATATTATTCGCTTTTATTGGCCATTGGTATAAAAGTTCCTTTATTTTGGGGTCTATTTAATTCATCGAAAGTGACCAAATTTGTCATTTCAATGGAAAACTATAGCAACTAATTTTTGCTCTAATTGAAAACTTTGTTGCCATTATACCAACTGCCTTAACCTCATGGTTTACAGCTTTGGTTCCATAAAAAAAAAGATTTACTAGGGCTAAGCTTTCGAACGATATAAATATCTCATGCGTGAGCAACAGGTAGACTAGAATATGCCCATTCTCCTTTGGTTCAAATATACCCATCCAAACGTAACCATATTTTTTTTAGGTTTTTGCTCGTGAGTCTTATTTTTTTAAGAATGGGCTGATGATTTTTTTTACCATTTTTTTTGTATGTATAAATATCTTCTCTATATATACTATATATAGCCTTAAAAAAATGTTGTGGTACCATTTGATTGGTAAGCCATAGGTGCGGAGATGTGCAGAATTTACCTGAGACACACTGATGGTCGTTTTTGATTTTGCACTGCCGACCACTGTCCATATTAAACAAAAATTTAAAACTTATAAAAATTTTAGTGATTTAATTTTCAAACATATTGTTTGACTCCAGAGTCTGTGATAGTGAGTTTGTGATGGTCGAATTACGGCCCCAAAAACACATTGACATGACTCTCAGCCCAAAAATACATTTTATAAATAAGAAAACATATACCTAGATGGACCTACCTTGTTTCCAATTTATTTTTATTTAAAAAGACACAACAGTTTGTATTTAACATAAACGGTTTGTATGTAATAAATTTCAACTCAAAATAAAGTTGAAATTTCACTCTCAATGCGCCCAAAGAAGTTTCACCAAAATGTTTTTAAATTTTAATTTTAAATAGTTTAAAACAAAACAACCCGACAAAGGATAAACCACGGAAGTTTTCAAAAATTCAACCTTAAAAGTTGAAATTTAACTCGACGCGCGCAAAGAAGTTTCACCACAATGTTTTAAATTTTTAATATCTTAATGACAAAATAACATCAATTTCAAAGTCACACTTTATAAAAAAACAGATAGATTTTTTTTAGATTTAAGATTTTACGCAGCCACAAGATAAACGATAAATCACGACGAATGCGACACTTAAAATAAATACTGCACTTAGTATTTACTAACTGTAACATTTCACAGATAAACCATACACACAAACATTTTCTCCCCATTTATCATTTTTCTTCTAAATATAAATAATATAAACATATACTTACCTCCCTTACTCTCCTTATTAGTAAACCATTATCCTTATCTTGCTCTTTCTTACCAATTATCATTGTATATAATTAATATTGATATACAATGAACTATCTCAACATTTGTTTATATACAAAATGCTGCCAAGGAATCTGACAGATATTAAAAAATTCAAATGTTGCACAATATCTCAGCTGTCATGCTATTGTTAACATGCGACGGGAGCGCGCCAAATCTAGCGTAAATAAAAACAACTCTATGACATTACTATAGTTTATATATACAATGTCTGAACTAAGAAAAACGTGAAATATTTCCAAATTTTCTCGGTTGTCTTTTTCAACTATAAAAGATGAATCGGAATCGGAAGAGCTGTTAGAGTTGTCACACTTTGGTGAAAAATAAGACCGTTTTAAGTGGATTTTCATTTCAGGAACCTTAATTCCCTTTGTTTCTAGCACTTGGGTAAGGTGCCCAAGGGGAAATCCCCTTACACACAAGTAGCATGTTTTGGGTTTCCAAATCCCCCCAAGATCTTTGCTCATGTGATTCCATAATTCTGGAGACAAAGGTGGTAGTCGCTGGTTTTAAGTTGATGTATATGTTTGGAGTTAACTCTTAATATATCCTCAGTTTTAACTGTTGGTTTTCGACCCGACGTACTTTTGTGGAAAATTTCTCCAATAAAAACATCGAACAAAATTAAAAAAAAAAAAAACGAATAGAAGATCGAACTCATACAGTTCCGCAAACGTAATTTACTACAGTTTTATTATTGAACAAGAATTTTTTAATTTTAGTTGGAGTTTGTTTTATATACTAATTAAAACTCAAGACATTGAGTAGATAATTTTGTATTCACTGAACTTAGTCTTTATAAATTTAAGTTGTTCGAAATTTTACATACAATAGAAGGTGAGAAAAAAAAATCCGAATATTTGAGTTAAATTATGAATGGGCAAGTTAATTTTTTTTAATTAATCAGTTGGTTTGATAAATCTTTCCATGTATTCCCAGTATGCCCTCGATAAACACAACTCTAGACAAGTGCAATACCTCGGTTACCAATAAGTACTAAGAATATTTTATAAGAAATGTGACTCATTAAATGAAATTTTTCATCCATGATCTGTTGCAAACGAATATTAACGCAATTTTCCAAAACAATTAAAATAATATGCACAACTGGGTCGCACGTAATTTCTCTTATAATCAAGTGGCTTAGAATTTATAAGAATGCCATCTAATTTCGTGAGCAAATATTTTGATTTTACTATAAAAAAAAGCAATGAATCGGTTTTTTGAAGAAATAATATTTTTACAAATAACAGTTATTTAAAGATTTTCGGAATTTACTCAGGTATATGTATATATGTATGTACATAGGTATGTGTTTAAAAAAAAAAAACATCAATCTGTTCTCGATATGCAAACAGAATTCTGAAAACAAAAATTATTAATCCACTTCCCATTATTAATATTTTTATTGATCACATTTGTCAAATAGCAAATTTCAAAATTATGTATCTCCACATTATTCCCGTTATTTTCTTCGTATTTTCGCAATTGCTTCGTTCACCATGTCTCCAAAACAACAAAGATATCGCTTTTGGATACATTTCAATTGACAATTAATAAATTCATAAAGTGCAGGGTGCAGAAAAGGTTTTCAATAAACAAAGAATTCTTACAAATGCCTTCTTAAAAATTCACCATACATACATAAGAAGTTCGAGCATTTAGCAAAAGTAATACGCAGAAGCTTTGGCTTTATATCAATGTTGTAAATTTGTATATCTCAACAAAACCTAACCATTTCACTATAAATTGACATCGGTAAGTTGCATATCTACAACGTCATCAACAAATCCATCTCCAAAAACATCCAACTTCAAATGCGATCAACATGATTCGATTGTTTCCCAAAAAGTCCAAAGTTTCTACGAACAAAATTAATTCTTCGATACTGTCTTGATAGCTGGAAACAAAAGCCCTAGTATCCAAGTTCATCGGTTTATTTTGTGTGCATTGAGTGATAACTTCTTGGAAACATTTCGTGTTGTGCAATCAGCTTTGAAGGAGAATGTATAGGAACTGAAAAACAAACCTTGATGGAATTCTACGAACTGCATCATTTCTAAAAATGAAAACGTTAGTCCATGGTTGCTGTGAATTAATTGGGGAGCACATCGATTCCACTCACTCATTGAAATGGTTTCGATTTGCTCATGAGCTGAGCTTAGAATGTTTTGAAATGTACAAAAAATATTCGATCCCGGTTAACTTCCCTACTCTTTTCCCAATTTTTCTACGTGCTGCCTGCGATCAGGCACAGATTCGCCAAAATATGACAATTCTAACAGCTCTCCGATTCATCTTTTATAGTTGAAAAAGACCACCGAGAAAATTTGGATATATTTCACGTTTTTCTTAGTTGAGAGGAATGGCAACAAATTAAACCCGAAGAGCACGCAAAAAATAGACTGAAGAAATGCATATCACAGGACAAGCGGCACAGATATAATTTCCCATGTGCATTTAATTTCAAAAATTCCCAAACTAATGACTCTCCTGAAAATGAAGGGAATTACTTAAAATTGTTTGGACTTTGTTCCAGCAAGAAATGCGCCAACCAAGTGTCGGGCTGGGCAAACAAAAAACCATTAAATGAAGAGCACCTTGATATGGAAATAAAAACAGTGGACACTAGAACTTATCCATACCACGAAAGAGTATACACAAGCCTTAGAGGCGAAGAACGAACAAAAAAATAGGTGAATATTTGTCGTCGGGCTGAGAAACACGAGTAAAAGATAATGAGGGAAATTATGAAATTTGGAGAAGACATACTAACCAACAAACGACCCAACCACATATACAGGCAATTGAAGATGGAAACTTCTAAAATTCAACAAGGATTGAAGCCAAAGCGCATTACGAGTGCAACGGATAAAATAGAGTCTTCTTAGACCTTAAAGTTATCAAATAAAATATGATGGTCTGAATGCCCTGTTCTTGGATAAAGGACTTTCTAAAAAAAAATACAATTTGATGACAAGACCATCAAGAAGCCACAACGATGACGTATTCCGAAGCTACATATAATATCTAAAAGAAAGCTAAAATACAAGCCACTTCAGCAAATTTGATAGTAACAGAAACTTTTGTTAACGTGAATTTTTCAAAATTTGGTGGACCATATAGCGAAGAAGAAGCTATTATTCAGAAGAAGATATTATTTCAGTTAGAGATTCTGAAACATTTTACTTGAAATTTATCTATTTGGATGAAATGTACCTTAGTTATGATTTTTCAACTAAAACCGTCAATTTGAGCCATGGCTGGCGTGACGTCATCAGCTTAATATGCAATATGCAGACTAAAATAAAACTTTAAAAAAATATAATAAAATAAAATAAAATAAAATAAAATATCCCTATTAAATTAAATGAAATAAAAAATAATATAATACAAAAAATGAATATAGAATAAAACAAATTAAATAAAATATAATAAAAAAATTTAAAAGAATAATATAAAATAACATTAAGTTCATTATTCACTAATGTGCATTAAGTGGAGTGAGAAAACACTAAAGGACCATTCACATGAGAGCGACCAACGACCGACGAATGAACACACAAATGGGAATTAAAAAATTAATAAACCCTAATATTACACAAAATCTAGCCAAAATGGTAGAATTCGGTTTAAGATTAATTTTAAAATTACAAAATTTGAATTTTTATTTGCTTAAATATGAGAAATTTGAGAAAATAAGTCGGTCGTAACGAATTGCGGCTATTCGCGACGAAAAAATTGTTTTCTTAAAATTATCTTGTTTTAGCAATTAAAATGAAAGTTTTAGTACCTTAAAATAATCCTCAATTATATTTCTTCCATTTTGTCTAGATTTTGTAAAGAATTCAGGTTTATTAATGTTTTAAATCCCATTTGTTCATTCATTCGTCGGTCGCTCTCATGTGTAAAGTCTTTAAAGCATTATTTTTGAGTTTTCCTTCCTCAATAATTCTTGTATGTCTTTTTTTAGAGATTCTTTATAGGATAAGGAATCCCAATAAGATAATTCTCTAGTGCTTTTAGATCGATTAAGAAGTTTTCAACAATCTTTCTTGAACGAATTTAGACCAGAGTTCATCCAATGTGGCTTCCTCTTTCCCCGTATTTGGAAACGAGGACAGTTGAATATCATTTGATGGATGTTTTGTGACACAATAGCTATGTCTAAAACGTTCTTTCGCTTTCTGGTAACGAATGTTGGTTCATTGCCGACGTTACTTACAATAAGAATATTACTTAAAATAAAATCGAAATTTTATATCAACGAGTGAGTGTCTACTCGTTGATATAAAATTTGCTTTGGCGTTACCATCACTCGAAATAATGAAGCTGATCGTCTGCTTAAATTATTGAATCTACACAACTTAAAATGTAAAATATTCTTAAACGTTTAATGGCTATTGAATCAAATAAATTTATAAATCAAAAAAAAAAATCTGCTTTTCAGCGTCAGCGATAAGCTACTTCAGGGTAGGTACTGCCAAGAAGAGGGCTAAGGTGGTCAAGGCAGAGAAATTCCGACGCCAGCCAAAAAGTACCTTTGCGTGTTTCCAGTCTTACTGCCGTAATATTTCGATCGCGGTAATAATCTTGTGAATATTACTTTTTACTAATACGCAAATTAAATTTTTTTCGTTTCTTTTTTTGTTTATTTAAATAAAAGAACTTAATTTTTAAGAACTTAAAAAGCAAGAAGCACAACACTCGTACTCTTTAAAGTCTAAAACTTAACTGTTTTTATTAAAATAAACTATCTCTACACATTACAATCTCTTTCTCTACATTACCGCCAGGGCGGTTTTTGGTGGTTGTTGGCGGTAAAATTATTTAGTGGTTGCTCAACGGATAGCAGCAAAAGTTTACTGAATCTTTAAACAACATAATGAATCCTTATGTAAGTTGCTTGGATAGAGAAGTTCTGTAGAACATTGACACAGGAGCTGGTGCTTCTGAACAAATTTGTAATTTTCTGTTAACTGCTGAGGAAGTGGGAAGTTAGCAGATAGTGCAGATTTGAAACTTTACATTTAAACTTCTACTTATAAAGTTATACTTTTAATTTTCTAATTATTAATACAAAGCAGGACGTTTCTTTCGGACCTTGTTGCCTGTGATATCAACGGATATTCACTCAGTGCGATACAATTTGCCGAATTGATGAATTATGATGTCGACGATGTGACGGTAGCGATACTGATCCTTCAATGACCTGCCATGCTGAGTTTGCATTCAGTATTTATGTGATCTGGCTTCATGTATCTAATTAATTTTTTTAATTTATCATTGCTTGCAGGATAACCTTCTTGTAGTAGCCCGTAGCGTAATGGTTAGTGCGTTGGACTGTCACGCTGGGGGTCTGGGTTCACTTCCCAGCCTCATCCTATTCCTCTTGCGAGGAATTGACAAATCCTCCAAGAGTATCACTTGTCACGAATAAGTGCTTCTCGTCTAGCCGTTCGGATTCGGCATAAAATCGTAGGTCCCTTCCATTCCTGTCGACAGGCGCACACAGGAACCGTTGCGAGTTGTTAATCTCTAGGCCCTGGTTCTTCATGAGCCGTTGTGCCACCCAATTTATTTATTTATAGGATAACCTTCTTTGTTCTTGCTATCTGTATTTAATTACCTTTCTAGGAGTTACTTTCTTATACACCTGGTTCTGGTTATTATATTATGTTTAATGTTTTAACGGGACTATGTGACCTTTCTCATGTAGACGATTGTCTATTATTTGACGCTTGATGATGACGTCTATATTATTTAGATATGACTTCCTAAAATGAATGACTGTAATTTTGTACGACTGTTGTGAGTGAAGCGATTTATTATTTGTTTTGTCGATTCGGATTTACTTTCTTTTTGTTTATAATGCTTGCTGGCAATAACTCGCGTGATTCGAAGGGCGATTGAAACCTTTATACATTTTTATGAGATGAAATAACGGAAGGCATATTTTTTAAAATGTGAACCCTACTCTATTAAATAATCCGACAGTTCTTCTATATACAATTCCATATTTTAAAACTAGAATCAAGAATGACAAAAAATAAACACTAAGCGTTAATTAAACATATTCCAATACGTTGGTAAGTTAAGTTAAGTAAATCAAGTTAAACTTATTTAAGTTAAGATCAGTTAATTTAAGTTATGTAAAGGTAAGTTGAATTAAGGATGTTGTTTTGTTTGTTTAGATTTAAGGAAGAGTCCAACTGACTCGCTTACTTCTCCAGCTCATCCGCCGGGACAACAACATGAGACCGTCCGTCTGTTCCACTTGATTTCGCTCAAGTACCTGTGTTTGTTGCTTTTCAAAAAAACTTTAAGAGCAGGTCTCTGGTTGATGGAAACCAGGTATATAATGAAATTTAAGAGCTTTTTGTAGACACAACGGAAAAGGAATAACTAAAATGGGTTATGGATAATAAATAAGCCAGTGAAACTTGATGTGGTCAAATTTATCGCAACAATTCCCACCCTTACCTCCTAGAAAATGTGCTTACATTTCTGTAACACATTTTCTAAGATATGCCAAGGTAATGGAAAATGAAAATGGATTTTCCATCAAATCAAAAATCAAAAATCAAACATTTTAAATGAAAATCATTGAATATCGAAAAAAAACAAGCAAAATCAAAAACAAACTACGTTACTTTACATATTTATCTTCGGATGCATCGGAATCGGCATACGGTTTTAAATCTTTAACATGCCAAGTTCCGCGCTGTCGGACCGCGAATCACTGACCGAAAAATTTCGGTGCTTATTTGGCATCACAGTAATTCGCGCCATCCGAATTCGAAAAATTCCTATGCATGCCATACAATTTCGCCCGGGTGCTGAACATCACGTCGCTGAAGATTGTATGTTTGAGCAGATCTCTTAGATGCTGTTTCCAATTTTGTTCCTATATCTATTCTTAGTTCCTTGAAAAGTTCAGTGTTCTCCTATTGTTAGTGCTTTCTGACCTGAAGTCACCATATCCCTCCCAAAATTCGCATAATAGGGCGAAACACCAAGAACCTCATGCTGTAAGGGTTTTTGGCGGCGTAAGCCCTCAACGTCATCTTCAAAATTTGGTGAATCCGCATCGCAAGATTCGCCTGCGGATGATAGTGGGCTGTGAATTTCATTTGTGATGCATACGCCTGGCAAAGCGCTTTCAGTTCCTTAGATCAGAACTGGGGACCGTTGTCACAGACGATCACCTTGTGGATGCCAAATAAGAGGAAGACGTTGTCTTCAAGTTCCCTAACTATAGCCTAAGCAGTGACTGACCTCAACGCGAACAGTAGTGGAAACTTGGTAAAGTAATCCACTACCGTTAAAATATAAATAAAACCCCTACTTTCAGAAGTGGACCTTCTAAGTCGACGCAAATCATTTCCCATGGTTTCTTAATTCCTAACCTCTCAATCGTTAACCCAGCTGGCTTCTCATTCACCGGCTTTACTTGTTGGCAAATTTTTCCTAACTTCCATGTGTCCTGCTAACGGACCATCATGGTATTCCTGCAAAATCCCTAATCTTGCGTTTTTCCCTAACACTCTCTTCCATTCTTGATTATTCTCATGAACTACTATATGATTTGCTTTGACGAGTTTGAACAACTGACCTTGTTCAACTCGCTGGATACCTAAGTGGATTTGAATTGATTTCTGAAATCATTTTCGCCACCCAAGGGTCTGAATCCTCGTCTGAGATACCACCCAACTGTGGCACTCCTCGAGAGAGCATATCCGGAACAACATGCTCTTTTCCCTTGCGGTGAATGATTTCGAAATTAAATTGTTGGCGCCTTACTACCCAACGCGCTAACCTACCCTGCGGATCCTTATAAGATTACGTAACCATACCAGGGAATAGCGATCTGTCACAACCGTACACCGAACACCTTCGATATACGGCTGCAACTTCTCAATAGCCCATAGCACAGCTAATCATTCTTTCTCAGTTGTTGAGTAATTTCTCTCTATTCAAAGACCTACTAAGGTAACAGACAACCTTTTCTCCCACATCAAATTTCATTATATTTTTTTTTTTATATTTATATTTTTTATTTTTATCCTAATAAATTCTGCATCGTCGCTACATAAACACCGTTCTATAAACTGATCGTCATAATTCGGATGCAAGGCTTTTACTCTCTGACAAGTTGTGGCCACGAATTAATCGAAACGCTAATTGCCCTAAACCGAATTAAAGCTTTCCTACAAAAAAGCTCTACTGCTTCCTTAAAAAGTTGGGGTTCCGAAACCCCCCTAGCCATACGAATCTCACTAACTGTTTCTAAAAACGAGTTCACTGAAGTACCACAGCGCTCACCAGTAAACTTCACATTCCATTTGGAAATATTAAGAAATTTTTCTGAGCTAACCCGTTCTACCACTGGGCTGCTCCGTGCTCCTATCCCTATTTTCCCTTACGCTACTGCCTGTCAATTCTAAACTCGTCGATGTACCAGATGTAACCACCGACCTTATTTTCTGAGGTTCAGCTGTACGCTGTTTTTCAACCTCATTCGCCTTCTTTAGTCCCTCATCCTCTTTATTTTGTTCTTAATACTTTTCATCTTTTTCTTCATCGTCCCCTTCTATCTCAGCCATAGCCATAATGATTTAATTCTTCAGAGCCAACTTGTTCCTTTCCTGACTTTCATTATCTGGAATGCTCCTATCCATCCTACGTAACCCCCACACTACCGTTGTCATTATTTTTAAATAATCTTTCGAAGTTTCCGACTTCGGAACGGATAAGCGGGAGGTATAAGAGAATTCCTACTATCCAGTTTTAAAGCAACCCTAAGCGCTTTGCGCATCTCCCCTACTGTCCCTATAGGTTATCCCCTAAATTCTACCTCATAAGTTATTTCGTCTTGCGACAACCCATTTACCTGACTAGTTTCCATATTAAAAAAAAAAATTAAAACAAAAATTTAATTTGAAAGCGTCTAGAAAAAAATATTCAAAAAAAAACAATACCGAAATGGTTTAACCAAAAGAAACTAAAATTATGAACGTGTATAAAACTATTTCAAAAACTAGCATACGTTCACCGAAAATGACAATCTAAACTCAACCGACTTAAGTCACTAACTAATTTGTTTTTGTTTGTATTCCTAACCACGAAAATTATTTATTTAATAAACAAAACTGATTGATACTAAAATATAACACCGCACAGAAAGTATTAAATACGAATGAAAAAAAAGTATTAAAAAAAGTAGTAACTACAAAAAATACTGAACCCTAAACTAATTTTGCACTGCACTACCTACAACTGTCAGAATAATATTCTAATTAAGGCCTAGTCTGCCATATCTGTTATTCTGCTATGAATTTTCTGTTATGATGTATAACAGATCTCCACCATAAAAGAATCTTATAATTGGTATTCAAGAGTCCGATCTTTTATAAAAGTCTGTTTTGGAAATTCGAAAAGAAACATTTATACGAACAGACCTAAAATCTGATATCAGCTGTAGTAAATAAAAAAAAATCGATGACAAGTGACCAAAATAAAATTAACCCGTAGAATGGTCGTGTTTTGTTTCGCGTAGATAAATTATTGTTCTATTTTATGTGTCTATAACAGTTCGTGAATTTAATATAATCAAATTTAAAAAGTTATACGAAACGCAAACCGGCAAGATAAAGTGACTACTTTGTTTACGTTTCATCAATCAACTGTGTTTTGTGCTTTCGTGTATAAAAAATAATTTAGTTTGAAATTACATATTTGTGTTTGTAATTATGCATTTTAATATTATTTTGTTATATCTGTCTCCTTTTAAGAACAAATCATTAAAGAAATAAAAATTTTTACTTCATGTATTGAAATCTTGTATGGTTAAAGTCAAACAAATCTGTCTTTTATTCTGTTATGGTTTAAAACAGATTTCATAACAGAATTCGAACTGCAGAATACCAATTAATAAAAGAATACAAGATTTTTTGACAGTTCGAAAATGTGTATGGAAATTGATAACAAAATAAAAGATTGTGCCGAATAGGCCTAATTATTTAAAAAAGTTGTTAGTCTGAAAGAGATCACGATATTATTGACGTAATGAAATTATTTATGCAAGAGAAAAAAAAAAAACAAACAAAATTATTTAAAACAATTCTGGATTAAGTGGAAAATCACGAATTATATCACTTAGAGCGGATTTTTCAATCATCAGTAAAACTATCAGAGGAATAAGAGTGCTGACCTCTGCCTTTTGTTCTTGTCTTTTTTGTTTAAAAGCATTCATTGACAGATGCCAAAATCATTGTCAAAAATAATTTAGATTTGTGATAACTATGTACACTGTATACAATTTTATCTTTTAATATTTATTGTTAAATTTTATATAACTTATAATGTTTTCTTGTTTCTTTATTGTTAGATCCTGATGATGGCACTTAGTGCCGAAATATATTGATCTCAACAACAAAACATATGAGTTTTTAATCGGAATTATTTAGAGGCTACACAACATTAACACAATAACATTAACCTTAATTATAATGAAACATCCAACAATGCACTTTTCAACCTTCAAGGAATGCTCCAGAAACTTGCAAGACAAAAGTCTCGTCATGTGTTTTTACTGAAATGTCGTCGTTGGAGGATCTTTCCCAATTTCATCACCCCCAATACATCACGGCTCAGGAGTGAATCTCAATGTGCAAATGCCAAATCCATAATGGACAAAGCCATTTCTGAGTTACATCGAAAAATCTTGAATGCCCAGATAGCCGATTGTTGTTTTCTCATCCAGAGGCTTACTAATGGAATAAAACAGCACTATACCAACATTAGTTCAATAACACGGAATATTTTCGATCAAACTCAATATAAAATGGCTCTCATTGACAACAACAAGAGGTTGCACAGAAAATTTAACTTATTAAAAAGCAAACAACATCAGCTTAGTGACATTTATTATGACGATTCTTTTGTAAAAAATTTCTCCGGGATTGACGTACCTCATGAGATGTTGGTTCTGCTTGGACTTGGTCCAAAATTCGCGTTGCCGATTTCCATTATTCCAACGCTCGATTTGATTGCAGATATTGAACTCATTATTTCAAGATTTGCAGCTGAACACATCAAAAAAGGAATGAGAGCACATTTAACCTTTTTGATAACACAAAACATCAAAAAGAATGTTTCTCAAAATCGAATAGAAAAATTTTTGATTTCGGCGGCAAAAACAACAGCCAAATTCTTGAAAGATAATGACGATATTTTTATCTCCAACAGTGATAAGGGAAATGTCACAATCATTGCAAAACGGACGGATTTTAAT
This sequence comes from Melangyna quadrimaculata, assembly GCA_949320155.1. Classification (NCBI taxonomy): domain Eukaryota; kingdom Metazoa; phylum Arthropoda; class Insecta; order Diptera; family Syrphidae; genus Melangyna; species Melangyna quadrimaculata. The sequence goes on from OX439483.1 coordinate 392,645,157, forward strand.
CAGAAGATGGAAGAACAACTAAATGACACCGCGAATTTTGAAGTATTAGCCATTGATCCTACTGAGTCACTTCAGAACAAAAACAATCGGTTAATAAGTACACTATACAACAAAAATAGAAATTTCATAACACAACAACAATCATCATTTTTGCGCACATACATCGCGATTCCACCACGTATTTTTGGACAATTTAAATTTCATAAGGAAGGCTTGCCCATCCGACCGATAGTTTCAACAATAAACTCAGCCTGTTATAAACTTGCAAGATATTTAGCAACATTGTTAAAAAAGTCGTTCCAATCAAAGTATTCCATCAAAAATTCAAAACAATTCGTAAAGTTTATCACCAGAACACACATTTTACCAGGACATAAATTGGTGTCATTTGATGTTTCCAATTGTTTTAACAATATTTCCACTAGTTTAGCCTTGGACATTGTCAATAACAATTTTGACCACCGAATAAAACCAAATACATCAATACCCAAGAAAGAGTTCATGAATTTGCTTAAATTTTGCCTTGTAGACTGCAACTATTTTTGTTACAAGGGGAAATTCATACGCATGAAAAATGGACTTTTCATGGGATCGTCATTAGCTCCGGTATTTGTGGAATGGGTGCTTGAAGAGGTAATTGACAACGCTTTCCTCAACATTGATTTTGTTCCTCAATTTTGGAAGGCTTATGTAGACGATCACATCACAGCCATTCCTTCTGAGAAAATTGATGTATTAAAAAAAGCACTTGAAATGTACAACAGCAACATCAGATTGACTTTTGAAACAGAAGATGAAAAGACGAATGAGATTAACTATTTGGATGTTACTGTTAAACGTCATCATGATGGTAATATCACAACAAATTGGTATCATAAACCAATTGCGTCAAATAGATTATTGAATTTTTATTCAGCACATCCGAAACACATGAAAGAAAATACAGCCAAAAACTTTATTCGCAGAGTTTTCTCATTCAGTCACAAATCACATTGGAAGGACAACATTGAACGCGTTACAAATATTTTGAAGAAAAACAATTTTCCGATTGAAGTCATCAATAAACTCATCTCATCTGTACGAAATACCAACTCTCGTTGAGGTTCGGAGACCAGAAGATTTGACAGAAGTAGCTATCTTTACTTATCAACAGATGAAACCGCCACCCAACCAACTGTTGAACCAGCTAAAACTTATTCAGCCATATCTTATGTTCCAGGTCTTACGGAGTCTTTGGCCAAATCCTGTGAATATTTCATTCCGGACATTAATGTTGCTATGAAACCAGTGAGAAAAGTTTCGAATTTTTTCGCCAATATGAAACACAAACTGCCTCTGACGCAGAACTCAGGTGTTGTTTATAGCGTCCCATGTAAATACTGCCCCAAAAAATACATCGGTGAAACCATTCAAAAATTGAGCAAAAGACTTGAACAACACTCAAACGAATGTGATAAGGTTGACTCAGGCACCGCTAATTTGAAAAGTATTGCAGCACTGGCTAACCATAAACATCATACTGGCCACTCTTTCAATTTTGATAATGCTGAAATATCAAAATTTGAACGCAATAAATTCAAGTTACAGGTTCACGAAGTAAACCAAATAGTTAAATTTGAAGACGATGTATGTAATTTCAAAACGGACAAAAAAGATTACACAAATACATATATCAATCTCATCTCATATGCTAATGGAAAAGGTTCACAACCAGCCACACATCGTGTAAACAGAAAAAGTTCACAGCGAGACACACACCGTGTAAACACTGCACACCATAATCAGTGCTGACCTCTGCCTTTTGTTCTTGTCTTTTTTGTTTTAAAGCATTCATTGACAGATGCCAAAATCATTGTCAAAAATAATTTAGATTTGTGATAACTAGGTACACTGTATACAATTTTATCTTTTAATATTTATTGTTAAATTTTATATAACTTATAATGTTTTCTTGTTTCTTTATTGTTAGATCCTGATGATGGCACTTAGTGCCGAAATGTATTGTTCTCAACAACAAAACATATGAGTTTTTAATCGGAATTATTTAGAGGCTACACAACATTAACACAATAACATTAACCTTATTCCGGCAAAACAAAATCCTTAACAAACGTACATAGTGTGCTTTTTTGGAAAAACAATGTAGCAAAAACGCTACATTTGTAGTAGGGGGGCAACGCTGCTAAGCAATGGGGTGGGTTCTTTTTTCTTCCTCTAAATGTTTCCAATTTGTTTCCTATTTTTTTTTTTCCCATTTTACTTTTCCAACACTTTAAAATCCTTTTCTTGATCTTACCTTTTTTTTCTTTTTTCTCGAACTTTTTCGTTTTTTTTTTTTTTTTCTTTCACAACTAGTCACTCAGTTGTGACTTTCCCAGCTTAAAACTTTCTTCCCTCGGACCTTCCATTCAGCCACATATTCACACATTCAGCCATACGTTTTCGTGATTGTCACCGGCTTCCTGGAAACATTTTTTGCTCCACAGAAAACCACCGTAGTTGACTCTCAGGGGAACTTTACACTCACGCTCAAATGCACGTATTCAGCAAGATGTTGGATGTCTTTCCAAAACTTGCCGAATCTTAATGATCGAGATCAAACCCATACCCAACTATATTTTTCGAGAAAAATACCTTAAGAGCAGGTCTCTCTCTCTGGTTGATGGAAACCAGGTATCTACTGAATTTTGAAGCCACAACGGAAAAGGAATGACTAAAATGGGTTATGCATAATAAATAGGCCAGTGAAACTTGTTGTGGTAAAATTTACCTCAACAAATTGGCTACTACTCTTTCTATTTGATACTGACCCTTTCCTTTCCAGTTCATCTGCTATATCATTCCCTTCTATATTGCTATGCCCAGGAACCCAGCAAAGTTTGACTTGATTGGAGTTACAAATATTTTCCAGTATGCCTCGGCATTTTGCTACGTTCTTAGATCTTATAGTCTCACTGGCTAAGGCTTTGATAGCAACTTGGCTGCCCACGAAAAATGTGATATCGGACTTTTTTCTTGTGTGCCAATTCTGCCGCATTGTCAAAAGCGTAAATCTCAGCTTGAAATGCACTGCACTCATGTGTGAGTTTATATTATGATTCTCTAATATTGAGAGGTTCACAGAACACCCCTGCTCCTGTTTCTCCATCCATCTTTGATCCATTGGTGTAGAACGGGATACCTTGTTCACTGATTAGTGAGTTGGGTTCCCATCCATGCCTTTCGGGAATTTAAATAGATAAGTGTATGTTAAAATCTATTAACGGTGGTACCTACGTAGACAGTCGTCACATCAATTCCGGCCCATGCCCAAAGGTGCTGTGCTTCCACGCGCCCATTTCTTTAAGCCGAAGTGCATTTTTGGCTGCTGTGCATATTATGTACTCGTCCAGTGCTGGAAGATTTAGAATAATTTCCAGTTCTGCTTGTGGAATAGAACTCTGTGCCCCCGTTATTGAATTTTAAACCAAACGAAAGAAATTTTTATCGAACGGGATCATGCAAAAATAGTTCACTTTTTGGTACCTATGTATTGATTTCTTATTATGTTTTACGTCCCTTAACATGCAAAAGGAACCAAAAAACAACGGTTTTCTTTAGCATATTCTATCTTGAAAACCCCCTACCACCGACCACTTCCGTTGCCGATGGATAAGTTTCTTGATCGCAGGGCAAAAATTACCAAAAAAAAATGTTTCCTTATGAAATACCTATGTCAAACTATTCAGCAGAGTTTAAAAATGTTGGTTGCAGAATATCTTTGTTGTGGATATTTACTCGAAGAGTCATGAAAGTTAGCAAAAATAATAAGGAAACAATTTTTTTTTCATGTCTGCCCGAGGGTAAACATTTATTATTCAAGGTTTCTGATTTGGTTTTTGGTAAGATTGTAAAAGGAATGGGAAATAGATATACGGTTCGTACCCATTCTTAACATAATCATCTATCTGAAAATCGCATGTCGTATGGAAGAGTACATAATAATCTTTTCTTCGTTCCTTAACTGGATTTTAAAAACACTCAGGGGCTTTCCAATAGCAAAATACTTCAAAAAGACTTGAAAAATTTAGAGAATATATTTTTCTTTCTTGTCTGTGTAATATAAAAAAACATTTGGTAAGTACATCGTGTATTAAAAAGTGCACCATCGTGAGTTATGAAAACTTCCAAAAAATATTTGTTAGGTAGCTAACGAGGAACTTTTGTGTAGATACTTTTTATTTAAATTTTTGGGATTGGAATGTGTTCGTGTTAGGAGATGATGAACCATATACGTAATAAAACGGCAAACATGATTTGTTTGGTACCTACACTTTATGAGGTCTATACAAAGCAGCGGCTCATAAATTAGGCACGAGTACGATAACTCAGGCGCCAATAACGATTTTTTGAAGAACCCTTAAATATAAGTATTTTTTACTATGGGATTAAAAAATAACAGTAACAGTTACAATTAAGAGTTAGGCCTTTATTTAAAGCCAATACTGTATCCTATTATCTTATTTTTAAATCAAGTGAAATCTATGCATAGTTTTTTGAAAAAATGGGTTTTGAGATTACAAATTTGGAGAAAAAAGAACATTAAAAAAAGATTAAGGTGTAATTTTTCAGAACTGTAAAATTATATATGTACCTACTAATCAATTCCTAATCAAAAACTGAAAACTAGATGATTTTTCGTCATCTACTTCTTGAGAAAATTAGAAATGACTGAAACTACCTTTTTATGAGATTTTTGTTTTTTGCTTGCTTCCATAAATATAGTGCTAAAGCACCCAGCATTACGACGTATAAACAGCGAGGTATGTAAGGGGGGTATGCTTCCCCCCTGCAACCCCTTGATTGCACCAACTATAGGATTTGGGGTAGGTGCGAGGTTGGGTGTATGCAAAGTTTCAATTTAGAAAGCCATTTAGCGTTATCCAGAATGCACCGCTAGGAGGTAGACTTTCACTGCATTCCACGTCGGAGTCAGTCAATTCGTGGTCTGTAGTCGGTGCCTCAGTGAGTCAGTTAGTCAATTTGTTAAGTTCAAATAGTCAAGTCCGTGTTTTAAAATGTCTTAAAAATGTATGCCATTTTCATCAATGAAGTCATTATCAATAGTCTCGTTTCTGTCGTGTTCGTGGAGTTCTTTGAGTTCTTCGTTGATGGTCAGAAGTCTGGGTTGTTCTGGTGGAATTACATCCTCTAGATTTTCCATTTTAACAGTGAGTGGATCAAAGTTTATTAGTTGTAATCAAAAAAGTTTCATCGATTTGCACCGTTTTCACTTCGCCACCGATATCGGTGTATGCGGCAATAATTTCTGCTATCTCACCTCTCACGGCAATAGTTATAGTAGTCTATTATTGTTGATTTACTGTTACTCAGTTCACTTTTATCGTCGTGATGGTGGCAGGCGATCAAATGCTACATTAAATTAAATGTAATAAAAAAATATATAAAAAATTTAGTAATTTTTGTTTATGAATTAAATTTACCTGAAAAACTGTTTTGACTGGTATTTTAACAAAGAAAGTAATAATTAAAGCTAGAACTTCCCGAATCTCTAGCCGAGGCCATGAAAAAATGTGCCCATGGATAGGTTGATAATAATCTTTCTGCAATTTCGCTCACATTTTTTTTTTTTTCATTTTTTGTTGCACACCGCCAAATCCAGCCGAATTTACTGTGTTAATAATCTTCCACCTTCATCGGGAAGTTGCAACATGATGGGGGAGCTGAGATTTTTGATAGAATTAGTCCAACTTCTCCTAAGAAAGCAATGTTTTTTTCGTTAAAGGATACCAAATCCCCAAACGAACAAAACATTGAAAAATTTTTTAGTTTTGAATGGAGTAGTGGATGCTTAGCCGCCATTGTTATTGTGATTGTGTACAGCGATGAAATCAAAATATCAAACAAATATAAGTACCTAGGAGTTACTCTGACTTACAATATGTCGTGGACAGTTATGAACTACTGTGCTCAAGTTTGGGGATATTCCGAGTATAACGAAGTAGACAAATTGCAACGGTTTTTCCTTAAAAGATGTTTCTCCTTACCTAGTAACACGCCAAACTACGTACTCAATTTAGAAACAGGACTTCCAAAAGCCTTCCTTTCAACACTTGAACTCCATTTCAAATTCATCCAAAGAGTAAGCACCCTTCCCTTAAACAGATTACCGAGACAACTTTCAGATGTCATTGTGAGAAAACAAATTTACTGGGCTAATGAATGGTCAGAACTCTTCAATGAAGTCAACATCGAGTTTAACTGGTCTACAAAGTCTCAGTGGAAAGCATTGCATACAGAAACATGCGCAAAACTCATGGAAAGACACTGGGTAGAACACACAAACAGAGCTCTTCAATCATGCTTCCACGATGAGTATTGTAACCTGAACTATGCCGAGGTGCCAAACTACTTCGAAGACAGTAACTCACGCAAGATGATAAGTATGGTGTTAAAGGCCAGGTGCGGATTGCTTAATCTCAATGCAAGAGCATTAGAAGAGATTCAGTTGGCATTTGTACGATCTGTAACTTTGATGCTACTGAAAATACATACCACTTTGTAGGAGTGTGCCCTTGTTTTCGGACATACAGAAGACAGTTCTTTGGACGTGAAAGCCTTAACCGTGACCTCGAAATTCTCAACGGACAAAGCTATACGCAACTTTACAATTTCTTAAAAAAACGCTCTAAGATATCGAAATCTAATCATGAATGAATATTCTTAAAAAAAACAAATCCATAGCTAAGCTTAAATAAATTTAATATAGTCAACACTTTAACCTGACGGGCAACTTAAAAAGTTATTGTCATTTAATTTAATTATAATGAAATCCAAACATTTGTAAAAAACTTTATGGAAAATAAAATTTTGTATCTATCTATCTTATTGTGATTTGGGTTTTCCTGAATTCGCAAATTCATGTTTTTTAATTCTTTAGCTTCTCCCAACTCTAGAGTTATCAAGTGTCACTTTTTGGGGGTTTAAATGGACTTTTGCGGGTGGCAATGACACAGTGGATATAGTGTTTGGCTGCTAACAGGGACGTGTGGGCTCAGTTTAGGAAGCATTATTTTTAGGGCTGGCCACGAGACGAGACTCTGCGAGTCTTGTAAGTCTCGTCTCGGTCTCGTTAAAATCGAAAATTTTCAGTCTCGTCTCGGTCTCGAGTCGATCTCGTATAATTAAGTCTCGTCTCGTTCTCGGGTCCGAAATATACGATTCCCGGCCAACTTGTTGATTATTGGAACGAAATATTTTAAATTATTGTTTGAAGGCGTGCAGGAGAAAATAAATATTGAACTGAAATACCAATTTTTAATTTATTAGACTCTCTGTAAATTTCGGTTCAAATATGCAGTCTCTTCTCGGTCTCGTCTCGGTTGCTTAAAAGCCAGTCTCGTCTCGTCTTGTCTCGTTCTCGTCATGCGAGATCGAGATCAAGACCGAGACTTTTCTCGTCTCGTGGCCAGCCCTAATTATTTTCTATATTCCCCAGTTTCAACTGGATGCCCCCTGTGGAATTTCATGAGATAATTCTTAATTCACTGTGCCAACAAAAATATTTCCTCTCCTTCTATTCCTTCTAACTAGTGCCCTGCATTGCATTTAAAAGACCTAGCTATTATTATTTTGGCTCCTAACGCCCAAACAAATATACAAATTCCCGAATTCTTGGGAACTTCAGAACAAATCAAGTCAGAAACTTTAATTACACAATATCAGCTAAGATTATGAAATACAGACATCTCAATAAATTTCAATTCTTTAGCTTTAAGTTCCTAAGACAAAAGACTGAAAAAATCGTAACTGCATGGCTCACTGTCCGAAATATTATCAAAACCGATCATTATCCTGACATCGTAAATTAAGAAACAATATTCTCTTTATTATCAAGGTCAGTAGTTTGAAATTTCCAATTACTTTAACTTGTCTCTTTTTCTTATTTTCTCTCAAAGCGATTGATAGAGTTGCACACAAGCACAGCCAATCAAAGAACAAAAGAAAAAGAACATGATAAACTGTTTTTTGTTTGTTTATACTCTGTTCAATTTATAATTTTCAGTACAGGGAAGCTTTTCCATTTTCCTATGTTGCCGTAGTGAGTATTATAAATTGGCATATTTCTCTCAGAAATTTCGGTAGGATCGGTAGGATACCAACTGTTAATTTAGATTTCACGAACAGCAACATGTAGATCGTAAACAAAATATAAACAATTTAAACTAAATCCAAATAAAATGAAATCTATCTTTTTCCACACCACCAAGAGGTAAGATAGTAGGCGCGTTTTTTTGTTTTATCAGACGTAATACCTTCTCCACGCAATTATGTCATTTCTTACCCAAAGAACACTACTCCGCTGACGTTTGGCTTATATTTTCGTTGAGTTTAACTCAACCAAAATTTCATTATTCTGTTCTGTTACAAAAAATACACCCGTTGTTTTCTTAACAACTTCCGTCCTATTTGTTACAAGATCGTAAAATTTATTAGTTGCGTCAGCGAATGCCTGCTTCTTTTGTGAACTTGTTGCCTCGAAGAACTTGAAACCATTTTAAATGTTAATAAACACAGCACAAAAATAATAATATCACCTCAAATTTCACTGCACTATTTTAGATATTATATTTATATACCTACCCGAAACCCTCTTCTTTTTAAAAAAACACGCAGCGACAACAGCCTTTTTCTTAAACTTAAAATAAATATGCTCTCAAAAGCTTTAAGAAAGCTTCAATTCTGAAAGCTCAAACCAAAGGAAAAGGAACGTACCTAAAGCTACTATTAGACGGTCAACGCAAATGGTCAATGCGTTGACTCTCTGACGTCACCAAAAAAACGGTCAAAGCACTGACATGGCGACGTCAACGCTCACCGTGTCAACACCTGATATATTGACGATTACACAAATGACACAAGTCCGTCAATGTTGTCCCAAAATGCGTTGACAGGTAATATGTGTCAACGGGATTTATCCAAATCGGTGTCAATGCGCTGACAAGTAATCGTTGACGATCACACGGCTTGACCATGTTAACGCGCTTTGACCGTTGACAAAAGTAAAAAATCTGTAATTTTTCGAGTTGACGTTCACACATAGTGGTGGCGCGCTGTGACACAGTCAAATAAATTTATGTATTTCGGTTTAAATTTTCTTTAAAGCAAGGAAAAATGTTAAAAGCAAATGAAATGGAAATGGCAATTTTAGCCACGTATTTAATTGATACAACCGACTTAGTACAGGCAATGGGGACAAATCTGAAAAAAGTTTTGACGTCTGAAAAGTTTAAATGCAGTTTTGAAGAGGGGTTGCTTTTTAGCATAAATCCGCCATGTTGGACAAACGACCTTTTTGGATAATTTGCATTTTTCTCACTTCCTGTGCTTTTTTCTGAAAAAAATATTTTAGACTTTTTTGTTTCAATTTAAATTTACTAAAAATCGGTATATAAATTATTTTTCTGGTGTATATAAATCTAAAGTTATTAATGAAAAACGAGTACAAAATTAGGCCTTACGGGCTTAGTCTTAAATACTGTTTTGAAGATAATACAGTGTGATTTTCATAAGGTGTACGAATAGGCTAGGGCGTGGAGGTTGAGTTAAGATAAGAAAAAAATAGTACGGGAGGAGTCTATTTCCCCCCCTTTAGGCAGAAGGGGCAATTTACTAAAAAAAAATTAATTAAAATTTAAACAAAATTATTAAAAATCAACGGCAACACTCAAAATACCATGTATTAGCTTTTTTGAAAGCCAAAAACCTATTCTTGAAATAACTTTTAAATCAAGTTGTTTGAGCAAACAGTTTTTGAGAAAATAATTTTCAAACTCAAAATTTAAAAAAAAAAACTTTTTTCTCTTCTTTCCAAGATGGTGGACGCCCCACAATACCAAAAATCCCACAAATCGAGATTTATGCTAAGAAGCAACCCCTCTTCAAAACTGCATTCAAACTTTTCAGACGTAAAAACTTTTTTCAGATTGCCCTTATTTGACACCCCGTTGCCTGTACTAACTAGTTTATAGTCGCTGCATCCTCCATCCCAAAGCGCTGATCAAAGCAGAGACCTCGTATTGTTTGGTCCACGAGTAAAGTAATTTTCTTTTACGTTTCTCCGACAACTTTTACTTCGATTCATCAGCAGGACACGCATTTACTTATCCGACTCACTCATTTTTTTTTTAACTCAAACTAAATTTAACTTTAAATAATTTTGTTTGGAAATGTTTTGTTTTCTTTTATGTTGCTGTTATCTTTTTGTTGCTGTTTCTTTAAATGAAAAGAATGTCAACGCCAGCTACTTTGACACAGCAGAAAATTATAGCGTGTCAACGTTGGTACCTGGACAACGCGTTGATGGGCAGTCAGGAAATATCTGTCAATGTGTCCGAAAAATTCTGATGGGGTGATTACACGGTAAATGAAAACAGTCAACGCGTTGACTTTTCAAACCATGTCAGCGCAAGTGTCAACGCTGATGTCAGTGCGTTGACAACGTTTTGCAATGACAATCACACGACTTGAAAGCCGTGGGACAGGATTTGATGTCATTCTGACGTCAGAGAGTCAATGCGTTGACCATTTTCGTTGACCGTCTAATCATAGCTTAACTAACGTAACTCTGAATCAATGTTTTTTTTTTTAATAAATACAATAAGCGAGATCGGGAGGCAAATTGGCGATCAGTCCCCGCCATAGTCCAAAGGCGGGGAGCAGACAGGTTATGGCGGAATGTATGTGGGTTTATGGAATATTACAAAAAACAATTTCGATGTATGTCAGAGGTTCTGTTTTTTATTTCAGTAGCAATTTCTTAACCAGTGTGTTTGAAAAAGCTCTCCCATAAGGCCTGTACTGAAAATATAAATTGAACAGTGTATAGGTAGATATTTTATCCTTGCTTTTGCATGCTTGCATATAGTGAATTTCTTGTTGTGAGAATTCTTTTGGTGTGGCTGGTAAAAATAAAAGAATCAGAGTAGGTAGGTTTGTATAGTGAAGGCTCGCTAGTATTTTTTCGGAATTTGGCGAACTTGTTCCGATATTGATGATATTTTTGTTTTTTTTTTAATGTAGGGAATTAAATTTCGAAAAAAGTTGCATTTCAGGGATTGCTCTCAGCTGTCTTAAATTTCGATAGGTAGGTACCTAACCAAAAGTAAAAACATAATAATTTTGTGCCAGATAGGTATTAATTTTTTTTTTAAATAGTACATTTGCCAAAAGAGTTAGGTATGAATATTTTTTTCTGTTTTTTTTTTTTAATGTTTTTCGAAGAGCTGTTTGTTGTGAATTTGGGTTACTCCTTTTTGGCTTCTGTTTTCTGACCAGTGAGCTTACAACTTTGAGTGTCTGAACTCCGGTAAGAAGAAACATACTAAGTATCTGCAACACGGCAAGGTAAGTAGTACTAGAAGATGAAAACATCTAGTTTTTTTTTGAAACTAACCCCAAATCTTCTGGACTAGTTTTACAACTTTCTCCCTATTTCCTGATGCTTGATGTATGTAGTTATTGATGTAAGTAGATAATGAATTTATGTAATCTAAACTCTCATATTTCTGGGAATATACTAGGACCACATAGTTCAAAAAAAAATTGTTGTGGTAAAATGTGTGCAGCTTGTTCTTCAGTTTTGTCCCCCAAAAGTTTTCATCTCTTTCGACATTTCATTTCTTGGACATTAAGTCCATATTCCAAAATAGCAAAATGCCTTTTTAGCTATGTGAAGTTGACCTTGAACTTGGTGAACGTAATCTTGCCCTTGTTTCAACTAGTATGCGTCTCCATTTTCTCCAAGTATTTGATTTTCTTATTTTCTTCTGCATCACTGATTTTCATATCTTTAATTGATGATGGACATTTTACTTCGCATATGGCATTCTTACCAACAAAGCCATCAGGTGTCGCACCAAGGTAATGGAATTCTTTATCTATGAAAATTCCACATTTTCCAACTGTAACTCCAGCTTCTTGTTCTAATTTTTCTATCGCGTTTTTTTCATTCTGGAGGCCCCACAACAAACTTGACGTAGAAATAAACTGTGATAACTGGATTCACGTCTTACTTTACAGATTCTTCCAAAATTAGACGCTGTAAACATTTGACGTCTTATTTCAAGCCATTTTTCACTACGGGATTGTTCTCTCCTATTTCAATTGTTCGTTTGAAATTTTCTGCAATGAACTGCCTTTAATTAGTCTTTTCAATATCCATATTGTCTGCAGACTTATCTGTATTATCAGAAGGTAACTCGACATTCCCACAATGGGAATCAGCATTTCTTTTTCGTTTTCTTGGATTGTTCTTGTTTTTTATTTGAAAATAGCCTTCTTTTATTTTATAATATGCCTGTCTTTTCGTTTCGGTCCTTACCAAAAGGTTATGCTTTGGCGTTTATAGACTATGATTGTTTGACAACGGCAGCAACACGTCTAATTAATTATTTTCCCACCTACGAATTGGCATACAACACTGTTGAATTGCGTGCATATATTTGAATCGTATCAGTGGATTAAGCTAATGGAATTGCCCACCATTCTTTGTAAAAATAAATTGATGCAATACAAAAAAAAATATAACAGTTATACTTTAAAACGTTCATTCAAAGTGATACAATCTCAAGGATTTCAAATGATTTTTTTTTTTTTAAAGTCTATCATTTATTATATGTTTTATGTAATTTTGATTGTGAAATTTATGTTATTTTAATGATATACATAATGTGCATATACGAGTATTTATCTTTATATATAAAAGAGAAATGTCGTCCGTGTAAGCGCGCATAACTCGAGAACGGATCGTTCGATTTTCACGATTTTGGGCTTGATGAATTCGTATTGGCCCAAGGAAGGACATAGGATACTAGAGGAAAATTTTCAGGAAAATTTGAAATTCGGGAAGATCATGTTTTTAGCGCATAACTCGAGAACGGATACTTAGATTTTCACGATACTGGCCTTGAAGAATTTGTGTTGGCCTAAGGAAAGACATAGGATAGTGGTGGGAAATCTCGCAAAATTTCCAGAATAACTGGAACGGGAATATCCTGATTTTCACAATCTTCGGATTGAGGGGTGCGTGTTAGCCTAAGAAAGGAATATTAGGTGTCCTTTTCATTTCATCATTAAAATTTGAATTGGACTTGCCATTGCGTTCCATCAGATAAAATAAAATGTAATAATTTTTTTTTTTAATTTTCATTGTGTTCAAAGTAAATTGAACGCTTTACTGAAGACACAGCTTTTTGGCATTACGTAAAAATTACATTACTCGCATTACAAACATGCGAGTTGCTTCACGAAATGATCAGTTCGTTGCAGAGTTCTCTAGACAATTTTTTGGCGATGGGTGATTCCAGTGGACTAAGTCGCCAGCCGGATTGAATTTCCGATTTTTTTACACTTTACAACAACACAGTAAGAGCTCATCAAGAATATTTTGCAGAAAAATTGCATGTATATTTCGTTGTCAAACTTCTTAAGTTTGGATGCTGTCATTGCAAAGTATTGGTCTCTATGACGATTACAAAATAACAACAAAAATATATATGTATTTTAACAATGTTGATGTGTTTTCAAACCAAAATGATGTGGCGCATCGGCGAACCTTCAAATTGAATTCTCTGATCCGGCATTCTCTTAGTCTAAAATGACTGTATACTGAGAAATAATCTCATTACGATTGAAGGAAATCAGATGATGAACAGCATCGTAAAATCGTCCTAAATAATCTTTGGGAACAATTCCTCAATTGCCAAACCCAAGGATCTTAACGTTTCTCAGGGAATCTCTTCCAATATTCTACAACAGTCATCTTGAATGATTAAACCATCTCCAGATTCAACTCTCTGCCTTACAACACCAAATTCTATCCAAGCTGAACGCGAGACTCTATTCTCCAAAAGCATTCATCAATACTTCGTTAGCTATTTCACTCATCTTCTATCAATGAGCTTTGGAATTATTGGCATGCTCGGAATTATTAATTTCATTACATTAACGAAATTAAGGAAGAACGAAGTTCGCCGGGTCAGCTAGTTTAAAATAATTAATAGTTCTTATTATTTTAATAACGAGGAAATATTTTATAATACACAATATTAAGAACATAATATTTAATATTATGTTATATTTAAGAACATTGTTAATGTTAACATTTATATTTTATTTGGAAAAGCAAAAAAAAATAAAGTATTTTTTCTGTTTAGGTACATAGTAAGGCACCTAGGCACATATTCAATACATTATTTACATTGTGTGTCTTCCTCTTCTATTACATTTTTTTTCGAAATTTATAAGGCTTACAGTTCACCACTACATGCTGTACAAGCTTGCGTACAGAAAAGCCCTGTTTTTCGACAACCGCAATTCTCTCCACAGCCAGATTTACATCGACCGAATATTATTTTCAATACGTTTTCCGGGGCAGGTGAATAGTTCATGGGATTTGGTATTAGGACGTTATTTAACTTGCATCCCCATTCGACTGGTGATAAACATTTACCTAGCTATAGCTATATAATCTGAAGATATACTTTTTTAAATGTTCCATCGCAGCATCCGCTGTGCACGGTTAACTGTTCAATTGCACATGGACGTCATGAACAATTGTTTTAGTAAAAAAAATGATATCTACCATATAAAGCTAAAATACATCTCTCACCGGCTTGATAAAAAGTCTCTTTGTCTTGATTCGGTTGCTTGAATATTTTTGCAGCATCCTTTAAATGGTTTTGCACTTATATGGGTTAAAAATTAATATTTTTTTTTTTTGAAGAGAAACAATAATTAAGTCATGAGCTATATTTTTGCATCTAAATATTCCATGATTTTACTTTCGAACTGTCTCAAAATAAATATGCCACATGCAACAGTTAATAGGCAGCATACCACACATTTGTCACTTCAAAGGCAACGCCACGCTGTATAAGCAGCTTCACACGTATCAGCATCACATACTACAGTACCCACTTCCATAATTCGACTTACATCATGCGATAAAGTCGCGTATGTTAGCGTGAAAAGGGTCGGCAACCCTGCCAAACTCGTCCGCCTGTGCAGGATGACGATGGAGAAATCTCGCTGCTCCGTCAAAATTGGTAAGAACACCACCGATTCCTTTGATGTTGAGAAAAGATTGAGGCAAGGCGACGCGTTATCATGCAACCTATTCAACATCGTTCTTGAAGCTATTGTACGCAACGCACATGTCAACACCAGCGGTACAATCTATCAAAAGTCCGTTCAATTGCTTGCATATGCGGAGACATTGTCGGCAGAACGAAGCGAGCTGTGGCAGGGGCATTTGCGAGCATTGAATCGGAGGCGGCTAGAATGGGATTGGCGGTTAATGAGGACAAGACGAAGTATATGCTGTCTTCGAGAGAGGAATCTCAACATCGTCGACTCGGGCGAAATATCACGATAGACAGATATAACTTCGAAGTTGTCAAGGACTTTGTCAACCTGGGCTCCACTATATCATCGTAGAATGACATCAGTGCAGAGATCAAGCGAAGAATTACTCTTGCCAATCGCTGTTTCTTCGGTCTAAGAAGGCATTTAATTAGTAAGGCCCTCTCTCAGAGAACCAAGGAGACTTTATACAAAACCCTAATCATCCCGGTCCTGCTTTATGGGTCAGAAGCATGGACACTGAAAGATTCGGATAAAAATCTGCTAGGGTGCTTTGAGAGGAAGATTCTTCGTGTGATTTTCGGTCCGGTGTGTATCGAAGGAGTATGGGGGAGAAGATTCAACGACGAGCTATACGGGCTATACAGCGACGTTGACCTAGTCAAAAAGCTGAAAATACAGCGGCTGAGATGGCTGGGGCACGTGGAGCGTATGGACACCAACGCACCTGCCCGACGAGTCTTCGAATCCAACCCCGATGGGGTACGCAGCAGAGGAAGAACCCGTAGCAGGTGGCGCAATCAAGTGAATGACGACATCAAAGCACTCGGTGTGCGCAACTGGAAGCGGCTAGCTAGGGACAGAGCTGGCTGGAGGGGCTTGTTAGTTGAGCCCGAAGCCCATCCTGGGCTGTGAGCGCCATCAAAAGTAAAGTAAGTAAGTAAGTATCATGCGATAATTCATTTAATATCAATTTTAATATGATTTTCTTTTTATTCCACCCTTTTATAGTACTATATGTAAGTACTATTTTAGTTAAAATACTAAGAATAAGTTAAAAGACTTACAGTTAATTAACTGCAGTTAAAAGACTTATTGACTAAAACCGAAATCATACCAGTACAAAAGACTTTTTACTGACTAAAAAGATTGGAACCAGTTAAAAAGTACTGCAGTTAATTAATTTAAAGTTAATAAACTGCAACTGCACAGTTAAAATATTAGTACTGACTGCTGACTGTGTTTTTGCAGTTACAGTACTAGTCCACAGTATTAACTTGCAGTCAAAAAATAAGTTAATTAACTGCAATGCGAAATTAACTGCAGTCTTTTACAGCTCTGTTAAATGCAATGGCGCAAAGTCTAAGTCGATTTAGTACGATGTTAAACCAATAAAAATAGAATAAGAATTTACAAACACTGACCTGAAGCCCACATTAGGATTTCATTTATTGTTACAGAAAGGTCACGAAAAAAGGTAATATTTATAAATTTAAAACGAGTTTATAATCGCACTATCTTATAATATAACGCTCTACTTAAATTAAAATCCATTTTGTTTATTTAGCATCGTATTGAATCCATATGAAACCACTTACCGTATCTAAATGTCAAAATGAGGTATGTTTGCGAATTTTTTGCACGAGCGGCACTTTTTTGGACGTTTTATACAAGTTCAAAAATATTTAAAATTTATAAAATTTTACTAAAATGTTTTGAAATTAGAAAAATTGAATGGGCCAATATCTGGCCAAACCAAAAAAAAGGATTTACCAAGTAGTGGCTACAACGAAGCAACGCAATGAGGGAAGAACAACAGCGTTTTGCAGCAACAACAGCAAAGATTTATTTGCTTTCCTGCTCGGCAATGACGCCGGTATATTGGACTCTTCTTGTTCGCACATATATTTTCGTGCTTCAGGTTTTTTCGGGTAGGTTTCTTTTCTTTTTAATTAAAAAAAAAAATAATTTGTGTTATTTCTTTTATTTTGTTGACTTTTTCCTATTGGTTACGCTTCAAAATGACAAAGAAAAATTGCCAAAAGGGCCAAAGTTAAAATACTTCAAAAAAAATTGCAAATGGGCCAAAGACGTCTGTGAGCTGTGACATATGAAGGATGAGAGAAATCTGGTTGAGCTTTCCAGAATGCCAGAAGGGCAGACATTTGTTTTTTTCCTTAACTGACTGAACACAATGGAATGCCGCAACTGCAACTACGGCAGCAGTTAGGATAGCAGTCAAAAAATATCACACGCGCTCTTTTTTTCGTGACAACAATGCGCTGTAAAGTTGTGCAGCATTTGATATCAATTTCTTTGGTCAGCTGTGAATCGATTGTGCAAATTTTTAAAATACATACAAATAATCAAAACGAAAAATAAAAATGTATTCAGATGTAGAAGATATTTCTTTAATAATGAACGTTTTAAAAATGGGTTATTTATACACAGAGGAAAAAGTACTACATAAAATAGAAGAAAAACAATAAGATTTCTCTATGGTTTTCATCCAAGAAGAAAGTCTTGCATGAACAAATCATTTTGAAGCAATGAGAAGGTCTTTTTGAAAAAGTGTGAAAAATTTGCTGGGTCTCCTCAATTTGATCAGTGTTCCATATTAAACAGGGAACATTTATTGCTTCACTGAATATTTCACTTTCACTGGCACTCGCGATTACATTTTCAATGTTTTCCTCCATTTTAAATAATTGTATACACGTTACACTTACTTTTTTTTTCTTAAAATTCCGGCGCGCAAACGTCTCTAGACTAGAAGAAAATAATATGATTTGCAAAGCAAAGAAGCGTTTCACGTTAGTATATAAAATATGAGATAACTTATACTATTACTCTTTGATTTGGAATGGACAACCCCTTTTATAAGTTTTTCTTTTTAAGATTTTCTTATTACCTCTCATGTATGTAATAATTTCTCTTTAAGATTTAAAAAGGTATTATTTTTGATTTAAAAAGATTTAAGTTAATCTTCTAAGAACCGAAAAGAGTTAAGGTTTTCTTATTGTTTATTACTCTTGCAGACGCGTCATGGAAAACAACGGGATTTTTGCATTTTTATAAGAAAATGCTTATCGATTTAAGAAGATTTCCTTATTAGCCTTTATACAAAAGAAACAAGTTAATAAGATTGACTTCTTAAAACTGATAAGTATTAAGGTTTTCATATACTTCTATTATTAAATAAGAGTTTCCATATAAAAGGAGTACTAAAAGATTTTCTGACTTCAAAAAGATTTTCTTCATAAAATCAATAAGTTTTCTCTATAGAAATATCTTATTATTCATTACTTTTAATAAGATTTATAAGCAAAGTAGCAGAATAATCTCATTGATTTTATGTAGTCTTTTTAGGCTCTCTGTATATAAAATATTTTAAAAAACAACGAAGATGGTGGGTGCGATCTTTGTACCAGGAGAGGCATTCAAGGGTATATTTTGAAACAACGTTTCGATTCATCAAACAAAACGACCATAATTTGCTTTTAGGTCAACTAGGAAGAACACTTAACAGTTTGACCTATTATTTTTTTTTTTAAATTAAGCGCGCACTAAAGGGGTTCTTGCTTCCCTTAAAATGATTAAACACAGTGCGAGCGTTAGAGGAAAGGATTTAAGAGGAGATGCCGGTGCACATTGGTTTTGAACCTTTCAATATCAAAATGGCAGGGCAAAATAGTGCCGGGTAAAGCATTCCACATTCTTGTAGTGCGACTAAAGAAAGAATCTCTATACTTAACAGTACGTCCGAAGTTGGGCTCAAGGGTAAACTGATGTGCATTCCTAGAAATACGAGTATTACGGTTGAATTGTTTTAGAGGAGGAATGCAACTGGCTATTTCGCTAGAGCACTGGTTATGAAAATAACGGTAAATTAACGAAAGACATGAAACATTGCGTCGGTGTTCAAGAGGTGCAAATGCTTCCGTTATATTTCTATCACCTATCATTTTCATAGCTCTTCTTTGAATTCTATCCAATAGACTCAAGTGAGTTATTGGAGCACCTGCCCAAACATGAGAATTGTACTCGAGTTTTGGACGAATAAAGGCTTTATAGATAACAGCCAGATCAGAAGGGGTGACAAATTTCTTGCATCGCCGAAAAAAACCTAAACATTTAGCAGCATTTTTGGCAACATCAAATATGTGACCGTTCCACAGAAGGTGGTCTGTGATACACATACCGAGGACTGAAAGCTTTTCGGTTTCCTCAATGCACGAACCACTCATGGATAGTGGCATGAGGGGTGGGTTTCGTTTTGACAACACTAGACAGCATTGAGTTTTTGAAGCATTAAATTCTACACGATTTTTGATTCCCCATTGGACAATGCTGTCGAGATCAGAATTTAATGAGCTTATCATACGCTGCCGTTCAAGTTTCACATCGGAAGGACATGGATGAGAATCTGTAAACGAATATGAGAAGCTGAGGGTACTGTCGTCAGCGAAACAGTTTAATGGATTAGAAGTTTCAGACAAAAGATCATTTATATAAATAAGGAAAAGGGTCGGAGACAAAACGGAGCCCTGGGGCACACCAGCATTTATTTTGTGGATTTCAGACTTGAAACCTTCCAATACAACTTGTATTGAACGGTGCGAAAGGTAATTTCTAATCCAAAGAAGAAAAGATTCATCGAAATCAAATGCGCGCATTTTCGATAAGAGAACTTGATGCCAAACTCTATCAAAAGCTTTTGAAATATCAAGTGCAATAATCTTACTTTCTCCAAAACGATGTAAAGATTTGTTCCACTGTTCGGTGAGATATACCATCAGATCACCAGTGGACCTATTGCTACGAAAGCCGTACTGCCGGTCATTAAAAAGCCTTCGTTCTTCGAGATATTTCTTGAGCTGAAAATTGATCAGCGTTTCCATAATCTTGGAAAGAAGGGACGTAAGTGCAATTGGACGATAGTTTGAGGGTGAAGAAGATACACCTTTTTTTAGGGACAGGCTGGACAAATGCTGTTTTCCATCCACTCGGAAAGAGACCAGTAGAGTAGGACAGATGGAAAAGCTTACGCAGTGGTTTTTCCAGCGTTGAAGAACACCTCTTCAGAACAATGGGAGTGATACTATCCGGGCCAGCGGATTTGTGAATGTCAAGATCTTTAAGAACTCTAGCAACTGCACGAGTGCGAAAGCAGATTTGAACATAAAATCGTTTACGCTCTCAATTACAGGCGGAGTTCTATCACTTACTGGCAGCGTCGAATTAACAGCAAACTGTGCTGCGAGCAAATTGGCTTTATCTTGCGAGCTGACAGCAGGTGTGTCGTTGAAGACGAGCGTTGGAACCGCAGACGAAGAAGTTTTTCAAATGTTTTTTGCAAATGACCAAAAATTTTTACTACTATTGGGACATTGTAGTATTTTTTGCCTTAATTTTTGGTCATGCACAAATTTGGTTCTTCTAATATGACCGTTACAGGTCTTTCTGGCTTGTTGAAACTTTTTCCGGATTTCCTCAGTAGGGTTGGCTTTGTAACTACGGAAACTTATTTCTCTAACCCTAATTACCTCTTTACAGCTCGAATCAAACCACGAGGGTAATGGGCAACAATTCTTTGAATGGAGTCGGACAGAGCATCAAACTCGTTAAAAGTTGAATTTCTGTCCAAATTAGGGCTTCGATAAACGAAACATGTGTGTATGATGTGCTTATTTACCGTAAATTTTAACCACATGAAATTAAAGTTGGTGTTAGAACACACACCATATTGTGGTTGAAGTTGGTACGCAACATCATTCCTTATTTAAACGGCAAGACCATGGTGTGAAAAGAAAAATGGCACTAAATTATACCCAAATAAATTAAATTCCGAATGATCAGAATTTTCACCTATCTGGGTTTCACTCAGTGCCAAAACAGCTGGCCTGTTGTTTGCAGTATAGACGTACGTAGCGTAGAAATTCTTTCTAAGCCCACGAATGTTGCTAAAATTGACACTAAATCTATCAACCATTTAAAATATTCAAAAATAGTGAAAATCCAAGGCAGACAATTAACTAAGTTGAATATTTATTCCAGATCCCAATTTGAACTTTTCAGTACAACTTGACACTAGTGTTATGCCTTAGTGACAAAATTGTAATGAGCCGACCCTGGTTAACTAGAAAAACTAAACAACAAACTTGCTTAAATGATGTGATGCTCTGTGTGGGGAACACACAGTGCATACAACGATTCAAGTAAACCTGACTAAGAAGTGAAAGGGAAAGGAAAAGAAGGGACTCACCACTCGTTGCACTGTGTTGTTTTTTCTTTTTTTCATTTCTATTTTTTTTATTTTTGTTGTAGCTGCGGTTATGATGACTTGTTTTTTTTTTTTTTTTGTCTATGCATTTGCACTGGCCCTGGATTTTTTTGTGGGTGCTCGGCGCGGCGCGAGAATTATAATTTTTGATTAGTTTATGCGGGTTATGGTTATTTATTTTATTTTGTTTGTATTATTATTATAGGTAATTAGAATTTTCTATTATTTTTTGATTGTAATGGAGAAAGAGAAAACAAAACAAGGTTTGACACACATTAGCAATAAAAAAAAAGACAACAGGCACGTTACAACGGTTACAACGAGACGAGATAGACTTTTACAGACATGTGCACTCGATGGAAGAGCAGTCGGCACTGCAAGAAGCAGGTTGACCGAAACATCTATTCGGAAACCTATTGGTCCAGAATGAATGGTATTAACTTTGACGTAAGTTACTAAACAAAGTGTAGTGTTCCTGCTCCTTATTGCTTCACTTTATGCAGCTATCTGTCACAAGGAGTAACACCGAACTTTCTGGCCTGGTCTTTCTCTGGAAAGTGTTATCTCCTGTGTATATGGCGGAACTTAATCCAACCGACTGGAAACAGATAAGTTCCGAATTCAATGAACAGTGGAACATGCCTCACTGTGTTTGAAGTATTGACGGCTAGCATATTGAAGTTAAATGTCTACCCAACTCAGGATCCAAGTATATCAATTACAAAGGCTTTTTCAGCATCGTTTTGCTGGCGATATGTGATGCCGACTACACATTTACTGCCGTTGATGTTGGCCAAAGCGATGCTGGAATTTTCAAAAACTGTCAGATTGGACAGAAAATCCTCAATAATAGTTTTTGCCTTCCTCCTAAACAAAACCTTCCCAACTCACATAAGGAAATTCCATTTTATTTCGTTGGTGACAGTGCTTTCCCTCTTCAAATAAACTTAATGAGGCCTTATCGAGGTAATTAGTAATTGTATTTGTTTATGTTTATAGTATATGTTCCTTTAAATCTATTTAATTATTTATTTGTTAAATGTAGCAAACTTTTATTAATCATTATATTTAGGGATTCTCTTAACAAACCGGAAGAAGTTTTCAATTACCCACAATCAAGGGCCCGGAGAGTTATTGAGAACACTTTTGGGATTTTGGCAGCACGCTGGAGGATTTTAGGAAAGGCAATTGCATTGCATCTTCAAAACGCCGATAAAATATTACTAGCGTACACCATTTTGCACAATTTTTTAAAAATAACTTAAAAATAGGGAACTTGGAGAGCTTTTGGACAAGTACCCGATAGAAAATTTCATCTTCTAAATTAGTTGTTGCTGGGGATGGGGTGTGTTAACCAAAATTTGTGGTGCTTCTTGGGGCTTAGTCAAAATTTCTTGCACAGAAACCATGGTGTCCAGGAATGAACTTTCCATTAGATCCAATCCTTATTTCCTCTTTCGAGAAGCTAGTTGAGGGTTTGTGTGTTTTGTTGAGGTGTTGAGGTGTTGCACTTTCTTTGTTTTGGGAAGTTGATTGCTGTTGATGGGTCGGAGTTTCCATGGAGTTGGTAAAATCTTCTAAATACTCCAATGATGGAGAAAAGCAGGAGGGGGATAATTTTGGTGTCACAATCACTGATACTGTTGCGCTACCAAATTCTTCCTGCCTTTCATCATAGTTCGAAGTTGTTCTGTAAAAATATAATTTTTACTTTAAAATGTTCCGCGGTAGTAAAAATAATACTCACGATCTCGGTTTCAAATTGTCCCGCGAAAATTCCATTTGGCCGGAATATTTGCCGCCAGGCTCTGTGTCCTCGTCGTCGGCCCTGTGACCAGAAACTTTTTTTTTGCCAGGTTTCTGGAATAGTTGTTACTGAGGGACCTCCACTCCGCTTGCCATTCATTCGCTTTTATCCTGTTGATCAGGTTCCAGAACGCGTCCTGTCACTGACTATTGCTATTAGTTTTTCGTTTTTGGCCATTTTTATTATTATTTTATTATTAACAAATCCAAGCAAACTATACAAAATAGGAATGATAAATAATCGCGCCAAACATAGCAAAATCACTGACAGCTACAATCAGGAAACAATTATTAAAATGAGTTTCATGCTTATTTTGATCCCAAATAAAACATACTACAAACCTACTTGAATTCGAAACATCAAAACTGCTGCAGGAAAAAGTTAAAAGTTGACCAACTTGTGCGATACGGTGCGATTATGTGAGAGAAGTTGCGTCGCATTGTGTTCGCAACATTCAATTTGAGTGTATTCAATAGTTTGACACATACTGCAGCACCGCTTCCAAATGCGGCTACGTCTTCATTGTGTTCAGCCAGTAATGGATTTGTGACGTTACGTTATGGAATTAAGTAGAAGGGGTTTGTTCGTAGAGTGAGGCAAAATTGTAAAGAGTTAAGCCTGATCCACATCTGTGTCGTGTGTTGTGTTGTGGAGTTGTGTGTCGCTATCATTCCATATATTTTATGCGCCACACTGCAACACAACACACGAGACAAATATGGTTCTACGCATATGAAATACATTGTAGCGATAGCGTCACACAACTCCACAACACAGCACACGACACAGATGTGGACCAGGGCTTTACAATTGTGCCTCCCATATAGATAGTGTTAACAAAAATGTTAAGTAGTATCATGCTTAACCCTTAATACTAGGTTTTTTAAAATTTTGGCCAATATTTTTTGACTTACTTAGAAGTACCTACCGAATTGCAAAATTTTGACAAAATCAAAAAGGCCAATGACGAGATATTCGGGAATATCTCAAAACAAGTAAGAAACTGAAAGTTTGCACAATAAAAACCCAAACATTTACTTCAGTTCTTCTATTTTTTTTTTTTTTTGACAAAAACGTATGCAGTGTAATAAAAACTGTTCTAGGGACTGTACGAAGTCTTATCAAAACCATTACAGCCGTTTTTTTAAAAAAAAAACTTGATAAAACGAAATTTTTGAATGTCGCGTTCTAAAACGCGTGCTAAAACAAAAAATTGAATCTCACTCCTAGATCCTAGGGAACAACATAGACACAATTATTCATAATGACAAAATTGTTTTTTAAGCTCCCGTGTTTAGGAAAATTACACCATGGAAAAAGAATGCTCCGGACTCAAATGGAGCAGTTAGCAATTTCTTTTAGTTTGAGCCCAGAAAATTCTTATTCCTTGCTATAGTTTTCCTATACACGGGGTAAAATAACATTTTTTTCTTTATGAATATGGGTGAGAATATTTAACACAAAATTTAAAGCAAATCCACCGATTTGCTAAGGCTTTAGCTCGATATAAACCCACAGAAAAACAAACCGACGGCACACTGGGGCAAAACACCACTAAAGGTGGCATTAAATCAACTATGAAATCTAGGAACTTGAAATCCTGCACTATTAATTCTAGCATGATAGTTGACACATTAAAAAAAAAAAAATGTTGGCCACGCCCACCAAAACGCCAACTTTACAAAAAAAAATCGAAAAAATTTTCAAACGCTTTAACATGATTCTTAGTTTCAAAGTTGAAGATAATATTTATTAATTATAAAAAATTAAGTATATTAACAAACAGAAACATATATATATATATTGTATTAATAAGGCTTAACAAAAACAAGATAAATAATAAAAAAAATAATAACTTATTCTTCTTCATCACTCTCATTTATTATATCAATCCCACTCTGTATTGGTGTGTTTGGGGATTTGAGCAAACTGATTGCTTCTTGAGGCAGATGTTGAATTTTTTTTGTTGGAACTTTTTGCAAACTGGTTAAAACGGGGTCCGATGATAAAAGGAACAAATTAAAAATGTCTGCATTTGTATTTTTGCGGCTATTTTTTCGCGAGTGGTGTTCTCTATAATTTTTGAAATCTTTATTGCGTGCTTCTTGAGCTTCTTCACTTAGCTGTCCTATAGGCAATAAAGCTTTTGAAATTATCTCATTTCCATGTATAAGATACTTGTGGACTGTAGGAGGCATATAGTACCAAGGATACTTTGCAACGAAATATTTTGCAGTTTCATGGGCAAAGTCTCGAAATTTTTCGGCATCAACCTCATGGCCACAAGCAACCACTGTCATGATAATATGCATTTTTTTTATCAATTCCACATCTAGTTTAGTGATATCAGCTGAAGTTTCGGCATGTTCGAAAAATCTCCTAGCTGTATTGCCGTCATTTGAATTTCCGAATCCTGGCTTTGGCTTGTCAACGATCAAACCCAAACGCTCCCGAAACTGTTTTTGTATTTCTTTTTTCGTTTCAGCAACAATTTTTTTATGCTCCTCTTGTCTAGCTTGCCATTGTCTTATTTTTAATTTGTATGAAAGGTGAAGCAAACATTCGAAAAAACGGATCCACCCATGCAACACAGATAAACCAAATTGAAGATTATCCGTTTTCACAGGCCTTTTAATCATTGCATCAATCGAATTAAAATCTTTTGATGTCGCATTGCAAATAAAGCACTTCTGTGTAGAGGAATTTTCAGTGATAGCGTTACAGACCTTTCCATCTATCATTGTAAATAACAAATTGTGTTCAACGTTGAAAGTATTTTCACCAACTTTGACGGGACTAGGCTGGAGCTCTTTTATTTGGTTATCCACTCTTTGTTTTTCTGCCACAGATGCTAGAGCAGATTCTTTGAGAAACTCAATTTTAAGAGGCCTACAATACCTAGTTGAACTTGGGCGAGGATTCTGCCAGATTATTTTTTCACCAGATATCAAACGAAGGGGAACAACACATGTTATGAAAACAGATGAGTCATCGGCGTCATGTCCATGAAACGCTTGCTTATACGAACTGTGGCCTGAACTTCCATCAAAGCCCCACTTGGACTATAAGCTTATAGTTTTGAGTTCTTCAGACCTAAGAGTTTGAATCACATCTTTTTGAACAGTTACCAAACGAGCAACTGTAAGATTTAGCAAGCTTTGTAAATTTGTATAGACAGATATTTCTGAAATACTCATATTTTCAGGTTCCGGATAACCACTTTTTTTGCACTCTTGAACTACTTTGTATGAAGGAAATACTTTGGGAGCTTTAGATCGTATAATTTCATACTGAAAGCGTGAAAGATTTGCTTCAATTATCATTGCTAAAGCTTCTTCCCCAGTCATCGAAGCAGGTTCAATTGAGTCCCTCAAAGCTTTTCTGCATTTTTCAGCATGATTTGGGATTGTTATAACGTCACGCATTAACTTTACAGCATCTAACTTCCCAGAAGCTCTCAATCCCATTTCAGCTGCGTAAGTCAACTCAGCGGTAGACGTGGACTTCCTCAAGTGTTCGGTTTTCTGACGTTTTGACCTTTCTGATGATTCTTCAAACGCAACCATTGGACGACCACGTTTAGAGTCTACAGTATATTGAAAAATTATAGGTGTTTTCAGCCAAGCAATATTTGCTTTCAAAAATTTTGCTTCTATCCGACAAGCTTTTTCCCAACGTGATTTAAATTTCGATTTGAACTCCGTTACTTTTTCATTAATATCGTTTTTGGAAGCATCGCTGCATCGGACCCGTTTTTGAATTTCTTCTTTTAAAAACGCAATTTGGCTGTCTAATCCCTTCAGAGTTGAACTTTTCATAATATTATACAGCTCTTCTCTTGTAATTGACAAAGTTTTGGAAGGTGTTCGGTCTAAGAAGTAATTAAAATCAAATAAGTAGAAAAAAATCGATATTTTTTGAGAGTGACGTCACCAACAAGAAAGTCAACTGTACGAAAAGTAGCAAAAAGTAGCAAAAAAAACTTTACAGATTCTAAAACTAGACAAACCACACTATTCACAAATATATATAACACTTCACGTCATGTCACGGCCAACACATCTAAAACGACTAAGATATTTGACTTAATGCAAAAATTAACGTATTCTGTACACATTTTTTCATCTTTAACCACATATTGAGAGGACAAAAACAAAAATTTATCATAAAAAATAAAAAAAAATTAACTCACCTGAGCCTACTGATTCCATTGCAATAATTTTTTTTTTGTAATAAAAAGCTGTAAGAAGTTACACACAGTTGAATGTTGACACTCAAAACAAAAAAAACACGTCTGGCTTCGATGAAAAAAATTATCAAATTCTCCATTCGTGACGATTATGCTAAGACCACGTGCCCCCAATTAACTGTCGCATTCTCATTTTGTATTCTCTATCCTATTTACAACAATAATAAAACAGTAGTTTCAATCAAAGCTCTACTTCAAAATTTTATTAAATGCCAGCATTAGCGGTGTTTTGCCCCAGTGTGCGACGCACGGACGTCTTTTGTCGAAACCAGTTTTTGGGCGTCTATCGTAATGTTAACTTTGATTAAAACCTCGAATTTTGTTTTTGACACAAAACCATATTTTACTTGCTATAAGTAAAAGTGGAAAGCCGGGACAAAATCGGAACATTTTGTTAATCGGGACAGATATCAACAGGGTTCAAATGTTGGGGCTGTACCGCCAAAATCGAAATGTCTGGCAGTCCTTGCTCTGACAAAGTAGCAGTCTTCTGAAGCTAGTTGAAATTTAATTTCGAAAGAATTGGAAAAAACTTCAACGTCAAGATTTTGATGTAGAAGGCGGTATAGTGTGAGCACCGATCAACATTGGTCATAAAAACTTCGCATCCGGATTTTCTTTTTGGTTGATACAGTACAGGCAGCAGTAATATTTGGTTTACTGCCAAATCGAGTAAGAATAGCAAGGTGTGAAATTGTTTTGATGGATGGTACACCCAGTTACCCAGACTCCACAAATATCTTCCGGGCTTTGCATAGTGCATAGTTTTTTTTTTCGGAAATAAAGTACCCACATTTTTTGAAGTAACCTATGTAAGCTCTCTGTCTTGATGCCAACGTCTCACGCCAACAGAATAAAAAGCATGCTGTCAAGGAATTTCCTTATTAATTTTAAAACGGGGGAGGAAAGTGCTCTTTCCATTTCGCGCAATCAGTGTGTTGGAAAATCCAACAGTTAGGATACGGGACAAAAACTGAGTACCTACTTAATGTGTATTTTGGCGTTGTGCTTTTGCGATTGTGGCGATTGAGTTCATATCAAGTTTTGGTGATACTGAACAACACCAAAGCTCCCTCGTGTGTTTGCCGAACACTTGGGGACGTTTACAGAAGTATTTAGACTGGACACGTGGAATTGCAAAACCACAACCATCAAACTTCTCGAGGACGAAAAAATAATCCAGTCTCTGGAAAAGACTTCTCATGTGTCCATTGTGTTTCAGCAACTCCCACGTTGTTATAATTATCATTGAATGGGGAAAATGATAATAAAATATTTTCTTATAAAACATATCTGTGACCCCATTATTTTGAGTTGTGGCTCCCCGATTAAAATATTTTTGCAATTCATTATAATAATGTACATACTACATACCTTTCAAATCTTTTATTTGACTTGCTGGTGTAAATAATTTGATCCTAAATGTTTGCCCAGATTTTAATATTTGTTGTTATTATAATATTTTTATTTTTTTATTCATTAAATGACCCCGCACCCGCCCATTTTGTATACAAAAGTTGGCTCGGTTAAATTGGCTGAAATGTTGGTATGTTGTTGGATTTGTGTTTCTAACCGAAAGCCTCGATAGATTTCTTTGTGGTTTTGTCTTCATGTTGTATGAATTGAATATGAAATGAAAGATACAATTTAATTTAAGAAATTAGAATTTTAAAATATTCATTAAACTTTAATTACAACATTTAATTTAATTGTTAAATAAAATTATTATTTAAAAATTAAAGGATAATGAGCATTTTGGTCTACCTATTGCCCGCGAATGAGAAATCTTATCCCTAGTACATCATTTTTTTTTGTATGGACACAAGGCTGTAAACCATGGGGTTTAGGCAGTATATGGCATCAAACATTGCAGTTAAAGCTAAAATGAATTGCAATAATGTTCCATTGAAACGAAAGTATTGGCCACTTTCGATGAACTGAACAGACCCCAAAATAAAGGAACTTTTATATACCAATTTGCATTAATAGCGAATAATATCATATTTGGCGAATAATTCGCTTAACAGTATGAAAATTCTATTTTTTTAATTCGATTTAACGAATTTAATGAATGGGAATAATTGTGCGTCTAGTGCCAACAAATGAGATATACAACATTGGAAAGCTTAGTTCAAGAGCATCATTTTTGTATATGAACACAGAACTGTAAGCCATGGGGCTTAGGCAGTATACCTATTAGCTTTAACCATTAACCAAATTATAAAACCATTCTTCTACGTTTATTCCAATTTCGAATGGTTTTCTTATTTTTTTGGTCGCTTATTTTAGTCAACTTTCTGCCCATTCTCCTTTAATGTTGTTATTTAAGTTTCATAAATATTTAAAAATTATAATTTAACAAAATTATTAGTTTCTTTCATTTCATTAGAAGTGGGCAGAAATGTTTGGTTGTTAGAATGGTTCCAATGTGTTTGAGCTTTGAGGTGGCGTTCTCAAACTGTTTTGTTTTTTCAGTCCTTAAGAGGTTTGTACACACTCACAACTGCTGGTTGGGGTATATGGGTTGTGGTTGGTAGTAGGGCATACAGAATATGTCACAAAGTTGGCATCTACAAATAGTAAAACTGATTTGTTTGACTTGTTTGTCATCAATCCACAATAGCAACATATTCGTAAAATGTTTCACTTCTCATCCATTCCGAAGTTGTTTTTTTCTAGAAACCAATTTTTCGGAGCGCTCAACACAATGTCTTGAGGATGTCTCACATAAGGAAAAACCACCATTGGTGAAAGAATCCTTTTCCTTCGCCACCTGCAACTGGTACACATTTTTAAATTCCTTTACAGCAACTACTTTTCCTTTTTTTGGGTACAAGGAAAAACTTGTTTTGTCTCCATTTAATATTATAGTCGGATCAAAAAGAATATATTCTTCACCATTTTCTTTCACAGAGTCCTCCAGCTCACAAAACCACTTCTTTGTGCGACAATCTCTAGGGGCAGAACTGTAGTGAACGACTCTGCCCTTAGAGATTGTCTCAGCTTCTTTTAAGATCAAGTATGGGTTTTGTTTAAAAAACAACCTGAGACACGTTCTGCCAGGACGATCGTCCTTTATTGAATTCTCCCTTTTTGCAGTTTTAATAATCTTTTGAGCTGTGTCCAAAAGTTCAGATTTTTTTTTCAAAAAGGAATCTGCATTCTGCACTTAGCTATATTTACGCACCAATCAGTTATCTATTGCTCTTCTTCAGGATAAAAAATTGAATCCGGGCCTTTGGTTTTACAAGCATCATCAACTCACCGTATAATCGGTCATGCAAGGTTCTTCTGGGCACATTATATTTTTGAGCCGCCTTTCTATGGCTTAAATTGTTTTTACGAGTGTCCTTTAAAGCAAGTTCAATTTTTTGAGGTCGCGAAAGGTCTTGAGATTCTTTTTCTACTGTTTCTTGAGTCATTTTCTATAAATTTATATGAATTTTTTACAATAATTAGTTATGTGGCCGCCTATAGTTACTACTTGTTCTAATAACCGGTCATTGCAATCTTTTGACCGAAAAGTGGCCAGATACTGAAATTTGACATATTAAATACATTTTAGTTGGTTGTAGAGGTAGACAAAATTATTTTGCTTCATTTAAGCGAAAGAGATACAATATTCCAATTTAGGCATAGTTCTAAAATCCTGCCACCCTGGCCGGTTACTAAAACATAACACGAAAATATTGTTCCAGTATCCGGCTAACATATTTTTACTAATTTAAAAACAAACAATTCTTATTTTTTTATATTTTAATAAAAAATTCTATTTTTCTATATTTTATGGTCAATTATTGTATTATTTATTAAAAAAAAATTTAAACAAATTAGTATAATCACAAGGAACACTGAATCTTACATCTTTTGCTTATTGTTTCTCCTAGCACACGCGAACTCCAAATCGCATTTGTTCGTTGCTCTCACAACGAGCCTCACAGACTAAAGGCCCAACTATAATAGACATAAGCAAACATAAGTCAAAAACCCAACGAAAATTCACTTATGTTTGTGAAATTACTGCGTATAGCCATAATGAAATTTTGCTCACGTATCTACATGTGAAAATAATATTCGCAGCTGCGAAATTTGGTTGATTTTTTGATTCAGGGCAACTTAACTTTTGTTTTTTTTTTTCAAAAAGATTATTGATTTTAGTATGTTTTTTTAAAAAAAATGGAATTCAATAACAAATTAAAAAAGTTTAAAAATTTAAAATTAGTAAGTACATTATTTGAAGGACTTTGTGTCTTAAAAGAAATGGACGATGTGCTTAACAAAGATTTGGATAGGGAGAAGGAATAGGAGAAGGAATGGTTTTTTCAATGTAACGTTTTTAAAAATCAAGGAGCTTGATAGTGGGCGGTTTTTTATTTACACGAGCATGCGTCCTTCACTGTATAATTTGCTGCTTAATTTGTTGTCACCACTCTGTCTCCTTCTTAAAGTTCACTTCATGAAAAATCATCTCATTAACTGGTTACTTTCTTTAGTTACTTGTCACAATGCGCCTCACTTCAGTCATTGGCCTGGTCGTTCAAGTAAGGAAAAGAAACTACTCGTCAAATAGTATTGGAAACGTCAGAGCTATTGTGGAGAGCTTTATACCCTATCTATGTGTCTGAACCCAGTTCCCAAGATTTTAAAATGATAAGTAACGACTTCTGGACTTTATGGAACATGACCAATTGTCTTGGCTCAATCGATGGTAAACATTTTGCCCTAAGATTTCCACACATTAGTGGAAGTCAGTTTTTTAAATATAAGAAGTTCTTCAGCATTGTTCTTATGGCCGTTTGCAATGCGAAATATTGCTTCACCCACATTGACATTGGAGTTTATGGAAGCCAAAATGACGGAGGTTAAAAATCAATATTCTTTTTTAGGTATATGATATTCTTACCTTTTAATAAATTTTTCTCTGACTAGGAATCTTTCAGATCAGTGGCTTTGTAAAGAAACTTTTGGAAAATAAACTTCAAATTCCAAAGCTGAAAAACTTTGCCGGACTCACCAGTTCAAATTCCGCATTACTTTGTGGGTGATGCTGCTTTCCCGTTGAGTACCAATCTTATGCGACAATATCCCGGAACCCTTCTTCAGCCAAAAGAAGAAAATTTTAACAAAAGGCTTTCTCGCACTCGCCGCACAATTGAAAATTCATTTGGTATATTGGTGGCCCGTTGGCGAATTTTGCTAACGACATTGTATATCTGGAAAACGCCGAAAAAATTATTTTAGCTGTTATTGCTCTTCATAACTTCATTATGCTAAATAAGGAAAATGAGGGTTATTGTCCCACTAATTACGTATATTGGGAGGATTCTGATGACCAACGGCATGATGGATTGTGGCGGAGTAAAGTTAACAGCAATATTCCATCAATAGCACCATCTCCAAGTATTCATCAATATGGTGGCAAAACATCAACCACT
Organism: Melangyna quadrimaculata; assembly: GCA_949320155.1. NCBI lineage: Eukaryota > Metazoa > Arthropoda > Insecta > Diptera > Syrphidae > Melangyna > Melangyna quadrimaculata. The sequence continues at coordinate 392,678,075 of OX439483.1, forward strand.
ATAAGAAACAATCTTCGTGATTATTTGTTCGAAAACTGAACTAAATATATGCAAAAGAAAGATGCCTACCGTAGCTTTTATTTATCTACTTTTCTGCAAAACCTCCCTTAGCATGCATTGCACAACTTTATCATACTTGCATACATATTTTTGTTGAATTCATAAATGTTTAAGTTCGGTACCACTTTTGTACAACTGCATCCAGTATAATTTTTTACATTTATGAACTTAGGGATATAAAATCATAAATCATGAAAAAAGTTATTCACTAATGTGGATTTCCTTTCAACAAAGAAATCAAAACTGTGAAGGAAAAATTATATTTGTTTAGAAAAAAGATTTAAAATCAAATCTTTCATTTCAGACTTGCACACACGATTTTGTTTGCGAGTTCCTTACAACAAGAAAAAGATTTGATCTCCAATAGTTGAAACGAAATCGACATAATATTTTAATTCTTCATACTAATAGCCCAATTAAGAAATTTAGAAAATCTTTATTTTCAAAACCCCGCCTGAGAAAATAAAATGCCAGACTTTTGAATTCGATATCATAAAATATGCACCTAAAAACGCTCATACTCACTCCACTTCCAAAATTTTCCAGCGACTCTTGTTCCCGTTAATTCCTTTCAAAAAGAAAACTAATTTTTTCAAATTTGCTTACCTATTCTTCACTGTGATTAAAATAAAATATAAATAAAATACAAAACACACACTTAAATGCTACCAAAAGATCAGTGTTGCCACCGCAGCCGGGTGACTCGCGTCAGCATTTCCGCCTTTTAAGCATCCTTGGCATCTGGTGGCAAGAACTCTCATCATTGGCAAAATAGATGCTCCATCATTAGGGTGTCCATCTGGGTACTTTACAAAAAGAGGACATTTTGCTCTAAAAGGTATAAAAAAGAGAACATTTAGAGCAAAATAGAGAACAAAAAAGAGAACACAACAAAATAAAAAAATAAAAATAAAAGAATCAAGCGTCCTAATTCTCAAGAATCATACACACGTTGGTAGATGTATGAATTGCTGAACAAAATACAACTAGTAGGTAAGAAATGTGGTTTGCTCATTTTGATAAGGGGATAGAGTTGCCTTAATCATCAATAATATCCTCTTATTATTTTTCTCTTGTACTTTTTCTTATATAACTCTATCATTTAAAAATTGTATAGAATCTTTGACAACATATCCTATTTTATTATAAAGTTTACCTAACAACGAAATTTTACAGCCTCATTTCTGGCAACCTCACTGATGCCTCACAAGTCCCAATAACCTTATAACTCGTGGTGAACTCGCCTTATGAAAACGTACAAATTATGATCTGCTCCTTGGCAGATCACAACTCACGTTGTTCTTGTGAGGTTTCTTATGAGGGCTCCCCCAAAAAACAAAATTGTGACCACCTCATAAGAAAACTCACTCACAAAAAATTGTGACCTGTGAGCCTCGCAACGGCAGAATAGGGCCATTAAGTCTATTAATTGACATTGAAATACAAATTATTGCAATAAAACAAAAGTGAATTTCATTAAAAAAATAGAGAACAAAAATAGATCCCTCAAGAAAAAGATAGTGTAAAAAAGATCAGAGTGAAAAAATAGAACATGTTCTCTTTTAAAGACATAAGATGGACACCCTATCCATCATCATCATTTGAGACTGGAGCGACAAAATTTCCTTCCAGCTTCTCCACGATGACACCAAATTTTTGGCACAGATCATTAAATGCTGATTTCCTTTTTTTGATAGGTTAGGTTAGGTTAGAAGGGGTGATAAAGCGGCAAGCCGAAACATCTCACTCGGATAAACATCTCACTCGGATCTCAATGGATCCCTTGTGCTCCCCGGGAGTTTACTTGGGCAGGAGAAAGGATGGGTGAGGAGAGGTTGGTGGGTATCAGGGAGGGGTTATGGCAGGAGGGCCTCCCTGAACCAACCTGAACTCTGGATGAATTTCATGATGTTTGCAGTTGGCAAAATAAAAAACGCTATCCAATTCGTCGAAGAAGTATTCTCCGAGAGTTGCTCTTCTTATTTTAGCTAGGCTGGGGCATTTACAAAGGAAGTGATATGAGCCCTCCACCACCTCTTCGTCATGACACCCTCTACATAGGTCAGATGAGCTGATGCCCATTCTGCTCAAGTGGGTTCCCATGGAGTTGTGACCCGTGATTATACCAACTAAAAGGGATAATTGGGGCCTGCTTAGCTTAAGTAAATAGTCTGTTTTGTTCTTAGAGAGTTGCGGCCATAAACTCGACAGGACTCAAGTGTTGACCACCGGTCGTTTGTGGCTATTAAGAAACTATGGTGAATTCTACATTTTTCTACACAAATAGCTTCAAATATTTTGTAATGATAAACTTAAAAAAATAGAATCAGCGTCCGAAAATTCAACTAAACCTATCTTTAACTTAGACCCAGGTCTAAAATGACTATTAATACGGCCCATTAAGCTTATGTTTTTAATGGCCAGTTGCACCAAGCTCTTTTAAATTTTAATTGCTTCGTTAGATTTTAAAATGACATTTATCGGTTGCACAAACCACTTTTAATTCTAAAAGCCGAATATACGAACCAATAAACTAAAGTTCATTTTCCTCCAGTTAAATTTTAAAACCAATTTTATTGGGCAGAACCCAGAAACTGTGGAAGGGTGAAAAATAAAAGATAAATAAGTTGGAATTTAAATACAATTTTTTTTTAAAATTTTGAGTGAATTGCAACCTCTACAATACTTAATAAAAACGAATACAATAATATTTTATAATGAACTGAAACCCAGCCAAAATCATACTAATAAGCTGCCGAGTTACAAACATACATATTTTCACAATTTCTTTTTGAGTTTGGTAATTGGTATGTATTGGTAATTGGTATGCAGCGCATCCCAATATTTATTTATTTTAATTGACATTTCTTGATTGCTATTTTAGTCACTAGTTGAACCTTTTCGTTCAGTTTTGAAAGCAGATGTTTAAATGCAGGGATGGTTAATGAACTCCATTTTAGCTAAAAAATGTTTGGTGTAACCCAGATTAGTTTATCATGTCGATAAATTTAAAAAGCCTTTTATCAAAAACTGGTTTAAGAGCATTTTGGTGCAACTGGCCATAAGACTCCTAAGCTTTTTTTGGAAGTATATGCTTTTGTTAAACAAATAAGTTTAAATTCCAACGAATATCCAGTAATTTTCCTTTAAAAAAATGTCCACTTGTTTTTTATTTTTCTCGAACAAAATAGAGTTTTTAATTAAAAAAAAAAAGCAATTTAACGAAGATATATTCTGAATTATTTTTTTTTAAATATTTTGCAAATGGATCCCGGGATTCAAATTTTTGAATTTTTGTTTAACAATCCAACCATAATGCTAGTGTTTCGTTTAAAAAAGAAACTAGCTGCTTTTTACCCTTAACGGAAGATAAATCATATTGTGTATGAAAAATTTACATTCAATAAACTTTTTAAAGAAGGTAGGTGTAGTGAAAATTTATTATATAAATTAACTACGTACGTAGAGGTAAAACAGTAATACGTTTTATTCATTTAAGCTGCACTGCATTGAATCGGGTAAAGGTACGTTTGAAATTGAATAAAATCGAATGTATATTGTTGAAGTAAATAGCTATTAAGTGGCTGAGCAAAAGTGTACTGAATTTTATAAAAGTGTATTTTTGTACTTTAGCAATGTCGAGTGTATCGAAAAAAGTACAATTGTATCGACTTTTGCAACCGTGCCACAAGACTTATGAATCTTGCGTGTTATTGTGTGAAACACCGCCAGCCAAAAGTATTAAAATAAAAGCATCAAGTTCAATGCTGGACAACTCATTTCAAACTCTGGGTTTTGATTTGGAATTTTCCTCATTCCATTTTGCTGTCGCAGTTCTTGCATATCGATTCGTTTGGGTGATGATATTGAATGAAATGTTTGGGGTAAACAAATTTCTAAACACTTCAATTGGAACGGAGTTTTGTTCCTTCGGTCCAGCTCGAAAACGCATGATGTTATGTTATGACGTACACGAACAGCAGCAGCTGGTTCATCTTTATCCCATTTTATGCAGTCCTTACCTCAGAAATAGCTATCAGTAGCACTTTTTTTGTTGATCTTCAGCATGCATTTCTTCTTCTTCGTCAATATCTATGAATTTTTTAGAGGGTATATACAATAGTAAGAACAACGCTTGAGTGAATACATACATACCTGTCATGCGTGTAGCGCTTAGCGGACCTTCACGCGTGGCATAAATCCTTTCGCAGAAAAAAAAAAGTTTTTTTGCGATATGCATTCCGAGAATGTATCCGGTGCGATTTTGTTCACTTTGTTTTTACCTGTAAGTATCTATTGGACCTGCCAACACGAGATCCAATAGATCTGGTAAACTTTTAGGTCAAGAAGGATGAATGTCTTTGTGAAAAACCATTTTCTATTCTTGTTCGAATTTTTTGGATGGAATCACAGTTTCGTGATCTTCAGGTGGACGGGAGCTGAACTATCCTTTGGAACAAAACTGTATAGATAAACCTTTTTTTATTGGCTTTTTTTTTTTTGCAGATCTGAAAATATTGAATTCTTCAAGAATTCAACTTATAAAAGCTACGTAGGTCCCATTGATAACAATTATTCAATGAAAAGGTAAAAAACACAGCTTAATTTCATATTTCATACGTTTTCATACCAAAATTCCAGCCAGACCCATGTGTCGGTTTCTAAAAGTCCTAAGAACATCCTTTTAAAGGACTTTTTCAAAATAAATTTAGGAAGCTACCTGGGAGCAACAGTCCAGTCGCTAGCTCAACAAATATCATGATTAATTAACGATTAAAACCGAAAAGGGTCTGGCTGGACCTCGGTGTCGGACGGAGGGTTAAAGGAATTAACACTGGCAATCTTTCAAGTTATTCTTGCACTTTCATACATTCAGGAAAAAATTTAAAGTGAAAATTGGGAAACATTCCAGTTTCATTAACTCGTATAATTATTATTATTATTATTATTAAAAGTTTATTCCCGCTTCAGGAATGTTACAAATAAACCAAACAAATAAATTTGCATCTTCTTCTTCTTCATTTACCGGCGATTGTCATGATCTCGAGGGAGACCATAACTCTCTAACTTAACTGCTTCACCTAAGGTTCCACTTGTGGGGTTCGCCGGGTTGACCTCAGAAAACGTCGCTGTCGACAGGCTTCCCGGTTTTGGATTGTTCCATGTCTGAGGCCAACTAAATGCAGGTGTCGTTGCATTTGTTTCATCCAGGAGTTTTAATGCCTGCCTTTATAACGCGATAGTGTTGGAACGTCATGTGCTATTGCATTTTGAACTGGATTCTCATGGCATCTTCTTTCTACATGACATTACCAGCTAAGTTGGTCATGCTGTATTTTGTCCAAGGTGGTATTTTTGACGTGTAGGCTTCCTCGGATTCTCTTACTTCTTATTCGATCGTGCTTTGTCACTCCTGCTGTCATGCGAAGCAACTTCATTTTAGCTGCCGTCAATTGACTTTCATACTTCTTGTACATTGTCCAACACTGTAAACCGTATATAAGTGCTGGACGAACAACTGCCGTGTAGAGCTTTCCTTTCAGCTAAGGGGCATTTTTCTATCACAGAAGATGGCAGAGTTTTCCCACCACTTCATCCACCCTACGCTTATGCGATGTTTGATGTCGTCATCACAAGGTCCTTCGTTATTGATCATTGATCCAAGGTATTTAAACTTTTCGCACTTGGGAAGCACTGTTCCATTCAAATAGAAGTCCGGAATAGGCCTGTGTGGATCAGAAAATGGACAGCATAGGTATTCGGTCTTTTTCGCGCTAATGCGGTTTCCATTTCCAACCAGAACATCCACCCATACATAAAGTGCTCGTTGCAAGGACACAGGATCTTCACTTATGATGGCTCCATCGTCAGCAAAGAATAACTGATTCACTTTGGGGTCCGTCACCTTATCCTCAAGCAGAAAGTCAAGGACAGTTATAAAGAGCAAAGGACTCAAGACGCTTCCCTGGTGCGAACCTACTCTAATTGGGAACTCTTCGGCGATTCCTGCGGGACATCTTATCTTTGTTTTAATTGGGAACGTCTCGGTTTCCCGCTTTTTAAAATCCCGTTTTTCAAAAATCCCGTCAAAAAGTTTTAAAATACCACCTTCTAAAATTTCGTTTTTTTAAAATACTGATTTTTAAAATCCCGTCCATTCAAAATCCCGTTCTATTATAATCCCGCTTTTTAAAATCCCGCCTTATCCCGCTAAGCCCGTTTATTTGAGAATACATGATTAAAACTTGCTGATTTCACATTTTATACTTTTCAAATGTTATCCAAGATCTAAGATAACTCGTTGCAACGAGTTCTCTCTAAAGATTCGAATGGTGAAAAGATTGGCTTTTGGACCACCTGAAGAAGTCTCTTCCTATTATCACTCATTTGCGCGATTTCGCAAAATCGGGATAATAAGAATTGATATTCCGCTTTTGCAATCAAAACTAGTTGTTTTATTTTAAAAAAATCGCGCGATTTCGCAAAAGCGGGATTATAATAAACGGGATTATAAAAAGCGGGATTATAAAAAAGGGGGATTCTAAAAAACAGGATTATAACAAGCGGGATTAAAAAACGGGATTTTAAAAAACGGGATTATTAAAAGCGGGATATCGTACCCAACCCGTTTTAACTTGCTCGTACATGGTCATCCGCACGTAGACTTCCGGAACTCCTCGTTGCCTAAGTGCAACCCATATCAGATCTCGTTGTTGTCTGTCGAAAGCTTTTTCAAAATCAACCAATACAATATGCTGATTCTAATACTCTGAATAGCATCTGTGGTTGATTTACCCGAAACAAACCCGCACTGTTCGTCAGACAGCCGTATTATTTTTTGTAGGCGGCGTGACATCAGCTTGATCGAACGGTAGCATTTTCGTGTATCGCCCTTCCTCTTGTAAATTGAAAGAAGATAACATTCCCTCCACTGATTAGGCATTTGGTCGCCGCAGATAAGTTTGGAGATGAGCATCCTGAGCCATCTAGACCAGATGTCTCCCATCTTTTTCCAGAACTCAGAGGGTATCCCGTCTGGCCCAATCGCTTTTCCCTTTTTGGAGTTTTTCACCGTAGCACTAACTTCTTTGAATGTGATGTCGGCGACTTCTTCATTGTTGCTATTGGAAAGTATATTCTCGTAAACTGTTCCTTTAAAAGTCCTTCCCAATACGCTTGGCCTCTGTGAAGAATTTTTTTGTCATCCACAAGGAGTTGGCCTTGAGCGTTGTTAATGAATTTTGGTGAACGAATTTCCTGAACATGTTTCCTTGTATGTGCGGTGATTTTGAAAATAGTTGCGCCTTTGTTCATGTTGGCATTTCGCAGTTCCTCAATAGCTTGGTTTGAATCAGCAGCCAGTGCAGATATTTCCTCCAGCTCCCGATACATGCTCTACGTACTCTCGCTTGTTGGGCACACTTTTTCTTTGCTTCTTTCTTGCAACGTCTGTAAACCACTCCAAGGCGTTCTTTTTCAGCTATGTTATGAGAGGGGCTAGTTGACCAAGCTTTGAAAGCCGTTTTTTCCCAGTTATTATTGCTTTGGCTTCATCATTCCACCACCATGTTTCTTTGTCGTGTTGGTAGTGTCCTCTGACAATTCCTAGCAGTGAGTTCGCTTCCCGGAGGTAGGTTTCTTGCAGAGAGTCCCACAGTTTTTGTATTCCACACTCTCCATTTGCATGTCTCTCGACGTTTTTATACAAATAAATCTTTCATAAAAGTGACAAACGTTTCACCTTTTACTTTATCCGGATTGTACCACTTGATTCCCCTAGAACCCTCTGCTTGTTTGTTCTTCTTTCTCGTCTCCATACAAAATTCTGTCAGCAGAAGACGGTGTTGTGGGGCGATCGGTTCACCCAAAATCACTTTGCAATCTTTGACTTGCGGCTTCATGCTACTGGGTACCAGATGGTAATCGATCTGAGTCTCATTTCCACCACTAAACTGTAAGTGATAAGGTGCTTTTGTTGTTTGATGAACATGGTATTTAACACAATAAGACCATATGATTTGCACATGTTTAGGATGTCTTCACCAGGAGGGTTCTTAATTCCGTACCGCAAACCACCGTGACACTCCTCATAGTCCTCGTTAGATTTCCCAACATGTCCATTCAAATCTCCGCCCACAAACAGAAGCTCATCTTTCGGGATGTTTTTAAGGTGATTATGAACGTCTAGCCAAAACGCATCTTTTTCCGGTTGTTCACATCCATTTTGGGGAGCATAAGCGCTGACAATATTCCACACATTTCCTTGCATCACCAGTTTTAGAGACAAGCAATTCCTCCGCAAGGATGATAGCGATTCCATTTTTGTTCTTTTCTTCTCCGTAGTAGAAAATCTTGTATGCCTTTGTCTTAACGTCCAAGAAACGAGCCCTGTTTCCAGTGTTTTGCCATTTTGTTTCTTAGACGCACAATATGTCTATTCGGCTTCTTTTCATCACCTCTTCCAACTCACAGCTTATACCGGTCATAGTCCCAACGTTCGATCTCACCACTCTTAAATTCCGTCCAATTTGATGCATTACTAAAGTGTGGAAGTTTTCGACACTGACATGCTCCTGTTTTTCGTGGTTTGATCTTCTTCTTCTACAAAGCCGTTGATCTCCAGACGCATTAACCCAAGGACTTGCATACACGCTTAATAAATAATTTGCATATACGTGGAGATCCCAGCATTACTCCTACTCGAACAAAAATGGTAAGCACATAGAAGAAATAGCGACAACTGTGCTGTTTTTGGTTAAAAAAAACATTATATTATTTTCAGAAAAATTTACTTTTAAAACTTTCAACAAAAAGAAATAAAATACACAACACACTTTAAATTTTGTTGAATAACACTTCTTTGATGCGGGCCGCTAATATTGAAGCAGTGATGCCTGATCGTGGGCGAATGCCCTTTTTGTGGGCATTTTCAATGAAAAAATAAGCTTAAAGGGCGAAAGAGCATCTTGATGACTCTCAGTTCAAAAAAAGGGCATTTCCATGTTTCAATCCTTTTTATTCATTTTATAAAATAATATTACATTGTAATGCAATATTATTAAAACTTTAAAACTTTGAAGCAAACCTATTAAATTCGTTTACTGAATGCACTCATTTTCAATTTTCCAAACGTCAAAAAATGTCAAACGAACTGTTTTCGTTGGTTTGTTGCCAGGCATAGGTTATTTTTCATCGCACCTTTTTTGTTTAAGCCTAGTACGCAGAACGCCCTAAATTTCAGCGCCCATACAAAATTCCTTACTTAAGATAAATTTTTGAGAGAATTTGGTATCGGATCTAAAATTTAGCACGATCTGCGTACTAGACTTTAGGAGTTTCGCTGGCTCTTAAATAGATAATATGTTCATACAATATTGTTTATTATTATTTAGTTCTAATGTTTTTGGTACTCCTCAATGGTAAAATGTCTGATGAAAAGGGAAGCAAGAACTCAATAAAATGAACAGTCTAACTATATTTTTACTTTAATTTGTGTTTTTTTTTTTATATAAATAATTTCGTGTGCAACATCGTGGGCATTTGTAGACAACTGCTTGAACAAAAAGGGCATTTTCGTTAATTTGTGTGGGCATGCCAACTGTAAAAGTCTGGCATCACTGTATTGAAGTAACTTGATGACAGAATTTGGCATAATTCTCTACTATACATAATAGTGAATGTCGCAGAGCAAAGAATTTTTTCGTTGACAGTTTAACTATGTCAATGGGTTCTTCATGAATCTGTCGAACTAATAAAGCTTCTCTCCAGTTTCAATTTTGAGAAAATTGCAATTTTGTCAACGTCAGCAGTTTATTTACCCACCCGTACAGGAATGGAAGGGACCTACAATTTTATGCCAAATTCGAACGGCTAGACGAGAAGCACTTATTCATGACAAGTGATACTCTTGGAGGATTTGTCAATTCTTTGCAAGAGGCAGTAGTGCTGAAAAAAAAAACTTTTTTTATTTTAGGTGGACGAGGCTAAATTCATGCACAGTTTTCTAATCGTATGAAAAATATATAAGAGATACCAAAAACGCTTTGATTTCAGTAAATTATTTAAGTACACCATAAAGAAAACTTATACCTAAGTTAGTTTTTGAGTTGTGAGAAAATGAAAATCTCCTAAGGTGTATCGTGTAGGTGTACCTAAAAGACTAACTTTTGCAAAGAAATTAAACAGAAAATCAGTGCTACTAAAAAACAAACAAAATCTTTTTCCCTGTTTCCCTCCTCTAGAGATGCTTTTAATTTTGAAAAAGATTAACATATATCCGTCCCGAAAGGAGCATCATGTGCAATACAATTTTGAAGAGGATACTCTTTGGCTTAATGAATATTCAATGAGAATAGTTTACCAGGGTTAACAGTTCATCTTTATGAATGATGCATTCGTGCCGAAGGAACGGACGACGACGAAGAGAGCTTACATACGTATAAGTTCCGTTGCATTTCCCATTTAATATTCAAGTCGTTTTTGCTTGTTTTCCATCTCAAATATACTTTGACAAATCGTTTTTGTTTTGAAAATTATTTTTAGTAGGTATAATGCTTGTGCTAATACGTGAGTTGAATTCACAAGAACATTTTTTTGATGTTTATGTTTGCAAAATACTTTGTAATTTTTGAAATGAGATTAGAAACTTTATAGGTTGTTACATATTTCATAATTTTTATCGGTCACGAATTGGATATCTTTAGGAGATGGATCATGTTCAAATAAGTTACATACATAACCTCAGGCATCAATGCTTTAAGACTTGATTTGTATGCTTTTAAGTTAAAATTCAAAAGAAACTGAAAAGGGAAATATAAAAATAATGTATTTATAATAACACAGAACGCTTTTATTATATTAAGGCCTATTTTCTGAAACAAAAATTAAATATTTAAGATGATTATAAGAACTTACGTGACAGTTTATGATTTCCTTTAAGAGTTTGTTATTTATTGACCGAGGGTCTATAATTTGTAAATTAAAGCTTGTTCCCTAACCTTTTATATGTTTCCGCATTGCTGAAAAATGTCGATGAGGACATTGTTCATTGCAGGCCACTCCAGACTCAACTATAGAGAAATTGAACCTGATAAACAAAATAGAACAACCGAGTTATCTATAGGAAATTGTTTTTCTTATCTTGTCTTAGCCCTCGTATTATCATTGATCAATACTGGAACCATTTACTCCCTTTTACTCCATTTACTCTACTTTAACGTAGACTATTTCTTAACTATTTCCACAAAAAGTCTACCTTAATCAGACATCCCTGAGCTCGTCTTACATGCTCGTGAGCATCTCGAGTAGACCAACAGGCAATGAAGTTCAAGGTCCTGTTTACTAATGAGTCATGATTTTTCCAGTGTTTTTCATTCAAGATCAAAAATATCTAACCACTGTGCCAACACAGCCTTCACTAGTGTCGTGCAATTAAGGTCGCATTTAAAACATTTACAGCCTTATGCATAAACGAATTATAGTGAGTGCATAGCGCTATGCAGTCTTTATAATGCATCTGAACGCAAAAACCTTATTCATAAACTTATGCAACGTTGAATAGAAGCAACATAAGCGAAACGCGTTTGGAGGTTGTATAGAGCCAACATAAGGGTTGTTTAGTATCGGAATATCACTTTGACTCACACATAGCAATAATGTAGATAGATGTTAGGGGGGCGCTTATTTTTGCAATCTTTGAGGTGTTCAAATCTCACTTTCAAAATATTTTATAAAATTTAATACAGCAATTAATAATGTTGGTTTTGTTAATTTACTGTATATTTTTGTTGGGATAATGTTTAAAAAAATAAAGAATATTTTTTTGTACACTTTATTTTATAGAAGCTGCTTAATAAATTTGCAAAATTTAAAGATTTTCCATCAAATCTTACAACTTTTTCAAATGCTCGACGGCATGCGTGGTTTAAATAAAATTATACAAAGATTCACCTTCATCACTTTCATGGGAAAAAACAAATGAATTTTAAGCATTACAAAATAAGCACCACCCTTTTATTTTTCTCCTCAACAAAAATATATCACGATATGAGTGAATGGAACAATTCATGGAATAAATCAAAAACGACGTATTTTTTGTTTTAAATATTTTTAATTTTATTTGCGAACACAAAAAAACAACAAAGCAACTGGAGAATTATAATAATATTAAAAGAAATTAATAAGAAAGCAAAAAGAATCCAATCGCCAGCAGAATTACTTCTATTGATTTTTCACACAGCACACACACAGCTGGGTCTCCTTTGTCAGTTTTTAAAGTAAAAAGTACTAGATTCCTGCTTTATGGTACTAATTTTGACACAAGCTCATTATAACTATAATCGGTTGAAAATATTTTATGCATAACAATTTATGCAACGTTGTATAGTGGCTACATAAATCCTTATGCAGTGCATAACTATTCATCTGTTCAGCGGATTCTAATGAATACGGCTGTTATAGTCTTACACGCCTGCAGTTGAAAAAAAAAATTGTTGCAGAAAATTCAGCTCTTCAGTTTTGTCTTCTTTAAAATTTATGACTCGCTATTTTCTTGATTGCGCAGTAACGATATCTTAAAAAAAATGGAAAACTAGAATTTTAATCTTTAAAATTTGTATCCATCACAAAAGTCATCTGACACTATTGAAGCAATTTAAAGATGACACATTGGTTTATCAACAGGAGTGCTTTTCAAACATTTTGAGTACGTGATTGCGTACTAACTTCCTTTAGATGGCGCTCACAGCCCGGGATGGGCTACGGCCTAACTAATAAGCCCTTCCAGCCAGCTCTGTCCCTAGCTAGCCTCTTCTAGTTGCGCACACCGAGTTGGTTGAGGTCGTTCTCCACTTGTGCGTGCCACCTATTGCCTATTTGTTCTTCCTCTGCTGCGAACAACATCGGGGTTGGATTCGAAGACCCGTCGGGCAGGTGCGTTGCTGTGCATACGCTCCACGTGCCTCAGCCATCTCAGCCACTGTATTTTCAGCTTTTTGACCAGGTCAACGTAGCTGTATAGCTCGTCGTTGAATCTTCTCCACACTCCTTCGATACACACTGAACCGAAAATCACAAGAAGTATCTTCCTCTCCAAGCACCCAAGCAGACTTTCATCCGAATTTTTCAATGTCCATGCTTCTGCCCCAACGAGCAGGACTGGGATGATAAGGGTCTTGTACTACTACTTAAATGCCTTCTTAGACCAAGAAACAGCTTGGTAAGAGTAATTCTTCGTTTCATCTCTGCACTGATGTCATTTGCGAGGGATGACAGCATATACTTCGTCTTGTCCTCATTAACCGCCAATCCCATTTTAGCCGCTTTCTACCGCGATCCACCGAGTAATTCTTCGCGAATGGCGACCCTATATAAGTTGTGACCCACAGTTGATCTACAACACTGATCTACATTAACTGAATCGCCAGAATCTAGGTGACAGTATGATTTCAAATGAAGAATATGTTGCCATCAAGAAAGGAAACTTTACATCGTCAACTCGGGCAAAAACGTCACGATGGATAGAAGTTTTCAAAGACTTTGTCTACATGTGCTCCACTATTTCCTCGCAAAATGACATTAGTGCGGAGATCAAACGAAGGATTACTCTTTCCAAATATGGATTTAAGTAATAAGGCGCTATATCAAAAAACCAACGAGACTTTATACAAGACCTTCATCATCCCGGTCCTACTCTATGGGGTAGAAGCATGGACATTGACAAAATCGGAAAAATTAAAGTCTGCTAAAGTGCTTTGAGAAGAAGATTCATCGTGTAATTTTGGTCTGGTGTGTATCGAAGTAGTTTGGAGGAGATGATTTAATGACGAGCTTTACGGGCTTTACAGCGACGGACGTCGACCTGGTCAAAAAGCTTAAGAAACATCGGTTTAGCTGGCTGTGACACGTGGACCGGGTGGACAACAACATACCTGCCCGAAGAGTACTCGAATCTCGAAGATGGCTTGAAGGGCTTGTCAGTTGAGGTCATAGTCCATCCTGAACTGTGAGTGCAATCTTAAGTAAAAGTAAGTATATACAGTTTCAATACGTGTTGCAATTCGTTTTTATGGTAATAGAACTTTCCAATTCCCGATTTTGTTTTAATTTCTCTTTTATGGTCCAATTAACCTACACTTCCTGGTGCTTTGATGTACATACATATCGGGCAAAACACCCTGGTTCTGTTATTAGTCATTCAAAATTAAAATTTTCTATAACTGGAAAAAGCACGAACGATTTCAGTTTATTTTGTCCATGGTTGCGTTCAGCACTGAAGGTCGGAAGCATGGATTATCTAGGTATAAGGCCAATATCACTAATTCACCAGAAAATCATAACAACTGGATTGGACTCAAGGTTCCACTCCTCATAGGCGAAAAGGTTGTCTACAAACTGCATATTGCCATAGACTAACTAATTAGTTGGTCTATGAAAGGGCATAGAACATCAGAACTGTTGTTTGTGGTGATCTGAAAAAAAAAATACTTAATAAATCTTCTAGCTAAATGGTTTATTTTGTGAAGGTAGGAATTTATCCTCAAGTTAAAACAGGTTTGCGGCTGCAATTTTGTGTAAAATAAAGACTAACATTATGTTAGCGGTGTGTTACTGGCGAACTTTTTTTAACATTATTTTAGAATAAAATTTCCCACAACGCGACGTAGGTACAATACATGCGCAATGGAACCACCCTTTTTTTGTTTAAAATTAGGAGTTATTCGGAAACCAGAGGACTTGTTTATGAAACTGCATGATGTTTTGATGTTCAGTTCATCGCAAGTTCAGTTCACTTGCTGATACGTTTCTGATGAGTTGTTTTGAATTTTCTGGACGCATTTGTCGGTGAATACCTATCTTACCATGTACTTAACATAAATAATGACGCAGTGTCTAGACCATAACCACATATAAGAAGTAGGTATATTGTATAGGGCTTTTTTTGTGAATTCCTTTTTCTTGATGTTATCTACTTATTTAATATGAACGATATGCGAATAATGATAATGACGTTCTTTTTTCAATTATCCTTTCGAGACGCTTGTGCAATGAGGCGAGTAATTAATGATGTTAGGGAGATGTGGAAGGATACGAGTGGGAGTGGTACTTAAAAGGGTCATTTTCGCATTTCATTATGTAATAAATAGGTTATAAATAGTTTTCACAAAAATGCCTGCATTATATTTCAGTCTTAGCCTTGTAGTTCAGAAAAAGAAAAATGTATGCTGTCATTTTGTTTTTGACTTGAAAACAAAATCAAATAAGCTAAATGAAGTTCTTTTTAATTGCGATATATGTATGTACGTAGTATTGGGAAAACTTAGGATTCGTGGAAAAAAAACCCGAGATAAAAATTTTCCCTAACATTACGATGATAGAGAACGTGAAGAAAGTGGGTCTCGAATTTCTGTCTGTCTGACCGTCTGTCTGTCTGTACCTTGACCTGCAGCCTAAACGGCTAAAGCGATTTGGTTCAAACTTTGGATTTAAGGTTCTTAGGTGATTCCCTAGAGGGGAAATTGAATTCTTTTTTTTTCAGCTCAAAAAATACCAATAAAAAAAAAACAATATACAAAAATTGATTTATTTCAAAAACGGCTCCAACAATTTTGAAAAAAAAAATTACGAGCTACTACAGTTTATATTTTGTCAGACAAAATTTGTATAACGGTTATTAACGGTAGATACCTTTTATAGAACCGATTTTTTGGTTTTCAAATTTCTCGTTAACTACTACATGGAGTTCAACCAATTTTTGTATGTAAGAGGTCCTTTTGTATGTACTATTTTTCAAAAAAATAATTTTTGGATTTTTAAATTGAAATTTTTTTTTGAAAATTCAATATCTTGAAAACGAGTTAATGATTTTTTTTTTTTCATTTTGCGAAAAATTGTATTTTATTAAATACTAAAAGTTGGCATACCAAATTTATTTTTTTTAAATTCTCAAGAATTTTTATATGTACCTATAAAAAATTATTTAAAAAAAAACCGCTCTAACGATTTTATCAAAAAAAATCATATGTCGTATTTTTTTTTAGCTCTATCTGTTTTAGCAAAAAAAATAAAAATTTATTTTATATTTATAGTAATAATTTATATTTCATTTTAATGATATCATAATGTTATGATATGTGAAGATGCTTCGCATGACAGCAGGAGTGACAAAGCGTGATCGAATAAAAAACAAGAGAATCCGAGGAAGCCTACACGTCAAAAATACCATCTTGGACAAAATACAGTATTACCAACTTAGCCGGTACTGTCATGTACAAAGAAGATGCCATGAGAACCCAGTTCAAAAGGTAATAACAGCGAGTGCCTTTTTTCATATCTTTGTATATGTATAGATACCCTACACCTAAGCGTGAAAGAAAATTGGACCATTTGTGTCAAATTTTCTTTACAGTTGACAGATTCTGGTCATGGGGCTGACGAAGACATGAAGTCGGCAGTAAAGTATGGAATGGAATTTTTCGGTACCATTAAAGATAAAAGCCTATTACGCTGCTGATGCGAAATGAAATTTTCCTGCGGTCTCCAAAACGACAAAAATGCTTACGAAAACACAGCGCACAAATATTCAAAGAGAGTTTAAATAAATTGCAAATAAATAAATCGAAATTTAACGAAAAAATCAAACAAAACAGTACTGAAGTGAAAGAAACAACAAATTAAAACACGAACAAACCCAAATGTCATTATTCCGCACAAAATTAATGGTCCGGGCAATTAATTCATTGCGAAAAGCGAGTGGAGACTTGTTAAAACAATCTGGTATAATCATCAATTTCGTTGGTCGAACAGCGGACCACAGAACGAAAAGCACAACCAAGTTTTTCGTTTATGATTTCGTCATGTAATTTTTGTATGGGATTTTTCGTTTCGCATCAGCAGCGTACTAGGATTGTAGCCTATATATTGTTACTATCCGACCCGTGATCACGTTGCTTCGCAAATTTTTAAAATTGATAATTTTTTGCTGTAGGAATATTAAAAGAAAAGAAAATAGACTTTAATTTTGTTTATGGTTGCCTTTTCTACATTTATATAGATACATTTTATTTTATTTGTATTTCAAAGCTTCTTTCAATATCTCTTAAAGACTGTCCACATAAGAGCGACCATCGACCGATGAATGAATGAATAAATTGGATTTAAA
Source organism: Melangyna quadrimaculata (assembly GCA_949320155.1). NCBI lineage: Eukaryota > Metazoa > Arthropoda > Insecta > Diptera > Syrphidae > Melangyna > Melangyna quadrimaculata. Next base: position 392,695,293 of record OX439483.1, read on the forward strand.
ACTCTAATTAACCTAAATTGTTTACAAAATCTTGACAAAATGGAAGAAATATAAGTAAGGATTATTTTAAGATACTAAAATTTTAATTTTAATTGCTAGAACAAAAGAATTTGAAGAAAACAATTTGTTAGTCGCGAATAGCCGCAATTCGATACGACCAATTTATTTTCTCAAATTGCTCATATTTAGGGCCAGTTCGTCATAGTGGGTTAAATCTGCAACTTGATTATCACGGATTCTCAAAGACTGTTTGTTCACTTTTTTTTCAGCTTGATTAACAAATCATGGCTTTTCCACAAATCGTTCCATTTTCCAGTCTTTATGTTGATTAAGTTTGGTTGTCAAAACTTAATCAAGAATTAAGATTTATTCATTTTATTGACGTTTGTGCCATTTTGTATTTGTGGATTCTTATTTGAAAAACAGCGTTTACAAAAATTAGAAGGTAAATAAATTCTTATTTGCAACCATTAAACTTTTTTTTTATAAAAAACACAGTTTGCGATGGCAGCCAGAGAAAGTGTATTTGTTTCGTGCTTTTGTTTAATTGTTTCACTTTACGGCAAAAGTGGCCACATAGAGTAAAAAAAAGAAAAAAGATTTGCTCTTTTCTTGTATGACGTCACAATAATCATAATAAATTCTAAAAAAAATATTAATTTCAACTAATTTGATTGTTCTTATTGCTTTTTATACTTTTACTGTTCTTATCACTTACCTTTAAATGCTAAATTTAAGAGACTTAAAATTGAAAAAGTAATGAAAGATGATTGAGACGTCACAGAAAACCCAATATGGCGATAAAGGTATATCTAATGAGCATACGTTTTTCTGTTTATCATGCGAGTGCGTAAATCAAGCATGAACAAGTATTAAGTATCTAAACACATGGATAGTAAAAAAATGTTCAATTCCTTAAATAACTTAGCTATAGCAGTTTGACCTGAACAAAAACGTCGCCAATCGATTTATTGAACTAAAACGAATTTATGAAAACAACATTTTAAAAATTTTAAAGAACTAATTTTTTATACAATAGGCACAAAATTTTGAAAAGATTTTCCAGATATTTTTATTTTTTAATTAAAAAAAAAAAAAAATGTTGGTTCTTAATAATGTTAAAACTTTTTAGAAGCTTCATCATAAGAAAATGAAAAATATCAACAAAAATGTTTGCAGGAAAAAAAAAATAATTTTTTTAAGCCTAAAGAATATTACAAAATTTGTTTTTACGTAAATCAATTTAATACGTTTCGAGATTGCCCTGGAAATACAAAAAAAAATGTTTCGTCTTTATTTAATAAATTCAGATTATCGCATTACTTTTTGAAGCAAAAACTACTTTTTTTTAACCAACATTACATTATCGAACAACTATTTTTAAATCGATGGGATTGATCCAAGAGGTTCTGGATAATCGTGTTAAAAATACCCCTTTCCCAGCGACATCGATTTCATAAGACGGGCTTTTCTGTCGAAAACTTTCGACGCACTGTAGTCCATTCAACACAACGTCAGTTCGGAAGAAAAACAATACACTTCTTCAATTGAAATTATTGAGTTAACTTAGCTTACAGTTCACACCCGAAAAAGAATTAAATTTCCAAATCTCTTTTTCTACCACTTTTAGCATATTGCAGAAAATATAAAGCAAAATTATGTGCTCATGGTTCCTGGGCAAAAAGTCAAAATTGCAATTGAATTCACTCTCAACGGCAACCCTGAACTAACTGACTGTTTTAAGTGACAAATTGCCAGGCGTGTAAACCTTAAATAACTCAGTTTAAGGTATTGTAGCACGTTTTTGCCATAAAATGTTTTGAAAGGCTTATAGCCAAAGGGGTGACAAGTAAGTTTAGAATTTGTTGGACCATCACCTCAATCAAATTTTTTGTTGAATATCCACCGTACCTATTGTTTTATCAATGTCCTCTTTTGCGATATAGGAATGTGTGGCCTTTTGAAGTGAAAACAAACGAGTGATGGCGATGGGTTATTTTTATGTGATTGCATTCAAACATATCAAAGCGGATTTATTATCAATGCTAGATAGGAATTAAAATCAATTGATTTTTGTTCGTTGTTTTAAAGCGGAAAATTGGATGCCAAGCCAAGGGATCAAAACCAGTAATTGGGTTTTGTATGCTTTTAACTATTTGGTACAATGTTTGAAGTGGCAGTTTTGTTGTTGATGAAAAAAATAATGTTTTAATGCATGATGTGCAATTAAATACCCAAACAAATTTTATTCAGAAAACAAGTCGGTTTTTCGACTCCCACTGACTACTATACACAATAATGGACCTCTATAGAGACTTTAAAGTTAAATTCCCATCCAGAAAGAGTGGGATGATATTGTAGTGACGAGACTTCGACACAAACATCTTTACTAATGGATCAAAGATGGAGTACGGTGTTGCTTCGGGAATATTTTCCGGGGCTCTAAATATATTTTCGGCTACCATACTTTGCTAGTGTTTTTCAAGCAAAAAGTGGCAATCATGGAAGCATGCAAGTGACTTAAACAAGATCCGAACTAGAACCAAAACACGGCTATTTTCTTTTACAGTCAAACGGCTGTTAAAGCTATTAATTCACCTACATCATCCTATTAATTGATACAGCAATGCCTCATTTCAAGAAAAATTTGGCTCACATAGAATAAATCCCGAACTATTTATTAATCTTATATGGAGACTCAGGCGATAGATAGCCAGGATCGTTGCATGTGTCGAACCTGGGCATGCCCCACAATACTCACTTTCGTAGTTGTGAGGATCAGCAGGAAAATGACAGTCCTTTATTTCCGCTGTAACTGGCCCGCTCTGCCCAGAATGAGAGCACAAGCTTATGGTTATAGACATTTCTTGATGACTTTAACGAACTTTCAGAAATGAAGATCAAAAATTTGATTTCTTTCTTCAACGCGATGAAATGGATCTAGGATTGACTTCGGTTTCTTTCGCACCATTTTCTTCGTCGACCTCCTATGACTGTAAGCTAGCAGACTACTGGTTTTTAGCATTAGCATTAGCATATTTATTGAACATTGCTATTTAGAATCTGACTTATAACTAGTTAAATACAGTGATATTTTACATTTATTGGCACAGAGGGGGGGGGGCCAAATTTTATATTATGTTTATAGGGCATATAGACCCAGGACTAACTAAACTACAGTTTAAGACAATTTTGGCTCAATGAATACAGATCGATTTTAATTACAAATTATTGGTTTTCTATTTTTATAAGATAACTAACTGATATACTACACAAATAGCTTCAAATATTTTTAAATGATAAACTTAAACAAAATAGAATCAACGTCCGAAAATTCAACAAAACCTATGTTTAACTTAGACCCAGCTCTAAAATGACTATAAATACGCCCCTATGTCTTTGATTTAAGGGATTATAAAATATAAAATACATGTGTCTGTCAAGTTGTGGTTTTGGATGGGAGATGGGTTGACGTTTAGCCACGGTGATATGCTGACCCAGTTTTAGAGTAGAACGAAACTGCTTGCTCGTTGTCTGGGATGATGTTGTCGTCCATCGTACTGAGGTATCTCGGATCGGTTCGTCGTTGCTCAGTGGCCATCCTTCTTATTAGTTGATTTGGGGGATTGTTGGTGTGTCCTACTAACTTCTTTGCTTGTGGGAGTAGGTACCGATCCGGGGGAATGATGTTCGGCCCTGTGTACAGACGCCCATTGTTGTGATGCCTCATAGCCTCATTAGCTGGTGGTCGAAATGTAGTCCGGTACAGATCCGTAGTAACTTTCTTTCGAATATTTAAAGTTCTTTCATGGCCGTCTTCGAGATGGAGAACCAGATTGGAAAGAATAGCTGATGACAGGCCGCAGGATCTGCTTGTACAGAAGTATCTTCGTCTTCTGGCCTAGTCCGTTTCTGCGTCTCATCAATGGGTGGAGTTGGTGGAAGGCCTAGTTGACTTTTTAGAGAACTTTTCGTTGCGAGTGAACCTTAGCAACTCATTAAAGTGAATGCCAAGGTACTTCACGTTCTTTTTGGCTGCTATCGTGGATCCATCCGGGAGATTCAGATTCAGGCTTCTGCAGATCGCTGCACTGCGACTACCTCAACTGGGTCTCCTAACGCAAACAAGCTCCAAATTGGAGGTATTTATCCGGATGCCCCATTTCTTGTAGTAGGCGTAGAGTCTGTTAATGTGGTATTAACTTTGCGTACAGCTGCCAGCGGAGACATCGATGTGGCGTATGTAAGGACGTCATCAGCATACGGGACATTATGGCAACCACTTGTTATAGGCTGATCAGCTGTCATCAGGCGGTAAAGAAAGGGGCCTAACTTCGAACCTTGGGCAACTTCGGCTTTGATGTTCTTCACTTGTGATTTACACTTGTCCAGTTGAACGTAGAATTTTCTGGAAGAAAGAAAAGGAAAATGAATTTTCGTTAGTAACGGAGGTAAATGAAATACGTGAAGCTTACTGATAAGGGCTTCAATCCATACGCTATCGACTGCTTTCTCGACATCCAGAAAGCATCCAACGGTGACACGGTGATTGTTAAGGGCTATGGCGACGTCATGCTGGAACTTCAGGAGCGGATGCAAAGTAGAGTGTTTTTCCCTTAAGCCAAACTGCATGTTCGAGATGATGGCGTTTTCGCTGCAGACTACTGGGGTCTCATCATGTAAAACAAAAACGATCGATCGATATCGTTTTGGAGATGGCTGTCTTTATTTTACTCTACTGAAGTGATAGAGATAGCAATATTGAAAACGATATCGTCCTACCGTTTTTGTTTTACGTGATAAGGCCCCTGGTTTTTGAAGGGAGCCCATGCCTCATAGTGCACGAAGGCTGGACAATCACACGGTTGGATCGGTTTTCGATTTAATACCAGTCAACAAGCTACCTAATTTAGCATAGTGTAGATGGTTTTCAAATGCGAACTGCGATCCTATTGATGATTGTTTCTCGTATGTTCTTCAATTGATTGTTCAAATGCACACCCACATCACAATATGGGAATATCTCCCACTTATGCTATACCTCTTATGCCTCCTTACACTGCCAGACTAGAGTCAAGCTCAACAGGGTCTTCTTTCCCCGCTAATTATTCAAAGTCTGTTTCCAGACGCACATATTCTCACGTGATGGTACTTCGTGAGACGCCTTATTTCTCGCTGCGGTTTTAATGATGTTATGGGGGCGAGTTCCCCAGAGGACGTAGCTTTTTCTAGCCTACTCCCGTCCTTACCACACCAGTCATTTTGTTCCACCTGTTCCAGTTGAGCGAGCTACCCTGCAGCACTCTAGTGGTGATTCCTGATAGCAGCTTCTTTGAGAGGCCAACCCAACTAACAATTTAACTTCTGTAAGGGTCTACCGAAGTTATTTCCTAATCAGCAAATTTGAATCTATAAGGCCTTAGAGAAACACATTGGGCCCACATTGAGAAGCTCGAAAGGCTTTTAAGCAATCATTTACAGGTTTATTAGAAGTACTCAATTTATTTCGGTAAGGCCTTATAGAACAAAACTACACTCAAACATTGCAAATGTAGTAGTGTAGTTTTGTTCAAGTGTTTCGATAGGCACATCTAAAAACCCTTATAAAAGGCTTGTCGAGGCCTAGGAGAAGCCTTTTCGAAGCACAATGCCAACAAAATAAAAATAAATTCTTGTACATTTTCTCCTTTATTTTCATGCAAGTAATGATTTTCTTCTGGAACTTAATGCACAAAAATTATTTATATCTGAAAAAACACATTACTTAGTTGATGGATTTCGCGAGATTTGAACCGAGGATGGTTGAGTCGGGCACCTAAGGTATTGAGCTAGCCTGGCATAAGAAAAATGAGTGCCAAATTGGAACCACTTGAAACCGAAATTAGCTAAATTAGTTTAATATACCGATGGCAGCAACGTGATTCAGAACATATGAACCGAAAAATTGTTTTCGAATTTTCTTTAAAATTGGACATGTTGCTAGAAAGTGTAATACGTCTTCCCTTATTTTCATATTACTGATCTTGCATAATATTGGTAGTTCTGGTCGATGAGGGATGTTGTTCAAATTAATTAATGCTCTCATTTTGAGAATAGTGCTTATGTTGTCAGTTGTGTAGCAGTTTAAAAAATATGTTTGTTCTTCAAGATTGTACTAAAGATTGCTATAGTACAACTAAGATTGTGAAGCCTGGCCTTCATTGACATATTTTTTTTTTTTTTTTTTTTAATATATACATTTCAATATGCATACATAATTTTATTTTTCTACAAGCAATATTACAGCTAACAGATACATATATATATAAAGCACTCCAAGAATAAGTTAAAATGTGAATAAATATGTATAATACTTCAGTTTTAAATTTATTACGATTAATATTCAAAAAATCAATATTTGAGGATACTTTGTTGAAATGAACAATAGACCTTGAGAACGCTTCATTGTTACCATAATTAGTTTTATGAGTTTGTTGAAATAAGATAAATCTAGCTCTCGTTGATCTAGCGGGAACATATATAGGAATTGAGGCAAGAAGCGGGGGGCATTTGATATGGTAGCATAGCAAGTCTCTAATTAGCATAACACTATGAATCTTACGCCTTGATCTTAGGGATTTTATTCCTAGTAATTGGCATCTAGCCTCATACCCAGGGCAAAAATTCCAGTGCATTTTTTTAAATATATATTTTGTGAATCGTCTTTGAATCTTTTCAATGCGATCAGAATGAACTGTAAACGCTGGGCTCCAAATAACATCTGCATATTCCAAAAGTGATCTGACAAGAGATATAAACAAGGATAATAACACGAAGGGATCTCTAAAGTCTTTTCCATTTCGATTTATAAAACCTACCAACGAATTGGCTTCCCTAAGGCCATGGCTTTTAAAAGAAAGTGAGGAATCTAGTACTACACCTAAGTCTTTCGATCTATGTGTACGGAATTAATTGCATAGTTAAATATTAAACTGAGGGATTTTCTGGAAAAAGAAATTGCATTACACTTCTTTATATTCAACTTAAGACCATTGATGTGAAACCAATTGGACAGAGAATCCAGGTCATGTTGAATAAGTTGACAGTCATCCAAACTCGAAACTTTTAAAAATAGCTTTAGATCGTCAGCATATAACAAGCATTTACAATATTTAAAAACAGAGATGATATCATTAATGAAAATTATGAATAGAAGTGGACCCAGATGGCTACCTTGAGGGACACCTGATGTATACTGAATTAATTTTCCAATCTTCACCTGTTGTGTTCTACAAGATAGATATGATGAAATCCAACGGAGAACTTGAGAATGAAACCCAAACACCTCAAGTTTTTTCATGGGTGTTTGGTGATCCACAGAACCAAAGGCTTTGCTGAAGTCTGTGTATATTGCATCCACTTGAAATTTTCGTTCCATAGCGTTAATGACGTACGAGGTGAAATGGGTCAGGTTTGTAACAGTAGATCGACCGGATATAAAACCATGCTGTGCTTCCGATAAATATTCACCAGTTAGAAAATCGAGCTTATTCTTCACCACACTTTCAAACAACTTGGGAATTGTGGAAAGTTTGGAGATACCCCTATAATTTTCTACATCATTCTTGGACCCTGCCTTATGAATAGGAATCAAGTAAGAGAGTTTCCATTCTTCTTTAAAACTACCTGCTTGTAGTAACTTGTTAAATATATTAAGTAAAGGAGTACAAATGGATTCAAAGCAATATTTAAGCACTGCGGAAGGAATACCATCTGGACCAGAACTATAATTAGATTTAAGAGATTTTAAGGCAGAATTTACTTCACTTCTACTCAACTGGATGGATCCAATATCAATCCTACTATCCACGTTATTCAGCGAACGTTTGTTAAAATCAGAACTCAAAAAAAATTGCAAATAATTCGACTGTAGAGTCTACTTCCGAAAATTCAACACCTCTGAAATTCATGGTAATTGGAATCCCTGCTGATTTTCGCTTAGAAACAAAACGACCAAAACGATTTACTATCACCTTTGATATTGCTTTCAATATTCAGGATGTAAGCTCTATATAGAAACTTGCTAAGAACTACAAAATCCTTACGCAATTTGCTAAAATTTTCATAATCAAAAGGATTTTTATATATGTTTCACTTCATGTAAGCTTTACGTTTTTTTTTTTCTTTAAGTCATGGAGATTCTTATTCATCCAAGGAGAATCCGATGACTTTTAATAGTAAGAATAAGGTACAAATCTATCAAAACCCATTGCTACAATTTCAATGAAGCGGCTATAAATATTTTATAAATTAAGGAACATAGATTCTTTCGACCAATCAATACTAAAAAAATAATTATTTAGTACAAAAAAATTAGCTTTAGAGAAATTATAGGATCTAACATTATTTCTAGTTTCATTTAACGAATAAGTATAAAATTCCATTTCAAAACATAGTTCCTTATTATGAATAGATTCATTGAACAGAGAGAAAGGTGCATTAGTTAAATTAACTTTGAATTCATCACAACATATAAAAATTAAATCCAGTATTTTTGATAACGAATTATAGAAATGATTTACTTTTACTAAGTTTATGGAATATAAATAATCTATAAATATAATTTCAAAATCTTTTTTCATATGAAATGGTTACAGTATTTTTTCAGATTCAGACCATTTCCATTGTATATCAGATAAATTAAAGTCACCTAACACACAAACGTTATCAGATACAGAACAAAAATTATTGATAAATTCTATGTTACTGACATGTTTTTCATACAAATCAAGAGAACTACTTGGAGGCACATAACTTACAATAAAAAGTATATTTGCTTTAGCAAGCTTGTTCAACTTGGCAGAGATACAAATTTGTAGTAGATGGTAAAATGATTTCCTTACAGCATAAATTCGATGGAACTGCAATAATTATACCTTCCCCGCGTTCATTAGATGATTTACAGCGATCATGACGATAAATGTTATATTTACTGCAATCGAAAAGTTCTGAAGAGGCAATTCCTTTGTAAAGCCATGATTCAACAATGACGATAATATCGTAATAGGTAACAGATGTGTTTTTAAAGAGATCAGCTACTTTGGTTCGGAGACCACTAGCATTGTGGAAATAAATCTTTAATGACGAAAGGCGAACAAATTGGTTTGATGGACTTATTATTGTTTTTAAGCAGTTATTGTCCCCACTGTCTTCTCCAAGGAGTTTTTTGCCTTAAAAACAAAAGGTCTAATTTGTACTCCAATCGGCCAAAAATTTTCAATAAAGACCATAGATGCATAATCCGCCGGAACACCCAATTTGAATTTCACAAAGCCCTGAGTACAACCCACATCTTCAAATTTAGCTAATTTATGACACAAAACTAGAGATGCATCAATTCCGAGACTAGTTGAAACAAAAGCTAAAATGTTCTCTGGAGTGGTGGCGAATCGAAAACTGCCAATATGAAACCATTTGAATTTATAAGCAACTTGAAGATGACCGCAGAAGGAATTTTTCCAAGAACAACTTTTTCTGTCTTATCCGAGCTGCTTGAGTTATTTGTTGTCATATTAGCGCATTCCGAGTTGACTTACTAGAATATGTACTTTTTTCAGAATTACCAGTATTTTCACCTAATAACATATCTTGCACATCTCTAGCACCACCAACATCAACAGCATTAGCAACACAAACTTGCGCAGTACTAGTACCTTGCACATCACTAGCACCCACAATAGCAGCAACACAAGACTAGCCGCTATCACCAACCTTGATTTCAGATGAGCTTGCGCACTAACTTTTACCATGTAATTAAAATACATTTTTAATGTGTTCAAAAACATAGGGGGCGTTCCCGTTTCTAAATGTAGCATGTAGTTGGGGGGGTACTGCTCGGTAATATAAATATTCGCTTAATAAAGTAGCGCAGGAACTTTTTTTTAGCGGTGATAAGAACTCCAAGGTACTTGTATTCCCGCACAATTTCAATGGGTAAAATATATGTAAATTCCTTTTTCATTGAAATCGATTTTTTTTAAGAACGAAAGGCTTTGATTTGAGAAAAAATATAAAAACTCTTTTATGCTCCATAAAATATGTACTTTTCATTTTGTACACAAACCTTTTACTGACAATTTTAATTTGTATCTTTTTTAAGAACACTAATTTGCCAAAATAAAAAAACAATAACGACCATCATTAAGTTGCTTCAACTAAAAGTAACTATGTAATATATATAATAAAAAACATTTAAAATGTAATTGAAAAACTACTGGGAAATGAAAGCTTCATACTAAGATAATTTTTGAAAACTTTCGAATTTCTTAACGTGACAATATTTTTTAACGATGAAACAGAAACTATACTATGGTCACCTCGTTTGTGAATAATTAAGCCAGCAGTAGCTTATTTTTACATCAATACTACTTTCCATGCGAAGTACCAGCTTTTAATGCTTTCATGTTGAGTGTGCAACACTTCACTAGGACCAAATAATCGGAATTATTACTTCCCGCGCATGTGCCTGAGAGGATGATTAAAATTATGTTTGCATTACCATCTCTTCACAGGTCTTATAGAAACAATCGAAATCGAAATAAATGCTTCTCTCGCATGCGTCTGCAAGAGTTCACACAATTATTATGCTTGTGTCGGGCTTGTGTTTGATGGGTTATAGAACCAAAATTGGATGTCATGCTTAATCAGAGTTACCACTGCTACCTAATGAAAGCTTTTTCTTTGCTTTTATTTCGCATGCCGCTCAAAACTAATTTCTGGGATGCCTTACGAAAACTATAACCAAATTGTAAATATTCAGGCTTGCAGAAAATTAAAGATTCTACTTGTAATAGGTTTGTAGGAAGCTGTTTTCAAAAATATAGCTTCGAAAATTTGCAACTTCCATGTCCAAACTAAATACAAGCCTTGTAGAAACAATTACTTATAGAAATTCAAAAAATTAACATTATAGACGAAAAATTGTTAGTTGGGAAGTCCTTGTAGGAAGTCGGCTGACTGCTACCTTTCCGACCAGGTCCTCGTTAATGGCGTAGTAGCACTTTTTCCTTTCATGTGCACTATTGATTGACGTTGCGCCACTCACCACCTGGGAGTCGATGACGTTGACTCTACCATTTATTGCTGCGGCTATGTCAGGCTTCCTGAGTCCTTCTGATGTTTGGATACGTTTCTTCTGTTACGCGGAATTCTTTATCCTTGAGACCAGCCACTAACACCTTGCAAACTGCATTATGTCTTCAGATTTGCGCTCCGTTGGTCGGGGGCAGCCTTGAACTACGTGCGCGGCTGTTTCCGTGACATTGCATCCTCTGCACTGTATGTTGGCGGTTGTTCTCCTCACTCCTCTTGATGTCCGGATACGGGTCGGAAGACAGTTTATCCTAACGTGTATGTCTTGGAAGAATTCTCTTCCAGGGACTGCATATACACTGGACTCCATCCACATGGTTGAGAGATTTGTTATTCCAGCTTCGCGAAGTTTGAGTCCATCGTTCAAGTTGTATAAACAGTCCGACCACCATTTCTGCCTCATATCCTTCGACTCCAAGAGGATACCATCTTTCGTCAGGACCAGAAGTTGGAGTGGAGTCACTCCAACTTCTGGATCACCCAATGCTCGTGTGCGACAGCCCGCACCGCTGATGATGTTGAGGTTATAAGGTTCCTAGATCTTGACAGTATTAGTCCCGGGACTGTCGTTACTAGCGCTGGTATCCCCAGACCTCCATCCGCTATCGCCGTGTGGAAGTATCCGGTTGGAATATCCTCTGGTAGCCTAAGCCATCTTAATATGTACATCCGGATTTGTTTATCCATAGCCTTCAACCTGTCCATGGTTATTGTCAAGAGGACTAGTCTATGGTATAGCCGTGGGATCAGGAAACTTCGTAGTATTTTGAGCCTTTGCTGGGGCTTTAAGAGCTTTGCTTAGGCTTTCCATATACGGAGCAAGGTCATGGCCCGCTTTCTTGGGTCCAACTGGTCTTATGTCAACACCGAGGTATTTCCATTCTTGTGATGATTTTAATTAGGGTATGACGCCTCCCTTTAACCTAAACTGTGGCTGACTTACGACCTTGTATGTTTTTTTTTTCCATCCGGCATAATTCACTTCAAGCTGTTCATTAAGAGCCCCTTTTCCTCAGCTTTCTTCTCAACACGATAGATTGATGTTTGCATCCCATATTAAGTAGATGTTATCAGTAATATGTCATCGGCATACGCAAAGGCATTTACGTTGTTTCCACCTTTGTTGTAACCCACGTCTGGTGGTGGTGGTACCTCCGCCAAAACACTATCAACCACTAAGCAGAATATTATGGCTGATAGCGGGTCGCCTTGTTCAACTCCTCGTTGTAGCTTGATCTCTTCCGATCTCACACCTTCACTCTCTAAAACCGTTCTTGATGTTTGGTACGCTCGTATGACAAAATTACCAAAAGCAGCCGGCAATCCTCGTTGTTTTATCATCTTTCCGATGGCATGGTGGCTCACACTGTCAAACGCCTTTACTACATCAAGGGTCGCTATATGTAGTTCCTGGAGATTCCGCCTAGAATCCTCTAGCAAAGTCGCAAATACCGCAATGTTGTCAGTGCATCCATCCTTAAGACACCGCTGCCTCTCATCTACTAATCCACTCGACCGGAGTCGTGATGCTTAGATCTTATGCATCTGCCTTACTGCAACTGAAGATATACTTATGGATCTAAAGTGACCAGGTTCGCTTGCTCCAGTCTTCTTGGGCACGAAAATGGTTCGACTCGTCAATAAATCACCTGGGAATCCACCATTGGCCATAACGATATTGAAAAAAAGGGCACGCACTCTGGCCGCAGTTCCGGGCGCCGATGATGTGATTTTGTTGGAATTTATTTCTTCAATCGAAATCGGTTTCCATATGAATTCCAGGTCACTTGAGGGTGGGATCGTGGCTTCTTCCCCTGTGAGTCGAGTTTAGGGTTCTTCTAGAATGGGTTTCAAGTAATCAGTCATAGCATCGAGGGTCGGAACCTAAGACAAGACTGGCCTGTCCAGAGCAAGTTTCGGCGGCTGCTCCCATGTCTTTCTTAAATAATGTCTGTATTTTGGCATATTCCTTTCGTCGATGTCTCCATCTCGGGATGTTTGTGTTCGAGCTTCGGCGCACATCTCTCATTATCGCTGGTCGTCTTGGTGTTGTTGGCGGGAAGAGGGACTTAAGCCGTGTAGAGCAGCTCCTTGAGACATCGTAGCCATCTATACACATTCTTGCTATGACGATCAGATGTTGCGTTTTAAATTCCTGGAAACCATCCAAATCGATGATGAGAGCTGTAATGGTCTCCTAAATGTCGTGGTTATCCGTTGGTTGTATGGTGTCGTTCCTGGTATCGGTGTAGAATTATTCTGGGGTGGGGGAACGTTCGTAGACTCCACCACATGCTCTGTTGGCTCGGTGCTCCCAGGCCACCGAGAGATTATTCTTTTGTTTTTATCGATTTCTGGGCCAACAGATTTAGACATACAGGGCTGGCAAGCCCGTGTGTGTGAGAGTCATAGTTACTCCCGCCGTTTACCCGCGCTTACTTGAATTTCTTCACTTTGACATTCAGAGATAGCATACTGCAGCCGAACTCAGGGAGTAGGGAATAGTCCGCTGGGAGGTCTATCCCTTTTTTCACTAAAAAACCGCTTGATATTAAAGGTGTTGCCATTGCTTTATAATATTTGTTTTAGAAAATTTACTTAACTCAAAATAAAATAAGGGGGAATTTAGTTCAAAAGTATTCGCAAAAAAAAAAAGGAGTGGACTCTACACTATATATAAATCGTTAGGGATTCTTTTGTATTAATTTGCAATGTCCCCAAGTCAATTCAGCCAACATTAAACAAAAAGGAAAAACGTAGATACCCACATACATACTTCAGCAAAAAAAAAAATGAAAAAGACTACTCAAATAAAGAAGCATCCCTTCACCAAAGATAACATGGTACTTCTAAAGACAAAATTGCGAATGTCAGAATGTTACAGTAAACACACAAAAACACAATTCAAAGGTTGCTCGTATTTCTATATGTAAAGAATAGATAAAGGTATCTTATCAACTTGTTCAGGTTTTCAAATGCACTCTAATTTGTATGTCTGAGGGTGAACGGTAAAGATAAAGACAATCCTGTGTAGTTGTAAGCTTTGCAAAAGGAATAATTATCTTTTCCCCATGCAGGAGATATAAAACCTTGATAAGAAAATATAGACCTAAACAAGTATTAAAATATGTATATGAGGGTCGGAACCTCAGATAAGACAGGTCCGTCCAGAGCAAGTTACGCGGCTGCTCCCATGTCTTTCTTAAATAATGTCTGCATTTTGGCATATTCCTTTCGTCGATGTCTCCATCTCGGGATGTTTGTGTTCGAGCTTCGGCGCACATCTCTCATTATCGCTGGTCGTCTTGGTGTTGTTGGCGGGAAGAGGGACTTAAGCCATGTAGAGCAGCTCCTTGAGACATCGTTGCCATCTATACACATTCTTGCTATGACGATCAGATGTTGCGTTTTGAATTCCTGGAAACCATCCAAATCGATGATAAGAGCTGTAATGGTCTCCTTAATGTCGTGGTTATCCGTTGGTTGTATGATGTCGTTGGTGTTATTTGTTGTTCCCGGTTGGGGTCTATCACTGTTGTTACCTTGTTGTGATTCCAAGTCAGCTAAGGCAGCTATGACGAGGTCCTTATAGGCGGGTTTTCTTCGTGCTCTTTTGATGGCTTCGAGTGAGCGGTTTGGGATTCTCTCAGCGAGAAATTGGTTTATGAACCTCTGTCTGGTTCTCGTGCCCTCCGCTTCCGTTCTGGCCATCATCTTAAGTTCCTCGTCAGACCATTTTTTCTACGACTACGCACACCTCTTCATTCCGCTGGTCTGGATGGGCTGACCTCACATGGACTCCTAGCCCCTTCTTACTTTTGAAGTCTGACCTTGTGCAGTATCGGCATTGTATACCTTGGCTGGCTGCTGTGCTTGTCGTAGGTTGTGGACTCATTCCTGGTATCGGTGTAGCATTATTCTGGGGTGGGGAAACGTTCGTAGACTCCACCACATGCTCTGTTGGCTCGGTGCTCCGAGGCCTACACCGAGAGATTATTCTTTTGTTTTTTATCGATTTCTGGGCCAACAGATTTAGACATACAGGGCTGGCAAGCCCGTGTGTGTGAGAATCATAGTTACTCCCGCCGTTTACCCGCGCTTACTTGAATTTCTTCACTTTGACATTCAGAGATAGCATACTGCAGCCGAACTCAGGGAGTAGGGAATAATCCGCTGTGAGGTCTATCCCTTTTTTCATTAAAAAACCGCTTGATATTAAAGGTGTTGCCCTTGCTTTATAATATTTGTTTTAGAAAATTTACTTAACCCAATTTAGAGTATTCGCAAAAAAAAAGGAGTGAACTTTACACTATATATAAATCGATAGGGATTCTTTTGTATTACTTTGCAATGTCCCAAAGTCAATTCAGCCAACATTAAATAAAGGAAAAACGTAGATACCCACATACATATTACTAGTAGTAAAAGGTTATAGTAAATACTAGCACTACTAGTAGAAGCTGAAACTAATAGTATTTACTACATTCGGTATGCATAAACCTAAGTTTCTACTAGCTAGTATAAACTAGAAGTAAATACTGAATTCATCCCAGTAAATACTACTAGTTCATCTGAAAGTAATAGTATATACTAAATACCTACAAAAATGCTGTTGCTTCTCTTTGTTCTGTAAATTACCGTTCTATAATTTTCTTCTTTTGTAAACATTTTTTTGTGTTACAATTTTTAAGAGTTTGAAAGTGAGTGTTCGAAGTTCAAAAAATGGCAAAAGCAGAAGGTTCAACAAACTTAGGGTTTGTTAAAATACTAGAAAAGTATGCCGTACTTATTAACAAATCTCAACAGCCTTACATAAAAAAAAAGCAAAGGCGGAGGCCTTTAAATTGTTTATTCATGAGTTTCAAGGCAAGACTGGTATTTTAATAACAGAAGACCAACTAAAGAAGAGGATAACATTAAGACTGACGTGAAAAAAATATCGGACCTTAATTCAACGGGAAATAAACTAATCAAGCTTAAAGAATGGGAACAAATGTTCTTAAAGCTTATCAATGCTGACCAAAACCCATCCATTTCAAGAATACCTGGTATGTTAAGATTTATAAACAAAATTACTTTTACAAATCTTTTTTTCTGTAGGTGGTCTATCTGTGGGATCAGATAACCATAACAAGGAACGAAAAAGATATAGTTCTTCAAGTAGCGCAGAAGAGGACAAAGAAGAGTCAGCGCCGCTTGCTTGTCAATCTTCTGCACCAGCACCAAAACGCAATTTTTCTCACTAATAGTGAGCTTCAACGGTTAGTGCTTCTGGAAAACTTAAAACTTTTGAGGATGCAACAGGATTTGCTTCAGGAAAGGTTGGATAGCAATGATGACGATCATTCGTTGCGCTCAACGAATGCCTCTGAAAATATTTTTTCCGAAGACCGACGAACATTTTGTAATTAATAAAGTCATACTTTGTTTTATTTTGAATGAATAATAATTTTCTATTAATTTATACATTTTTTAATTTATTTTTGTACATTATATATATTATCTTTAATAAAATTATAAGAAAATTATAATTGTGTATTGTATATCATTTCTGCAAGCTCATTTATCTTCCTCTGTTCCAATCTTCTGATTTGTAGTACATAAGCATTATTCTCTGAAGTTTGGACTGCACTTTCATTTCCCCTTCCTCCACCTTCTGAAATCTCGAAGTCGTCACTGTCATTTAAATACTTTGCAATATTGTCCAGGACAAAACATGGAGTAACTAAAGTTGGTACATCATTTAATTCGACTCGTATACAGTTTTGTAGGATTGGAAACCGGCTTTTCAGTTGACCAAAACAACGTTCTATTATATCCCTCTCTTTATTATGCAATTTGTTATATAAGCTTTTTCGATGTAACTAGTTGGATTTTTGAATGGTGTCATTAGCCATGGTGCAATTCCATATCCCTCGTCTGCCAATAATATTGTTTTTTCTGAAGACCTCAAAATAGGTTCAAGAAAACTATTTTTCCAAATCCTTAAATCATGAACTAACCCTGGCCATTCGGAGACAACACTTGTTAACCATTCTTTAGCATTACAGGTCACCTGAATATTGATGGAGGCATATCCTTTACGGTTTATATACTCCTCTGAGTGTAAGTGGGGCTTCTTTATTTCGACATGGTGCAGTCTAACGCTCCCATTCATGATGAAAAACTGTATTTCAAAAGCCAATCCTGTTTAGCTTCCAATTGTTGTGGGTAATACGAAGGAAACTTAATCCAAAGAGAAGATTTATCCACTATATGTTTTGCTATGTTTTGTGTACAGTTCTGCAAACAGTACTCTGATGCATGCCCGTGTCTTCCCCAACGCCAACTTGAAAGCCTGGATCTCCAACATATCTCAAGAAAATTCTCATCTTTTCTTCAGCGGACGTTGCTCCTCCCCTTCTTTCAGATTGAGAACCTTGAGATTTTTTAATGTAAAAGGGATACATAAATTGATTAGCTTCAATTAATTGCTAATAAAATATCTTACCCATAAAATATTCGCTTAGCCATACTCAACGTTATCTTTTTCAAAACGGTAGAGCATTTTAAAATTATTATTCCCGGGTGTTCTTCGCTCTTAATAAACTTTTTCAGATCAAACATTGAAAAAAGCTGCCATATACTCGTAATAAATGCTCTGCAAACCGATTGCTTTAAAAGTAAAGTTGTAACTATTGATGTTGGCATTTAACATGAGAAAGTTTTTACTAGTTTGTTTTTTGCCCACGTTGCAACTTACTAGTTGAAATTAACGATGTTCAAAGAAAGTAATAAAAAAATGAACAAGTGAGTTTTTGATTGATAAAATGTTTATTGCTTTGTTAAATTTCTTAACAAGTTGTTAATAATCTTAGATATAAGATGGTTTGAGTGATGGTTGCTGGATATTTGTTTGAATCCAGTGAATTCCACTTAACCCTTTTTTGACGGCACAATTACTGAAGTAATTACTAAATAAAGAAAGTGTTTCAAACTATATTCAATTGGCGTAAATGTCATCAATCGATTTCAATTTGAAAATTTCCCTTCCTTTTTACTATTTACAATAATTGTTAGTATATACTACATCAATCCATATTTGTTTGTCATTTCAAACTGTCAAACAATTTCAAATTGATTTATTTAGCTACCTTTAAATTTGTTGTTAATTGTTTATATCAAAATATATTTATTTGTCATTACAAGTTGACAAACAATTTCAAATTGATTTATCTTTTTACAATTGGCTTCCTTACTGATGAAATTCAAGATTAGAAGTGATTTGCTCCTTATTCGACGGAGCTTTATATAGGCCTTTAGGATGCCAAGTGAAGCCAACCATCAATCTGCTTGCTTATTGTGGATGGAGTGTACAAATTGGCAGCACTGAATTTCGGACAAAATTTTCGTGCTTACCATTTTGTTTCTCTTTGTCTTGCTTTCTCTTTCCTGCTTACGTTGTTAAATTAAATTTTTTAAATTGTTTATATTTCCTAAACAAATAATTTTTTGTAATAAAAGTGTAGAAAACTATTTTCCTGAACTAATTATTCATCATATAAGTATGCTTCTTTTTATCGGAATATAAAGATAAGTTGCAAAACCATAAAGTTTGATTAAGCATGTGTTTCAATTTTTGTTAATTATTTAACATTAAATTTTAAGTGATATATACGGGTTTGTTTAAATTTTATTGTTTACAAATGCTAACAAATGTGTAAATTGTTGTATTTTAATGTTATTTATTTGGAAATGATAAAATTGTTTACAATATTTCATGTGCAAAAATTTGATGTTTTTTGAGGTTATAATTAATAACCCTTTGGTGTGTCAAAGTTTTATAACAAGTTTATTTATCAAATATTGTTTATCTTTAATATTAATAAATTTGTTATTGAATGTAATTGCTGACTACAAAGGCTGTGTAATATAAGTGAAATTAAATTTGTCTATAACAATGATTATGTATTGTCGTAGTTGTATTACTTGTTGCAATGTTGTTCAATGTGAATTTGTTGTTAAAAAGTAAGCATATCTATGTGATATTTGCATTATTTTGTTAATTATTGTTTTTGTACATATATTATTACAAAATAACTATCACATTGCTTCCTTTTTTTTTGTTTTATTTGCAGCACATCAATTTGTCTGGTCGGTGGGATGCGGTGCTCCATTGGATATTTGTTTACCTTTTTTTTATAGGGTAAATCGGCTTTTATATTCGCATGTAACACTAGTGCTAAGTAAATATAGATTGTATATCTAGTTTTAAGTTATATTGTATGGATAATAAATTAAATAAAAGAATTTATGTAAACATTGGTTTAGTTTAATTCAATTTATTAATTCATGGCGCTTATTTTGAAAAGAAAAGTATATGCATATGTACAATATATGTATGTTGTTTCAACATAGTTAAAGTTCAAGTTGGTATTTAGAAACTTGAAAAATTTGCAGTAAATACTAGAAAGAAAAGTTCGTACTAGTTTTTTATGCATATCAATATAAGTATTTACTATAAAAAATCATCCGAAACTAGTAAATACTTTTCTTCTACCTTTCCAGCATTTACTATGTCTTTTATGCATATGGAAAGTAGTAAATACTATAAAAATTTACTAGTAAAAGCATTTGCTATCGTTTATGCATACGATTCAATGTCTGCATTTTGGCATAATCCTTTCGTCGATGTCTCCAATTTGGGATGTTTGTGATCGAGCTTCGGCGCACATCTCTCATTATCGCTGGTCGTCTTGGTGTTGTTGGCGGGAAGAGGGACTTAAGCCATGTAGAGCAGCTCCTTGA
The DNA here is from genome assembly GCA_949320155.1 of Melangyna quadrimaculata. Lineage (NCBI taxonomy): Eukaryota > Metazoa > Arthropoda > Insecta > Diptera > Syrphidae > Melangyna > Melangyna quadrimaculata. The sequence goes on from OX439483.1 coordinate 392,715,210, forward strand.
GACATCGTTGCCATCTATACACATTCTTGCTATGACGATCAGATGTTGCGTTTTAAATTCCTGGAAACCATCCAAATCGAGAATGAGAGCTGTAATGGTATCATTAATGTCGTGGTTATCCGTTGGTTGTATGGTGTCGTTGGTGTTATTTGTTGGTCCCGGTTGGGGTCTATCATTGTTGTTATCTTGTCGTGATCAAGTCAGCTAAGGCAGCTATAACGAGGTCCTTATAGGCGGGTTTTCTTCGTGCTCCTTTGATGGCTTCGAGTGAGCGGTTTGAGATTCTCTCAGCGAGAAATTGGGTTATGAACCTCTGTCTGGTTCTCGTGCCCTCCGCTTCCATTCTGGCCATCATCTTAAGTTACTCGTCAGACCATTGTTTCTACGTCTACGCACACCTCTTCATTCCGCTGGTCTGGATGGGCTGACCTAACATGGACTCCTAGCCCCCTCTGACTTTTGAAGTCTGATCTTGTGCAGTATCGGCATTGTATACCTTGGCTGGCTGCTTTGCTTGTCGTAGGTTGTGGACTCGTTCCTGGTATCGTTGTAGCATTATTCTGGGATGGGGAAACGTTCGTAGACTCAACCACATGCTCTGTTGGCTCGGTGCTCCGAGGCCTACACCGAGAGATTATTCTTTTGTTTTTCTCTTTTTTTGGGCCAACAGATTTAGACATACAGGGCTGGCAACCCCGTGTGTGTGAGAGTCATAGTTACTCCCGCCGTTTACCCGCGCTTACTTGAATTTCTTCACTTTGACATTCAGAGATAGCATACTGCAGCCGAACTCAGGGCGTAGGGAATAATCCACTGGGAGGTCTATCCCTTTTTTCATTAAAAAACCGCTTGATATTAAAGGTGTTGCCATTGCTTCATAATATTTGTTTTAGAAAATTTACTTAACTCAATATAAGATAAGGGGGAATTAAGTTTAAGAGTATTCTATATATAAATCGTTTGGATTCTTTTGTATTACTTTGCAATGTCCCAAAGTCAATTCAGCCAACATTAAAAAAAAGGAAAAACGTAGATACCCACATACATACTTCAGCAAAAATGAAAAAGACTACTCAAATAAAGAAGCATCCCTTTACCTAAGATAACATGGTACTTCTTAAGACAAAATTGCGAATGTCAGAATGTTACAGTAAATACACAAAAACACAATTCAAAGGTTGCTCGTATTTCTATATGGAAAGAATAGATAAAGGTATCTTAACAACTTGTTCAGGTTTTCAAATGCACTCTAATTTGTATGTCTGAGGTTGAACGGTAAAGATAAAGACAATCCTGTGTAGTTTTAAGCTTTGCAAAAGGAATAATTATTTTATCCCCATGCAGGAGATATAAAACCTTGATAAGCAAATAAAGACCTGAACAAGTATTAAAATATGTATATCCTTACATTTCAAAAGCATTATCTAAAAATAATTTACAACGGTTGAAAATGTGGAAGGATCAAAACTAAATTAATGTTTGTATGCCAATTTTACATTTAGAAAAGGGTTTCAAATTATAAAATGTTTTTAACATATACATTGTCAACTTATTTTGAATCGAAAACTCAAAAACCAAAGGTTGACCTTTATGTGACGGTGGGATTTGCTGTTGTTAATAAACAAATAAAGGAAGGTAAGGTAAGAAAGGTGTGTTTTGAACGGTTAAGAAAAAAAAACATAGGTTAAGGATAAAAAACATTCAAGTTTTCGGAGTGTTTTGAACATTTTCCACCTTCTTCATATCTCTGGTCCTTCACTAAATTGGAAATCTTTCTATAGCTATGTTTGGGTTTTGTTAAGAGCTGGTAGGAAAGTTTTATTTTGAAAAACAACTATTCTAATATTATTCTTCCCTTCGCTAAACTTATCCCAAAATAAATATAAGAAATGAAACTTGAACAAGGTCCTTGGATTATAATCAATTAACACTGCTGGACCCATGTTCTGCAACTTGCAAAGCGATAAAATCCGTCGAAAAACGATGAGAATTGGAACGGAACTCATTTTATCGCATCAAAGGGTTTCTGTTACTTTGACTGGCGAAAACTTTATCGACTGGAATAAACGGAATAGAAAAATGAAAAAAATCACTTTAAAAGTCAAAATATATCACTTGAGCAGCGAGAGAGCAAAAATTGAAATTTAAACAACCTAAAAGTAAAAAATGAGCGGAGTTGCAAAGGTAAGTATTTATAAAGGACGGGTCGATTTTAAAATTGAATAAAACAAGTTGTATATGAGAAATCAATAAGGTTCTTTATTTGAGAGCCCTATCAATGACATTATGTTGTGTGAAATATAACATCGTTCAAATGGCCGCCGCGGCTTCGCTGGGTGGCGCGGATTCGAAGGGTCCAGTTTTTGATGTTTTTGGCGCATAAATCAGGCTGAATTTAACCGATGACATCGATTATGTTGTGTTAAGGGCCGCGGTAGTTTGCGGCTTATTCGCATAGACCTGCGACTTAAGAAAGCCCCACAAGAAAAAGTCCAAAGGGGTCAAATCACACGATCTTGGTGACCAACTCACGTGGTCGCCTCGGCGCGAGATAACCATGCCATGAAACCACTCGTGCAGAATTTCGATTGTGTCTTGAGCTGTGTGGGACGTAGCGCCATCCTGTCGAAACCATATGTCTTCGGTGTCCACATCATCCAGTTCAATTCAGGCCACAAGAAGTTGGTGATCATCGACCTATAGCGATCGCAGTTGACGGTGATGGCCTGGCCAGCATCATTTTCTAAGAAGTACGGACCGATGACGCCTCCAGCCCAAAATCCACACCAAACAGTAACTTTATTTGGATGCATTGGCACCTCGTGAATCTCGCGTGGATGGGTATCGTCCCAAATCCGGCAATGTTACTTATCACGTACCCATTCATCCAAAAATGGGCCTCAACGCTAAAGATGATTTTACGACCAAAATTGGGATCAACTTCCAACTGCTCCAAAACCCAATTAGCGCGTGTAACTTACCATGATGCTTTATCTTAATTTAAAAGACGATATTTTGACAGAAAGTAAAAGAAACAATATGGCCGCCACGAGCTGTCAAAATCAACCTGTCCCTATTGGAAAACCCTTTATAAAAAAAATGTAAATTGCTTCACGACACCTTAAATCTTTATTCGCTTCTCCTATCAGCGCTGTTTTTTAGTTCAAATTTCTTTCTATTTTGTTGCAGAATTCAAAAATAATTTTGTTTCAGCCTCAGTCAGTGCAAATATAGGCAAACTAAGGCAGTAGTTTTGCATAAATTAAGAGTTTTATTATGAAAATTGTATGGTGGTTTTGAAATTAAGCGCGTCAAATTTTGAATAGTTTCCTTGGAGAAGAGAGCCTGCAGTCGGTATCGGTTCGGTGTTTGTAGTTCGCATATCGCATGGCTTATTTTATTCAAATACAGAATAATAAATAGAGAGAAAATTAGTGAACATGTCCTTGTTCAGTAACAGAAGTGCAATATAAAGAGAGAAACATGTGCGATAATGTCTTATTGTCTTATCTATGTATAAAATCTATAAAATAGTAAGTGCACGATTTGACTAGATTTGTAATGTTATAAATTATTATGTTGCCACTTGTGATTCAAACTATGTTTAGTTGGTCAATAATAAGAATCTAGTTATTTTATTCTATTTTGTAACTAAAAAATACGGTTTTAAGTTTTTTCGAATGGTTTCTGAAATATTTGTTCGATGTTTGTGGTGGAGCAACAACCTCAAGTGGAAGTTCACTATCACCTCGTACCCCTCCGAATTGCGCTCGTTGCAAGAATCATGGTTTGAAAATAACTCTTAAGGGACATAAACGATACTGCAGGTATAGATGTTGTAATTGTGAAAAATTTCGTTTATCTTCTGACAGTCAGAAAATAATGGCATTACAAACATCACGGCGTCGGGCCCAAACCCAAGATGAAGTGAGAGGCTTACTAATGGGTGAAATACCGCCTATCGCACCCGTTTCTTCATTTTTGCATCCTCATCTACATCACCATCATAATAGCCAAACAATGAAAAATGCTGCAGAAAATAGCAAAGATCATTCAGAACCTGCTCGTGCATACAACCGTCGCGTCGTTTAAAGGATCTTGTGGATTCTTCATCATCAATTTTGCAACTTCAGGTCTAGAACCATCAACATTAGTCAGGAAGCTAACACCTTTTCAATCAAATGGTGCTCATATGCCGTTCGGGCAAAGTGCAAAAGTTTTTTTTTTGAATACTGTCGAAAACTTTTAGAAAAAATTTCATTATCCCTTGGAAATGATGCCACTTTTGTATGTGATACTCAATGATGCTAAGGCTGATATTGAAGAGGCTTCTAGACAGATTGTCGAAGGACAACTTGTCGTGAACAATTACTCCCGTCAACATAACTTAAATATATATGATGGAAGGGTGTTGCGTGGCACAGCACACAAGTGTGGGGCATTAACATTCGTATTTTTATTTTGTTTTTAATAATAATTTCAACTTTTATCTTCCTTAATTCGAAGTTCAGTAAACATATATTTAAAGAATTTCAAATTCAATACATAAAATATTTTTTTAAATGCTAAAATGAAAACAAATTTAGTTAATAAAAGCTAAGATTGGTTCCAAAAAGAGGGGGAGGAGAATGTGGTGTAAAATCAATAACTCACCCATCGTAGGAACATCAATGTTTGGAAGTCAGCAGTTTAATGTTCCCATGAAAAAGTTAGTGCAGTCTATTTGATATTTTACACCACATAAGCATGTTTGTAAACTTTTTGTTCTTTTCAATGTTGGACTGGCTTAATGTCCGGGGTGCGGAAGCGATGCAATTCCAAGAAAGCCTTCCTAAACAGAACGGGAGGTGGCAGCATCGTAGACGCACCAAGGGACTTAAACGACATGGAGGAGAAACTACTAGAAATTATAACAACATATGCTGTAGATGAAGATGGTTTGACTCCTGAATCCGGGGAAGCTTAAAATACCGTAAATAAAACACATCATTATCAATTTCAGCCCATCATCGATACTAAACCTGAGCCTGAGGAAGAAGAATGGCCTGGCCTGAAAGTCAAAGCATTATGGTAAGGAAAATTCAGAATTCCGGCTACAAAAGCGCCTTAGAGGAGGCTTAAGAAATGCAAAAAGCATCTGAGCTATGGTTTGAAAAGCTCGAAGAGGTAGGATCCCGTTGCGAAAAAAAGTGTTGCTTACCAGTTGGATTTTCTGGTAGCTTTTATGGAAAGTAATCCAAACATCGCGTCATTGTAAAGAATGTACATCTTGGGTAGAAAACATTTTCCATTAGTGACAATATTTTTGCTAGGGTGACCGACAAAGTTGGTTGTGCCATACTAACAAGGAAGTCATGTCCGGTCCCTCTTTGATACCCACCCTCTTCCAGAAACCGAAGTATTTCAGCTAATTTCAATACATTTAGTATATACATATGTATGTAGTATTAAAACTTGAAAGGTGAGGATCAATCTCTTTCAACACGTTCAAAACGCTTCCTTGTTCAGACGAAAAAGTTGCTTGAACCTTGAAAATATTTTAGGAATTTTTTTGAATACAGCACTTGAAAGGATCATTGGGTTGGATGAATCTCTTAAGAGTCCTCTTGTAATACGCATTTCTTCTTCGAATTCAGACTCATCTTCGAAAAAGAAAGTAATCACAATGAAAAACATTTTACTATAATTCAAATCAAATTTATATTTGAAACTTTTCCAACTAGCCCAGTCAATAATTACAAAGAAAGGGCTAAATTCGCAAAGCGCGATGTAGTTCTGCATTTTTGATATGTTGTTGGGGCATGTTAGAGTAGTCTGTAGCTTAGTTTGCAACTTCGAAAACCTGTGCTCGCTGCAGGAAAAATGCAACAGTGAAAAAAACGCTAAAATCCCCCCATTTTTTCCGACATATTCCTTTATAACTTTGCAAATATGCAACTAAGAAAAAAACGATTCACTGTATTCTTGCTTGTTATAAAATTTTCTACAAGACCACATTAATCTTAAATTCATGTATGTTATATTTGAGTTGTTATCTAACCATGAGTGAAAACAAAAAATCTGAAAAACTAAGTAATTTTGAAGCGCTCAAAAAATTGGTCAAAAATTGTCCAATTCTGCTCAAAATTTGCAATCAAAAATTCTTGAGTATTATAAGACAAAATTTGAAAATTCGATTCAAATCGGTCGAATAGAAAGTTTGTCAATTTGCGTCTTTTCAATGACATGTGGAAACCTAGCATTATACTTTTTTTTTGCACGAAAATCATCGTGTGAAGAGTTCTTTATACCTATAAGATACCAGAACCAGAAGAAGAACTATTTTCTGATGATGCAGTTGCTGTTCGTTGTCTGGTTTGTGAATATATACAGCATCGGACACAAATTTTGCAACTAAAAGTGAAATAAAGCAAATTCTTCAAATTAATAAAAGTTGTACTCAAAAACCTAAAAGTGTTAATGAAAGTTTTGAAAATAATATATTTTTATTTACTTTGAATGCATAGCTCTTATACTCCATTGAGGTTTTTAGGTTTTTGAGTACAACTTTTATTAATTTGAAGAATTTGCTTTGTTTCACTTTTAGTTACAAATGTATGTATATACATACATATATATACATTTGGTTAGTATGGTGGTTCCAGTTCCACTTTATAATGTGTGTAATTCAGAATTTACATACATACCATGAAAGTAAGGTATTCCTTTGCGGTGGTTATTTATGGCTTATTAGCATGGATGCGACCAAGAAAGTGATATTGCCTTGAAGAATGCTAATTTAGTTCGTGGCTTGTCTCTTGGTTATATCGCTTCGCTGACGTGGGTGACACACAACATGGCTTATATTGTCATGCACATATGTTTTGTGTTGCATATACACCTATTAGATTCATCGCACAACTAGAATACATTTGTTTACTGCACAATAAGATTTTGCTCAGAATATTAACCATACATACAAATTGTAAGGATGATTCAAAGTGTTGACATCATTTTAAAGAACAGAGATGTGGCTAATTGGTGTTCATTTATTGAGTTTTGTTAACGTTAATTAAAAAGCTTTTGAAGAAAGACCACGAATAGTCGGATTTTCATGAATCTTAATGTCCATGCAGTGTTGGCCGTTGAAATTATTTAATGGTGATGCCGACCCTATTCTGGAAACAGAAAAATGACTTCAAGCATTGAGTTTATAGACACAATGCTAGTAGATTTTTAAGTTTATTAATTAGGAAAGAACTATAAAACGTTTTTAAAAAGGCCCAAACAAAAAAAACTGGAAGGTAGTCTTAACACCCGGGCACCCCAGGCCATGAACGATGTCCATAATCCAATCTGCAATCCAATCCACAATCTGATTTGTATGGATATGTCACTGCTTGGACATGGATTTTTGCGACTCCATTGTTTTTTTCTTTTTTGAACATGTTCCATAGTCCGGCCATCGTTCATGGCCTGTGTAGGCGGCATGTAAAGGCTTGTGAACAAATCTTTTGGTAAGGTACAATCGCGCTGAAGGGTTTTTATTGTCGGATATGTTTATGTGGAACCTCAGCTTCCTTAAAACACGAAATTAGCCAAAATTTACGCATGGATTTCTGAGAAAATTGCCACATCTCAGTATTTTTGGTATTAACTCTGAAATTGAGCTAGAAATTTTTGTATTTTGTTGTACTCTTTATCATCTGGAAATTTTTGTTCTTCGGATTGCATGTTACTTTCGTCCAAGTAATTATAATCCGTGTAATCTGAAAAGAAAAGATAAAAGATTATTAGACAAAAATATAAAATACTTACCGCGTGCACGTACATTGTTTCAATGCTGTGTCGTCCATGCTCATGGTGTTCTGAATTTCTGCAACTAAAAGAAATATTGGTAAGCTTATAACATAAATTATTATAATAAAAGAATAAAGCAAATTACTTTTTAACTTTTTGTTTCCTTTTGAATTCATTGCATTTCTTTAACATTTCCGATGTTGCTACCCATTTGTTTTGACAGTTCTTTTTTTCAACAAAAATTATAGCAACAGGCAAACACAGGACGTGTTCAATTGCCTAACCGAAAGCCATTCGGATAGGTTTGTTGTACGGCCAAAATAACAGGCAGTGGTAGCGAATGCAAAAACAAAACAAATATTCTGATGGCAAGCATAATGGTGGATTTACATGTATCTTCGTCTGACTTCTGCAAATAAAAAGGGGATGCAAAATTAAAACTTACATTTGTTGGATAGAGACAGAACACCAAAATGCAGAAGATCTTCATACATGCAGATTATAGAAAGTGCCATAATACAGATATGAAGACGAACATGATGATCTTCTTGATGGTTCTCTTTCGCACGATCTTTTTTCTGGCATACATCTGTCCCGCTCTTCTTCTCTTTATATTTGCAGACGAAGATACATGTAAATCCAGCCTAAAATGCAGAAGAAGATGCTATAATTAAGACGAACATGTTCGTCTTCACTATAATCTTCGTCTGCATTATATGTGTTCCCTATAATCTTCATGCACGAAGATCTTCTGTATTTTGGTGTTCCCTCTCTATCCAACAAATGTAAATTTTAATTATGCATTCCGTTTTTTTGCAGAAGTTGTTTATTTTCACGCAACGATGAAGGAATTTGGAAAAAGAAAATATAGGAATAGGAAGGCTGTGTCTTAGGAGGTATTTATTATTGGTTGTGTAATTGATGAAGTTTACCCGTACGAAGGATATATATGCACTTCAGTCAGAGCTTCTATTCTGTTTTATGTTATCATTTAATTTGCTTTTTGTGCATTATTTTTTAAGTGTCTAAAGTTTTGTGCGATGCTTTTACTTTTGTATGCGATTGTTTTTAATTTAATATTCAAGAAAAAAGGAAAAATAAATAATGATTGAAAGTGAAGACGAAGATCGTGTCAATGGTTTGTTAGAAAAAGAGTATGTCGAAAAAAAACAATTATTTTGATTTTATTTTGATAGATAAAACAATAAATAGGAAATGTTTGTATGCAATTATTTCCAATATCGCAATTTATTGATATTAAAAAACATATTATGTTATTTTCACGATTTGCACACCCATATAAAGAATCCACGCGACTCCACTGGTATCCACTATCCCCTAGTAGCCACAAATTTCGTTCTCCTTCGTGTATAAATCTTGTAGGGTTGACTTGACTCTTGATCGTCGCCAAACGTAAGCATCATGAGCTGTTCCTCCGTATTGAGCGTTTGCACTCAAAATAACACAATCAGCACCACAAAACGATTTGAAAATTCATTGAACGTCCGTCATTTCGGCAATAGAAAACATATTCTATTTCCCTTCGAGGAGCTGACACATTGATGTGAGTCGCAATACTGACATCCAAAATTTTGGGTTAATGACATTTGTGCGTTCTTTTTGTTTCTAAATTTAATTATAGTTAACCTTCAGCGTTCTTTAATTAAGAAAAAGTTACTTCGAGTTTTCATTTTTGGGTTAGATTGTGTTTGATTTTTGTCTTCCGATTTGGAATTGTTTCAAATTTTTTAATAATTTACTATAAAGTTAACTGTTTTATTATTGATTTTGATATTGGGAATTGTTTTCTGAATAATTCACTTTTCATCGAAACTTTATTCTTCCGATTGGGTCAATTTGTTGATTAAGAAATGCGTGGCTTATAAAAAATTATCAAAAAAAGCAAAAACAAATTACAAATGTCTTATATTACGATTTGATTTCATGCGAAAAGGAAGTTGATAGTCATTTAATTTGTAAGAACCATGCATTTTTGGTAGTGAATTATTTATCAATAAATTTAACGCAACCAAAATTTTGCATCTTGTTTATTAATTCTTATTTTTTCGATTTTTTTTTCTATCCCTTCCTATTTTATTAACTTTGATCGTTCTTAAATAAAAAGGAACTTTTTTAACTTTGACATTGCAACTCTTGTTTTTGACCATAGTAACAAAAAAGAACGCACCACTAAAACAAATAACGCCAAGCACTTGAACGTAATTAACCTAAAATTTCGATTTGACGTTTAGAAGCAGAGACAGAGATATATTGTTTTTCGTTATTCATAAAATTTCGCTTTTATGCTAGGAAATTTGTCTGTCCCAGGAAATTTCACATATCTCTGCAAGGGCCCAATTATAGCTATCATTGGAAACCATCATTGAAAAAGTTAGCTGTTTATTTTGAGACCCTTGGAAAGTTTAATCATTGAATATTTTAATGCAGAAATATAGCTTACGACTTCAAAATTATTTCCCCTCCAAAAAAATTCATTTTGACCCATATCATCCCCATAGCGTTACTTTTAATTTTTTCAATGATCGTTGGTAAGGCAGTTCATCATTGAAAAATTAAAAGTCATTTTATGAGAAAAGTTGTGCAAAATTGAATTTTGTTTTACATAGAAATAAATATTAAGTCAATTAGCTTTACTTTGGCATCAAAATGGTCATATACTCTTTCTTCAAAATCTATCAAAATTGACAATTAATATTTTCAATGATGGTTTCCAATGATAGCTATAACTGGACCTTAACACAGCGACTCACTGACGCCTGAGATAACGATGATAGTGAATCTTGACCAAACAGCACGTTGAAAACTACCCGTTGCATAAAATCGCATAGCACTTAACACTTTCACGTGACATGGAAGCGTATTTCTTCTTTAAATAGTGTTCAAAAATGGCTTTAATTCGACAATTAAGTCCATGCATTAGTGCTTCGGGAACCTATCTAGTTCGATAAAGTACTCCTCAGTCGTAACTTCGAAAGCATTTTGTGCATCTCGAGGGGAACGCCGCGAAATCCTTAGATTTTTCCTAAGAAAAACAATAAGGTATTAGTATAATAATTCTTTATTTACACAAATCGGCGAGTGGTTTAAAAAAAGTTAATACCTCTGTTCACTACGGCGCGGCGGCGTCTGTTATCATATATATTATTTCTGTTGTCAAACTCCTTTTTTCTCATTTATAAAATAGTCAAATCCACTAAAATAGGTATCACTGAATAGGAATTTACACATACTCATGACATTGCACAAAAACTTTATGTTATACCACACTATTTTCTATAAATTTCGGAAATTTCAAATAATTCATAAAATGAAAAATTTGACATTAAGAATACCTCACTTTTAACCCATCGAATGAATGAAAGAGAAAAATATGTATTGCTTCTGTAATTTAAAATTCTCTTTTTTTTTCGCTGCACCTTGAGTGAGTGGAGGAGAAACATTCTTTAGTTACACCATGCATGAATGAAAGAAACATATTTATTACTTTTGTAATGTATAATCCTCTTTTTTCGCTTGCACATTGAATTGAGTGGTGGAGAAACATATTTGTTACCTACCTACTCCTGTTGTTTGTTATCTTTTTTCTCATTATAAAAAGCCGAATGCATTTATTAGGTATCACTAGATTGCATGAATGAAAGAAACATATTTATTAATTCTTTAATTTAAAATATTAGAAGAAGAAATAGAGGAACGGCATATCGAGGAAAAATGGAGGCTTTTTTTCAAAAAAGTGTGAGTTACACAAACATAAATGCGTTCACACAGGGTCGGAATGCAGTGAGATAGCAAAATGCTGGGCCCCAAAAGAATTTTTAGCTGTGTTTTTGAGAGATGTATTTTTGAGATTAAAGTTTAATAGTAAAAAGCTTATTAAGCTACGCATACATTTTACTCCATCTGACCCACCTATGCCTTTCCACATGATTAGGAGGCAGTTCCCACTGAAAGTTGCATTTGCAATGACTATCAACAAGTCTCAAGGACAAACATAAAGAGCTGGATTATACCTACCAAACGCAGTTTTTACTCATGGCCAACTGTACATAGCATTTTCAAATTTCAAGAGTCAAAAAAATTCAATTCAATTGTTTACTAAGAGGTTTTGTAAAACTAATATGTTCATATCAATAATAAAAAGAATTTATTTATTTTGTTCAAACATTCTATTTGAACATCTAAGGCCTTATTGAATGTGCGAAATTTTCGTACGGGTCTTCTGGTTATTTACTAAACGAACAAAAATTCCCGACATGATTATAAAAAAGAAATACAAAGGTTTATTTATTTATATTTGATTTTACTTTAACTTTAACACCTGTTTATCACAATGTGTTTGAGAATCATAATAAGACATAAGACGAGTTCATGATATGATAAATTGAAAAATCCCTGTGAAAACTGAAATGATATTTTTTTTATCACTTCAAAATTTCATAGATCGAGAATTCACCCCCAGGACTACTTGCAGCATTAATATATTTTGGTTTCCTTTCACGCCAAATATCTGCTGCCAGCTGTCGGTCTATTACGTATGTACCTATATCAAAAAGATCTAGTTTCAGTTGTTGATATTTTAATTAAATTAAATTTTTATTGAAGCTAGACTAACAACATTCACTTGGTGAATTTTAATAAATGGGATAACATTAAAACTCATAATTAAAATCTTCAACGTCATAATCATCAGATAGCTATCCATACCATCCAACCATTTTTCTTCTGTCATTGCCATTTTATTCAACGAGCTATGACAATATACAATATTATGAATGTGTGCACCTATTATCCTTGGAGAAAATGTCATGCAGTGCCAGCTTTTATGAATACCTACTTATTTAAATGTATTTTCTGAAATGCCTTTGAGCCAAATACCTTTTATCAAAGCTCAACCATGATATACACACAACTATATCCCTATACTTCAACTGTTGCTATATTTTATACACGGTTTTCGTATAATCTCTTTAACATAAATTTATGATGAATTTATGATATATTATGACAATTTATTAAACAAAAAACATTTTTTCGTATACCTACACTCACATTCATTCATGATAAAAAATAAATGGTGCGGGAATAATGAAGCTCGTTTGCAGGCATTACATAACCTGCATTGCCAAAATAAAGAGTGAAGATGAGTTGCATGAACTCGCATGATGTAATATAAGTCACAAGTTGTAGAGATTGTATCGCATCATATATAACACAGGTTGGTCGACTATTAACTTTTGCGTGCAGCTTTCTGGAAAGCCTGAAGCCTGGATTCTGGATTCAGGCCATATTAAAGTCTCCACCATCGACCAAATTTTCATACTACGGCAGATCTTGGAAAAACTCAGGAACTTCTAATCGACACCTTTTCATCGATTCCAAGGCCGCGTATGACAGCATTTTATAGAGACGAGCTTTATAGAGCAATATATAGTTTTGGCATCCCAGGCAAACTCGTCCGTTTGTGCAGGATGACGATGGAGAACACACGCTACTCCATCAAGGTCGGCAAAGACCTCACAGCGGTGAATGAGGGCAAAACAAAGTAGATGCTGTGCTCAACACCGACGACTTGGACAGAACGTCACTTCAGACATAGTTATATCTACTGTGAGTTAGTTAAGGAATTTGTCTACTTGGGCTCTGCTATCAACTCAGACAACAATACCAGCGCTGAGGTCAAACGAAGGATAACTCTAGCTGTTTCTTTGGGCTAAGAAGGCAATTGAGATGTCAAGGGCTCTCTCGAATAACTAAGGGTTCCCTAAGGACCTCATCATTCCGGTCCTGTTGTTTGGTGCAGAGGCATGAACCCTGTTAGTGACGGATGAGTACGCTTAAGGGATATTTTTAAGAGAAAAATTCTTCGGTGATCTTCGGTCCCGTATGCAAAGACAGGGAGTGGAGAGGAAGATACAACAACGAACTGTACGGGCTGTACAGCGACATCGACCTAGTCACAAAAGTGAAAAGGCAGCGCCTGAGGTGGCTACGTCATGTAGGGCGAATGGAAACCAATGCACCGGCCTGAAAAGTCTTTGAATCCATCCCTGAGCGACGGCGGCGCAGTAAAGGAAGACTGTGAAGCATGTGGCGCAGGCAAGTAGAAGATGATATCAACCAAATTGGCGTGCGAAACTGGAAACAGCTAGCTAGGGACAAAGCTGGCTGGATAAGTGTTTTTGTGTTGCGTTTGATTATACAAAAAGTTTTTTTTACAAAAAAGTAGTGAATGAATGTGAAACAATAATTTAGCGGTAAATAAGAGGGATATATTTTGGAATTTATCAATAGATATTAAGAAGCTGTACAGCTGCATTGTGGGCACATAGAAAATACAGCGTACGATATTTTTTGACAACTGATCTAGCTGTGACTGCATTTCTTGTTGCGGTACTCTAATGTCTAATAGTTTCAGCCAGTACTTGATGAATGATCACTAACGTACAACATCATAAATGAAAGGGCTCAGTGAGAGTTGTCTTTTTTGTATGGGCATAAGTCATGTGCAGCAATGCCAACTGAGGCTTTTTAATGCCTTTTTTCATTGCCTGAGGCTTTAAGGCTTATTTTTTTTCTAAAAAGGCTTTTTTTCATTTCACATAGATATACTAGATTTTATATAGGTACATAAATTAAATAAATTTAGTTTTCATTTTCTAAATCTAAAAAAATTAGACAAAAAAGTATTTAAACTGTATTACTTTTGTCTAAAAGAATTTGTCTCCACCTTAAAACTATTCCCAATTTCCGAACACTTTGAATTACAAGAAACCCATACATCCTTATTCATGTACGATTTTTAGGATTAGGATGAGGACGACTTAAATTAATATTTAAAACTAAAGGTAAGGGTATTCATGCAACGTCGCGTCGTTAGTTTACAAATTGTGTAAAATGGCCTTTATTTTCATTTAGTTTGCTGTGCTGTGTTGTACTAAAATTCCAAAGTTTTTAAAAATATCATCCCATATCAATAATTATTATAAAATGTAACTAAAGTTTTTTGCATATTTAATAAACTATCCCTGATGAAGTCGAGAAATTACGACGAAACGTAGGGAAAAAGTATGAAATAAAAAAATTGTATTTGCATATTGAAGGAAGTGACCAAAAAAGCCTGATTTAACATAAACGACCTTTATATTCATTTGGTTAAATTCTGTGTAATTGAATCAGCTATTCTTTTATTTGACGGATTTGGTGTGTGAAAGATTAGAAGTGTTTAGCTTTTGAAGTTATTTTTAAATGAAGAACCTCTCCCGGACCAACGCGAAATCAGAGCCAAATGTCTCGGAACGATACAAAAACGCAAGATACACGATGCAACTACAATAGTAGTAGGCTCACGGTAGTGGTCGGACGAAAATGAGCGAATACAAACAAATTCTATGGTGCGCCCATAATGTCGGTTTCTTGATTTGCGTAAACTATTGCTTGCACGGAAGTGAAACTGACATTTCTTGATGCAGGAAGGAAGAAAGTGATATACAACGAATAATGGCTTAATTCTGATTTTGATTTGCATTGGTTTATGACATCTGCTTCTGACAGCTTCCGACTATTAAGGATCACGCAAATCCCAAAATAATACCAATCATTTGTTGACGGAAAAGAAAACAATAACAACACGTTGTTGGTGTAGTTTCGTCGTCGTCGTCAACGAATGGTTCGCATCGGTGGGGAGAACCTTTATGATTCTACCTAAATATTATACGAAAAATAGCCTTCCTAATCGTTGATTAAATGTAGACGTCCTTATTATTTTTTCTTGCCAGTCAGAACTTTTATCACCAACTAATCGCGATTCTATAGTAACAGAACATGGTCAGAGTTTAATTCTAAAAAACACAATGACATTTGGATAAGTTAAACCAAATAAATTTGGTTAATTTTCCCCATCAAAATCCTTGTTGTGTAAACCATTTCCCATACAAAATTTGACAGTTCATTAATCAAATGATAAATTTAACCAAATCGTAAACTTATCTTGTGTTTTACGACGTTGTTTGCATGAATATCTACCCTTTATATTTACTTTTAACTTAATGCCTATGTACCTAAAAATCTTTTCTAAATTAGATAAAATCTCCTCCATAAGTTGAGCATTTTTTTTTTGTGATATATTTATTTATTTATTTTTTCTTATAAAGAACTGTTCTTATTTATATTATTTATATTTTGTTACAATTGTTTAATTTTTGTTTTTTGCTTAAAAAAAAAACTATAAAAAATCCTGTGAGGCATTATTTCATCGAAAAAGGAATATTTTTTTTTCAAATGAGGCATGATTTTTCCTTAATGGGTTGGCAACGCTGGTCATGTGCTTCGTGAAGGGAAAGATATTAACTCATAACTGTTGGTGTGAGGCAGTTCCACATTTTTCAGTTTTTGGGCTTTAACACTATTCCTGCATGAGATAGGTACATATTTACCGTATGTATGTCCAACAGAAGAAGACACTTATTAAGACCTGTTATACCATAACTCGAAAGAAAGCTGTTATTTATGAATCCATTACTTACACTTTATTTATATGAAAAATACAAGGTTGAAACAACGTGCAGGTGCTGTTAA
The DNA here is from genome assembly GCA_949320155.1 of Melangyna quadrimaculata. Lineage (NCBI taxonomy): Eukaryota > Metazoa > Arthropoda > Insecta > Diptera > Syrphidae > Melangyna > Melangyna quadrimaculata. The sequence continues at coordinate 392,731,584 of OX439483.1, forward strand.
TGTAATGCTGTTATAATATGGGGATAAAATATGAACATACATATCTATATTAATAAAACAAAAATAATCTTCATTACATACAAAGAAGCTAACCCTTTTTGAGAGACATACTTTAGTATAACAGTATAAAAGTAATAAACAGATACAAACATACACTTAACCATGTCTAATTGTCTGTAATTCCTACAATAGCATGACAGCACAATGTCTACTTGGCAGAAGAAACGTCAATCAACTTAAAAACAAATCCTCTGCAAAAAAGTTGTTTGTTTAGGTTAATGGTAGGTTTAGGTTATTGTTGTGAAAACGTACGTGTTATCACTTAAATCTTTGTTTTAATTTTTATTGCGATATATAGGTACAAGGTGTATGGCAAGTTATGGACTCGAAATCAAACTCGAGACATTAATTTTACTTAACATTACGATGATATAGACCACGCTCCGCTGCTGACGCGAAACCAAATTCGTTTGTGGTCTCCAACACGACAGTGAAATGCTCACGGAAACCACAGTGGAAATACCCGTTGAAAGTTTCACCAATTGAAAAAAAAAAAAAAAAAACAAACAAACAAACGTAACAAAATCACAGTAAGCCGGGCCGTAATGAATGAAAGAAATAACAAATACAAACCCGAATAACACTTAAATGTCATTTTTCCGAACACAATTAATGGTCTGTTGTCTGGTCAATTAATTCTGTGCGAAAAAAGGGTAGAGACATTTCCAAATAATCTGCTACAATTATGGATTTCACTCATCTAAAACGAAAAGCAGAACGACATTTTTCGTTTATGATTTCGTTGCCTTTTTTGTACGGGATTTTGCGTTCCGCATCAGCAGCGTACTATGCTTTATGCTTAATCAGAATTCGTAGCTCCCAGCGACAGCTCATGTACATAAATGAAATGTCAATTAGACCTATTCGGCGCAATCTTTTATTCTGTAATTCTTCTATCAATTTCTAAACAAATTTTCAAACTGTCAAAAAACCTCTTATTCTTTTATTAAATGGTATTCTGCAGTTCGAATTCTGTTATGAAATCTGTTATAAACCATAAACAGAATAAAAGACAGCTTTGTTTGACTTTTATCATAAAAGATTTCAATACATGAAGTAAAAACTTTTATTTCTTTAATGAATTGTTCTTCAAAAGAAACAGATATAACAAAATAATATTAAAATGCATAATTACAAACACAAATAGCTAAGTAATTTCAAACTAAATTATTTTTATACACGAACGCATAGAACACAGTTGATGCATGAAACGTAAAAAGTAGTCGCTTTATCTTGCCGGTCGGCACGGAGTGCAAAACACGAGCATTGCACGGGTTAATTTTAATTTGGTCACTCGTCAGTGTCGATTTTTTCTTTGTTTACTACAGCTGACAGCAGATTTTAGGTCTGTTGGTATAAATGTTTCTTTTTCGAAGTTCCATAACAGACTTTTATAAAAGATCGAACTCTTGAATACGATTTATAAAAATCTTTTATGGTGGAGAACTGTTATGCATCATAACAAAAAATTCATAGCAGAATAACAGATATGGCAGAATAGGTCTAAACATTCCCAACTATTCGCAATTCCTGTCGCATGTGCAAAACACCTCAATGCTGGATTTACATCTATCTTCGTCTGCAAATATGAAGAAAAGTAGAGCGGGACAGATGCATGCCAGAAACCCGAGCGTGTGAAAGAGAACCATCAAGAAGATGAACATGTTCGTATTCATATCTGCATTATGGCACTTCCTTTAATCAAAGTTCTTAAGTATTTTCGTGACTTTTATTTTTATAAATTAGTTAATGGTTAAAGCGGGCTGTAGGTCAATAAAAGATGTTTGTTTAGTGCAACGTTTCGAACGTGTATACGTCCTTCATCAGGTCTTATTTTATTATTCAAATATAAAAAATAAACAATAATACATTTTAATTAGTTCACCAGTAACAGTGAAACGTCAAACAAATTAACTTACAAAACTTATGAGGGTATTTTTTTTCCAATATATTAAATATCACAAAAACACATAATAATTTATATAATTTATAAACTGAAAAAAACAAAATTTAAAATTTACGTGAAGTAAAATTTACAAGTAAAATTCTTTTTAAATTTACTTTCTTCCAAACAAAAAACAAAAAAACTGAAGAGACTTTAAATAAAGAAGAAGAAGAACGATGTCGTCACCACCCTCATCGCACACAATCAGATCTACTTTGATTAAGCAAAGTGTTTCGATCTCTTTATAATCTGACTGTATGCACTACTTAAGTTTACGCAATCAGACTTTCGGTTAACTGCATTATCAGTGTTGATAATGTGTAACATCTCAAGTAGGTATCTCTTCGCTAGTTTAAACTAAAACTAAATTTGTATGAGAATAAGAAGAGATTCAAATTCTATTATTTATACAATATTATTTTTACTTACATTTTTGGATTTGTTTTAAAGTCTTATGAACTAGACAACACAAATCTCTTTTCCGGCACACACAAATGGAAATGAATGCCCACGTTCGCGATTCAATCACATATGCTATGCGCATCTAAAAAATTTTTAGATTCCTTTGAGTTGTTGTTGCAACTGCTGTGTTTTTACATAGTATTACAACACAAACTTATCCGGATAGCTTCGATTCGGTTTTCGAATGCAATCACTGAAATTGAAACAAAACGTCAGTGTATTTCTTTTAAAGTGATACCAAATACTAAACAAAGTTTGGTGATCACCTTACATAGACGTAAAAATTAGTTTGATCACTTTTTACTGTCACAAAAGTTACAATCAAAAATCACCTTAGCCGATTAACTAAAATATAATAAAAATAAAAGAAAACGTTCTTAGAAACTGGGATAGTTCTCAAAAGGTATGTAAATTTGTAAATATATGTATCTATATAATTTGCAGATTACAACAGATAAAAATAAAAATGTTTGTTTAAGTTCATAGATATTTCTCCGACAATTAATCATCTTTCAGTGTCATGGGATATAAACGAGTTTTGTATTGCTTTGCCCTTCTCCTTCTTCCAGCTTAACATTTTAAAGAATTTAAATTATATACAAATATAAAATAAATATCCATTTTATCGTAGCAACAAAACAGATAAAAGTTATTTGCAATCCGCTTTGTAAATTTCACACGATGTCATGTCGAAATGGCATTTAGATACTAAAACGGCTTTACTCCGGCTTTAAACCTCCTATGTACCAGTTTTAGCTTACTCCGCCTCTATTTCTGGTATATTTTTTTTTTTTTTTTAATAAGCTTTCCAGGTTAAGAGGCGTTGTAAGGTCGGAGTAACTTTACGCTGCCGCTAAACAGAGTTAATAAATAAGGCTGCGGGTGTCTAGTACCTCATCTTGAGATGGGGTTTTAATCCCTGTGGAAACTTAATGGGTTCAGCCAACGAGAGAGGGGAGTGTACCTACTAAGCCACTTCTCCTTTCATCCCTCCGGCAGTGGACGAATTCCCCAGATGGAGTCAACGGTGGTGTCTACAGTTTCAGTCAGGCTGAACTGCTTAGTGAACACATTGTATGTATATTAATCCGGTTCCCTACCCTTGGAGTTATACTAAGGGTCTGGCCCCCGGGTTTGGGGTTATGCGTGTCGGGGTTACTACCCTACCACGAAGAAACTAACCGTTTCCGAAATGACCACATGCCTCGGATATGGATGATTCTAATGTTGACGACCCCATCAGCAAACGAAACAAGGACAATGAAGGACGGATCTGTGCGTGGAGATCATTCTTGGTGACTTCACCGCAAGACTCAGAAAGTAGGGCATCTTTGGTTTAATAGTCGGAGGACACAGCCTACAGGGCAACAATTTCGGTAACGGACTGAGGCTAATTGACTTTGCGGTGGCGCGAAATGTCATCATAGCAATTCTTGATTCCCACACTTCCCAAGGTACCTGGGGGTCTCCGGATGAACTAACCATTAACCAAATTGATTAAGCTGCGTTAGACGCCCGACATGCTTCCAGTATCCTGGATGTCCGAAGGTTCCGAGATGCTAACATAGACTCGGATCACTACTTGGTGGTAGCTCAAGTACGAATGGGGATATCCATGACACCAAAACGACGAGCGGATGCTGTGAAAAGATTTACCGTTGCGAAGTTAAAATCGCAAGAGATCGCCAGGACCTTTGCAGAAAAAAAAAACAATTTAGCAAAAAGAAGAAATACAAAATTGGCATCGTTAAAAACGGGAATCGGTCGCGAACGGCAGGAGTGTATGTAGGCAATCGTCCGACACATTCTTCCAAACAGTACCGAACCGAAATCAGCCGATTATCCGGTTTCAGTGTACGCGAAACGTAATGCTATCATCGAGAAATTATCACAACATCGTCGACTGGGGCTAAACGTCACCATGGATAGGTACAACTTCGAAGTCGTCAAGGACTTTGTCAGGGGCGTATACAGCTTTAGTTCTTGGGGGGGGTCATGCCAAAAAAAATAACACAAACTAATATTTATTAAAAGTCAAGTGCCTTATATTTTTTTTCTTCATATTTTACTGTGCGTAGCTATATGTATAAAAGAAAAGGGAAACAATCTTAATTGACTATACTAAAGGGTTTTCCAATAGGGACGGGTTGATTTTGACAGCTCGTGGCGGCCATATTGTTTTTTTTACTTTCGGTCAAAATATCGTCTTTTAGTCAGTTACTACAGACAAATAATCATGGTGAGTTACAGCGTCGAGCAACACGTGCAAACGATGTTTTAGAGCAGTTAGAAGTTTATCCCAATTTTGGTCGAAAAATCATCACTAGCGATGGGGCCCGTCTTTGGATGAATGGGTACGTGAATAAGCAAAATTGCCGGATTTTGGACTATACTAATCCACGCGAGATTCACGAGATGCCACTGCATCCAAATAAAGTTACTGTTTTGTGTGGATTTTGGGCTGGATGCCTGGAGGCGTCATCGGTCCGTACTTTTTCGAAAATGATGCTGGCCAGGCCATCACCGTCAACGGCGATTGCTATAGGTCGATGACCACCAACTTTCTGTGGCCTAAATTGTATGATATGGACACTGAAGATATATGGTTTCAACAGGATGGCGCTACGTGCCACACAGCTTAAGACACAATCGATATTCTGCAGAGCGGTTTCCTGGCATGGTTATCTCGCGCCGAGGCGACGTGAATTGGCCACCAAGATCGTGTGATTTGACCCCTTTGGACTTTTTCTTGTGGGGCTTTCTTAAGTCGCAGGTCTATGCGAATAAGCTGCAAACCACCTCGACCCTCAAAGACAACATAATCGATGCCGTCGGTCAAATTCAGCCTGATTTATGCGCCAAAGTCATCGAAAACTGGACCTTTCGAATTCGCGCCACCCAGCGAAGCCGGGGCGGCCATTTGAACGATGTTATATTACTATAATAGGGCTCTCAAATAAAGATAAAACCTTACTGATATGTTGTTTTATTCAATTTTAAAATTGACCCGCCCTTAATGGGAAACCCTATAATACATTACCTTTGTTAAAAATAAGTTAAAATAATTTAAAATCGTTCATATCCTGGAAAAAGATATCGTACCTTTACTCATTTAATTTCAAGACAGTTAGGAATCAAAAGTCGGCTTGAAATAGCAGACTACGAATGTAATACTAAATTTTCACTACGCCAAGTTAGGCAATTTCGTTGAAAATATATATTTCGAACTGCCAAAGCCAATTCAAAATGAAATGAGCTACCTACACAAAAAAATTAACAAATTTAAGACGAAAACACTTTTTTGGTATTTGCAAAGTTACCTGATTTTTGGTTCAAAGGAAAATTAAAATGAACAACTGAGTCGAACGAACCTTTATTAGCTGGACCAGTGACCGCGCTCTTCGTTTTTATTCCTGACTGTTACATTTTTTATTTCGGAGGGCCTCAGAAACAGCATACAGCAATCTCCAGTTGCCTGACCGAAAAAAATCAGTTTAGCTAGCTGTCAAAATACTGAGGAAAAAAGTTTTTGGATGCGCTTGATCATTTGTTTTAAATTTTATTCAGAATTTATTTTAATCCTATCAAAGTTTTATTTCAGCGAATTGACGATGCAGTAAAAATTAATAAAATATCATAGGTACTGTGCACTGTTTTCTGTTTCTTAATTTTAGTAAATAGATATAAATATTCACTACTGAAAATGAAAACAATAGCTCTGATTTTCAAAAATGACCACTTGTGTAAATTGCTCTTTTTACAATAGTAGAAAAACTAAAATACATTACATATTCGTATTATAATTGAATACAAAAATTCGTTTTCGTTGCGTTTCAAGAAAAGTGCGAACAAAGTTGACGAGTGATTTTGATATGCCTCTGATTTGAAAAAAATGTATGTCTCTAAGACTGCCACCGATGGAAAAATGAAAGGCTCCTTACAAAATAAATATGTACATCAAATATACCTAATCTTTTTATCTTTCTTACCAGTAAGCCTTTCTAAAAAAAATAATGGACAAAGTTGTTAAATTTTACGAGCCTAGTCGCTTTTCGTCAATAATTCCATCCAACTGGTCAAACGGTTCACCGCAAGGAGTTCCAAAAAACCTCCTTTACCATAGCTATTGGCTTTTGCATTATGGGATTCATATAGGTTACTTGTGAAAGTAATCCACATCCAAATCAAAAACAATATTGGTTGATCGTAAATGTTGAATAAGTGCAAACAAAATCCTTTCGTAATAGGTTTTCATCATAGTTTTATATATTTATATATATTTATGTTTACAATCAAAAAAAAAAAAATCGAAAGTTATCACTTTTTTTGCTTTTAAAAATAATCTGTCATACAAAAATCAAACAAAACAATTTCTGTATGTGTTCTATAATGTGTTTAAAGATTTAATTTTCAGAAAAAAAAATGTTCTTTTTTTGAAAATCCTATTAGTTTTTACTTTACTGAGTGAAAATTTGGTAACAACTCCGCACCTTGATTTATGTTTGGTTTAACAGGTTTTGGCTGTCATCTCAAAACGGCAACTAGCCTATGCATATATTTTAAGATTTAAATGTATTATCATATGAGAAGTTTGTTGTTATGTTAAATTTGAAGTATACGAGGAAGAAAATCAAAGTATCATCGATTGACTACAAAATAACGTAGGTATTCCATTGCCATGAAAATTAAATTTCTTATTGAATTGAAGTTACCAACATTCAAATTCTCTATTGAATTCTAAATTAACAATCGAAAATCCTACTAGCTTTCTAAGTAACCAACTTTCTTTTGTTTTTCTATGTGGTTACTAAATAATTATTTCAGATCAACAGAATAATCTTGAGTTCTCGGGGGGGGACATGACCCCGTGACCCCCCCCCCCTGTATACGCCGTTGGACTTTGTCTAGCTGAACCGAAATCAGCCGATTATTCGGTTTCAGTGTACGTGAACCGTAATGCTATCATCGAGAAATGATCCCAACATCGTCGACTGGGGCTAAACGTCACCATTAATAGTTACAACTTCGAAGTCGTCAAGGACTTTGTCTAGCTGAACCGAAATCAGCCGATTATTCGGTTTTACTGTACGCGAACCGTAATGCTTTCATCGAGAAATGATCCCAACATCGTCGACTTGGGCTAAACGTCACCATTGATAGGTAGAACTTCGAAGTCGTCAAGGACTTTGTCTAGCTGGGCTCAGCGCAGAGATCAAACGAAGAATAAATCTTGCTAACCGCTCTTTCGTCGGGGTAAGAAGGCATTTGAGTATTACAACCCCCTCTCAAAGAACCAAGAAGACCTTATACAAGACCCTAATCATCCCTATCCTGCTGTATGGGGCAGAAGCATGGACCCTGTCAAAAACGGATGAGAATCTGCTTGGGTGCTTTGAAAGGAAAATTCTTCGGGTGGTTTTCGATCCACTCTGTATCGATGGAGTAAGGAGGAGAATATTTAAAAACGAGCTTTATGGGCTTTACAGCGACGACGTTGACCTGGTTAAAAGGCTAAATATACAGCGGCTGAGATGGCTGGGACACGTAGAGCGCATGATGGACACCGACGCACCATCCCGACGAGTCTTCCAATCTACCCCTGATGGTCTGCGCAGCACAGGAAGACCCGACTTTAGGTGGCACACACAAGTGGAGAACGACCTCAACCAACTTGGAGTGCGTAACTGGAGGCAGCTAGCTAGGGACCGAGCTGGCTGGAAGGGCTTTTTGGTTGAGGACGTAGTCCACCCTGGACTGTGAGCGCCATCTAAGATAAAGTAAGTAAGTTGGTAAGACCCACCCTGTCCTGTCAAAGCGTGTCAATTCGCGTTTTTCAATGAAAAGTGGAAACCGAGCATAAGACTTTAAGTTTACTTTAATTCAAAACACCTCACACGTGCCCCTAGCGACTTTTTAAACTTTAGGTAAATATTAAATTATATATCCTTTTTTTTATTTATCAACATTTAATCTTATCATACCTATAATAATTTATAAATTGGATACTTACCATAATGATAGGCGGCTACGAAATTTAAATTAAAGAAACATGAACACAAAGGTCTCAAAGGAAATTAAACGATATCTACTTTTGAAAACATAATTTTATATTTATGTATCTTTATTCATATTTTCTTCCTAAAATATGTGTAGGTATGAATAAAAAAAATTAGTCACAGTCTGAGATTGAATCCGATTAAATATGTGGCCCTTGTGGGGAAATCAAAACGCTTTCAGAGGACGCTCAGGTATGAAAGATAAAATTTGAGATCCTGCGAAAAGTTTCCTTTATTTATTTTTTTTTTTTACAAAGGTGCGAAACTTTTTATCCGGAAGGAAACAAAAGGCGCAGAAGAGTTTTATTACATTTGAAAGATTTTGACTTAGGGTAGGTAAAGATAAAAGAAATAAAAAAGGTATAGAATTATTTCTATTCTTTCTGCAAAAAGAAAATAAATTCAATGGGAATGCTTAGGACAGATTTAAAAAAATTTTGTTCCTACTTTAAATACCTTACTTTCTTTTGAATTGAACCAGAAGTTTTGTATAAATTTTGTCCGTTGATTGCTTGACAATTTGTTTATAAATGCTGGATGGCTGGAAAATAACATTGAGGTAGGTCAGATATTTGTGTGTTTGGGTGTTAGGTATACATTTGTATCTTTAAGTAATAATGAAGTCTCCGTCTGTTATTTAGTGCAAACGGATGAAGGTTGGATTCCTAGTTATTTTGTTACTCTGCGATAGTCCTTTATAACTTTTTTTTTAGATATGAGTAAGAAAACAGCTGCGGATATAATTTTTAAACATTACTGAAAATTTTAAATTTGAAGATGTTGAAATTGGTATCTAACACAAAATTTTATTACTGGCAACTTTTCCTACAGAAAAAATAAATAAACAAAAATTCAAAGTTATAAATATAGCTGTACAAGTTGGCTAACGTCACATTAACGTGCATCAGTTTTGACGTTTCAAACTTTCAATAGGAAATAAAAACAAGAATATAGAGCTTTCAGAGTTTATTTTCATTCCATTTGATACAAAATAGTTACAACAGCAAATAATACTAAACATACATTATGTGAAACGTTTTTAAAGCAGTAATAGCTGGGATTTCCCTTGCACCAAAAAATATATAAAATGACAAAAGCGTTGAGGCCCATACACTTATATTGAGCACATACTGTTTTCACAACAGGCCCAGATTATACAACTTTTTGCATTACTGAGAAGGTATAGCAAAGACATACTTTCATACTTTTAGTTACAAGGTTTTTATTCCCGTTAATCGATAGATCTATCTAACAGACGCTTAACGCATCCATATGGGTTAGTTATCGAAATAGAGGTTGATGACGTTTATCCTTGGCGGCATCCTTGAGAAACTTGTTGCACTTGCAACATTGAGATTGGGGGTCAGGTTCATCAGTTAGTTTGTTGTATATGCATCTTGCATTTACCACCTACTACGTCATGCTTGTTTTTAAGGGAGGATGAAATGAAACCATATCAATCCATTTTTTTTTGGCATCATTATTATAGTCTATAACAGCATTTAGTTTTATTTTTCTCCAGTCCGCATCCTAATTACTGTCGAATCATTGCCATGACTAGTAGATAATATATATCCTTTTTCACATAAATCAGTGTTTCGATTTTTCAAAAAAATTGCAAATAGTACACATGCAATAGTTGTCAGCGATAATCATTCGTCCATCGTCCATCGCCTTAAAGTGGTTCACACAATCCCACCAGAACACACCCTGATTGTCCAGACCTTCCATAGCTCAACCTGAAGTTGCTCCCGAAAAAATCTCGAAGAACCACGTATGGCTATTGACTGTGCACATTTTATATATCCTTATACCATATTTATTTGATTCTGAAAGCGTTAAGGCTAGAACGACTCAGGAATATATTTGGGTCGGACTCGAATTCAATATATGGCATCAAAAACCTTCGGGTAGGTAGGAACTAGTCGGGGTTGGGCCTTTGAATGCAATACAATTCATACTGTTGTAGCAAAATTCTATCGTTTGTTTCAAAGGAATAGAGTGTTTGTGTCAGACGAATAATGGTGTTTTGTAAACATATTTACTGTTTGTGGCAAACGAATGGTGCTTTTAAAGTAAACGTTAATACTTTAACGACAAGCGAATGGGTCAATTGTTATAGAAAATCAAAGTGGTTATGACAAATGAATAACACGTTTGTTGCTAATGACTTGTACGTTTGTCACAATCAATACAGTGGCTGCTGGTTTTCCCTTAATTATGAAATTATATTATTTTATTTTAATTGAAAAAAATGTCAAGTTTCACTTACCTGTATTTGAACTGGTATCCTTCCGTATCGAGAGCGAGCTTGCATCCACTGAGCTAATTTGCAACATAAAATCCTCCGGCAATATGTTAATCAGTTCAAAACTGCACACATTTTCCTTTTATTTAGTTGAGCAGAGGAAATGTACTGATTAAAAAATGTGGCTTAGACAATTTCATGTATTTTAATTATTTTAACTATGATTAATTATTTTAACTATGACGAGGACGACCGAAGTATTTAAAATATTGGGTCAGTTTTTGTTTTAAACTATTACTACGTAGATGTGCTCCTAGGACTGAATCAAAACTTTTAAGAAAATCGTTTTGTTTAACACAATAATTGTTTTTATGCGTTGTAAATTAATTATATACTGATGGCAACCCAACATGTGCTTTAAATAAGTATTAAATGTTTATGTTTTTATCATTTTAACTTCATTATTACAAAAAAAAAAAAGTTGGGCACCAGCAGGGATCGAACCGGCAACCTTCGGGTCTATGCAATACCTGGAGTAAAATTTTCCATTCTCCAGTCATATGGATTTAGTACGATACTAAAAAGATGTGATTTTAACTTTAGTAAAATTTAAGGGGATAGTACGATGCTAAGCTCGTTTAAAATTAGCAAAACACAATTTTGAACCTAGTATCATACTAAAATTGATTTAACATCGTACTTAATCATCTAAAATTTTGCACCATTGTTTTTCGAAATGAACAACGGAGATGTAGGTAATTTTAATTATTTTGAATGCAAAGATTTTTAAACTAGCATTTATTTTATTTTTTAATGCAAATATTTTCGAATTTTGACTTTGCTATTTTTTAAAGCAGCAAATTTTCAATTTTGAATTGCATTCTTTTTAAATGCAACATATTTTCAATTGAAATTTGATTTTTGTACAAGTAGTGCTGAACTTCAGAACAATATCAAATTGATAGAGCAAAACATGTATTGAAACGTACCCAATACTTGCCCTATAGATTACCTGAAATTGGTTAGATAGGAATTAAACATATAAAATACTTTTTCCAAATAGGAAATTTATTGCTGCAAGTGAATTTTTTTTAAAGAAACCTAAAATCAAAAATTCTTTCGCCTCAAAAGTATGAAATGTTTACCACAAGCATTAAGTTAATTTGTAAAAATAAGACTTAAAAATGTATACCCTGCAATCATTCAATCGTTTGCTACAAATTAGTTTACTTTCTACGAATTAACCATTCGTCTCAAATGTTCGATTCATTAGTTGCAAACAATTGTAATTTATATAGTAAACGTAAAACTTTTTGCAGCAAACTGCATTTCAAAAGCTTAATTCGCAATCGATTCATTCGTTTGCCATACATCATGTCGTTTGAATTTGGGAAACACTGTCATTTACCGTAATCAACCCAGGCAAATTGAGCTCCAAACGAATGGGTTATTTGTTATATGTTTGATGCAATGGAATTACTTTCTGTGGCGACTGTAATACAATAGCTACAAATGAAATACGTTTGCAGGGATTGTATAACATTTCCAGCAAACGAAATTCGTTACTCGCAAACGCAAACAAAAATATTAATTTTCTCAGTGTATGAACATTTGTTTCGAAAAAAATTAATTCTCTGACTTCTAAGTCGCCAACTTCAAGCTCAAATATCTTGAAATCTCCAACACAGATTTTAAAAATATTCAGCATTCTTATAGAACCAGCTTTCATTTGGTACCTATCTCATATCTATATGTATAACCGCACGTGGCCCAAGTTTCAGACAAAAATGGTTCATCACCTTTCCAACCGTTAATTTTTATCAGAATTCTTTTTTTCAAATTCGACATCATTGATTTTATTGTATTTAAGTAAATTCAATAAGGTCACGTAGCTAAACAATCTCTGCAGGTGCGGATGAAAGTTTAACTGAATTATTATTTTAAAAATATTTCCTTTACGTTCGGGAAATTTTTTAAAGAGCTAAAGTTTTGGCAGTTTAGCTTTAAGATAGTTTCAAAATTCCAGGGTTTAATTTATTATTCTAATTAAGGTTGAGTTCGGTTGGTGATGCTCCGAAATTGTATTCATTTGAGGGTGCGTTTTTTGGCTGCGTTGGTTGGTTTGGCTGCGATGCATTGAACTGCTGATTACTAACAGCCTTATGCTTATAGCGAGTACATAGCGCTATGCACTCTTTATAATGCCTCTGAACGCAAAAACCTTATTAATAAACTTATGCAACGATGAATAGAGGCAACATAAGCTAAACGCGTTTGGAGGTTGTATATAGCCTACATAAGGATATTAGGGGGGCGCTTATTTTTGCAATCTTTGAGTTGTTTATAAAATTGAATACAACAATAAATAATGTTGGTTTTGTTAATTTATTGTACATTTTTGTTGGGATATTGTTTAAAAAAAAAGAATATTTTTGTGTACACTTTATTTTATAAACGCTGCTTTAAATGTGCAAAATTTAAAGATTTTCCATCAAATCTTACAACTTTTGCAAATGCTCGACGGCATGCGTGATTTCAATAAAAATATAAAAAGAATCACTTGCACGGGAAAAAACAAATGAAATTTAAGCATTACAAAATAAGCACCACCCTTTTATTTTTCTCCTCAACAAAAACATCACGATGTGAGTGAATGGAATAATTCTTGGAATAAATCAAAAATGACAAATTTTTTTATTTAAATATTATTAATTTTATTTGTGAAGACAAGAAAAGGACAAAGCAACAATTATAATACATAATATTAAAAGAAATGTATAAAAAAACAAAAAGAATTGCCAGCAAAATTATTTTTTTTTGATTTTTCACACAGCACACACACACACAACACTTGTTTGTCACTTTTGAGAGTAAAACGTAATAGATTTCTCCTTTATGGTTCGTACTATTTTTGACACAAGCTCATTATTACTATAATGAGTTGAAAGATGTTTTATGCATAACAATTTATGCAACATTGTATAGTGGCTACATAAGTCCTTATGCAGTGCATAACTATTCATCTGTTCAGCGGATTCTAATGAATAAAGCTGTAAATATATAAGTGGAGTTATCAAAGGTAAAATGCTTTTAAGAACTTTACAATTGTTCGTAATAATTGTGAGTCCATGATTTTGTCTTTTAAAGAGTTTACTTGTGTACAAGTATATTGTATTTGGAATTCCACAGCGTAATTATAGTAATTCTTCAACTCCAAAATTATTTTATAAAATATTTTTTTTCTAGCGACTTTGAAGATTTTTAATTTTTATTTTTTACACTTTCCCAAGACTCTCATGTGAGAATTTTTAATTCTTCAGATTTGACAAGGGATTTTTGAAAAACCTAATATATCAAGTAAATTCAGGCCTAATTTGTTCACTCAAAGTTAAATATAACTTTGTGATTTTTACTGTCAACTTGAGAAATAGTTTTTATTCACTCTAAGTTGACGTTTTCAACTTTTGATTTTCTACTCTAGAGTTGATCAACTTTGAATTTTCCCAACTCCCCGAAATAGTAGAAGTTAGCAAGCAAACTTGAGATTTTTCTTCATTTCTGTCTATTCATTCATGCTATTCAGTTCTCGACCGATCACCGAAATAATGCATTGTCGGGTGAGTTAGTTCTAAGATGGAGAACCGCATGATTTTTTTTTGGTTTCAAATTTTTTTGTTATAATTGAAATTTGTTTATAAAAATGGTGCCTTTCCCACAAAAAACTAGAACAGGGCCCTGTTTCACAGCACATACATCACATACAATGTATGACTTTGGCAGTTATCATATATCAATTCTGTTTCACAGAATTGTTGTATGAACGCTGTCATACAACAAATGTATGTGAGGTGAATTGACTGGAATTTGCAAGTATAAATCCTGTTTCACAGAATTTTATCATACATTTGTGGGTCTACAATGTATGTGAAACTTCATACAACTCTAACATCAAAAAAAAAAAAATTGAAATAAAAAACGAGATGAGTAGAACAAAACGCAGATACAAAAAAGTAAGTTGTTATTATTATTGAAATGAAATTATTATTATTATACTTGCTTGTTCCTACTATTTTATTTTCCTAAAATAAAATTATGAAGGAAAAAACACAAATTTTCACAGAGAAGAATAATAAGAAGAATAATAACAGGAAAAGCGAAACAATGGTCAACAACTCCATGAAATGGAATCATGAATGGATCCATGTTCAAGAGTATGTTTTTTACACTTGTCCGGAGAAATCGTCGCCCACTACTTAAACATCACAAGACAAGCAAATCATTCCGTATATAAATCATACATCACATACATTTTCTGTTTCAAAAATTCCATTTGAAGGATTGTATGATGTTTATAATTGTTGTATGTGATGTATGATTTGACATAAAGTAAGAGAGGAAACTTGGGATTTCTCTTCATTTCTGTCTATTCATTCATGCTATTCAGTTCTCGACCGATCACTGAAATCAAGCATCGTCGGGTGAGTTAGTACTAAGATGGGGAACCGCATGAGTTTTTTGGTTTCATATTTTTTTTTTCTTTATAATTTAAATTTGTTTATAAAATGAGTTTTTTGGTTCCATTTTTTTTTTTTATAATTAAAATTTGTTTATAAAATGGTAAAATGGTGCCTTTCCCCCACCAAAAACTAGAACATGTGTACAATTTCAATAGACAGATCACTTCAGCATTGTGTTCCATGTTAGTCCCGATCTATATTGCCCGATTTTTCCACGAAGATTTTTCCAGAAATTGTGTGAAATGTACACACAGAACGATTTTTTCAATGAGATTTGTTTCCTTGTCTTCTTCCTTTTTGTATTGCTGTGCTCTTCATTTTTCATTGAGATTCATTCACACCATCAAACGAACGGCACACCGACACCGAACACACACACAAAACTGGAAGGAAAGAGAACATAAACAGACTGGAAAGATCGTTCGTGTTTTGTGGTACAAACGATTTGATCCCTACCCCTCACTTTTCACTCCCTTCGCCAACAAACTAAAGATCGGCACTGGAAAAATCGTTCAATGTAGACCGGGACAAAGTGTAAAAACATACTCATGAACATAGATCCATTCATGATTCCATTTCACAATAACAGTTCTTACGTTTTATGGAGTTGTTGATCTTTGTTTGGCTTTTCCTGTTTGACCCTGCATTATTCTTCTCTGTGAAAATTTGTGTTTCTTCCTTCATAATTTCATTTTAGGAAAACAAAATAGTAGGAACAAATTATAGTGTGTAAAAACTAACCTCTTATTGCTTTGCTTTAAAAATAAAAGTTGTACCTAATCCGTTTTGTATAGCTTTCAATTTTGCTTGGTATTCTTTTGATTCCGCGCTTCACATGAAATGAAAAATCCATTACAATTATTCGGAAAAATTATTCAAAATGCAAAATTATTCTAATGCAAAACAATAGTTGGAAATGACGTCTTGTGCGTCATGTGTCACAAATATCCCAAGGATATTTTGGAAACTGCAGGTTGGTCAGGAGTTCAGATTCGAAGTAGTGAATAAAAACATTTTTCAACTTTGAGTTTAACGACGGATTTGAAGTCAAGTTGTAAGTTGGTCAACTTTGGATTTTTTAGCAAGTTGAGCAATAGTGAATTAATTCAGCATTATTGTATGAATAGCACAACTGAAGAGTTGTGGCAAAAAGACGCTTAAATCTCTGAAGCCAAATAGTGTACTAGATTACAAAAAAAATGAAAATAATTACCATGGGTACCTACATAATTATGATATATTTACATACATACATAGTTACCCATTCTAAATTTTTGTTTTTAATTTTGAATTTGAAAATAATTTTCTAAGAAACATTACCTAAATGAAATCACTTATTTAATTCAAAATTTTACTGAAACCCTAGATTTTTGGTGTTAAAAAAGCCTTAACGCTATATTGGGTGTGTTTCTGTTGTCTTTTGTTTAATTACTTGTTTTCTATTTTACATTATGTAGGTATGTCAATTTTGTATAAAATACACAGCCTACCATAAGAATTTGTTTTTTCTTCTCCTTTGACAACCTTATAAAATTGTAACGGCAAAATAAATTCCATTACAATATTTTCAAAATGTAATGAAAAAAAAATTCATTACATTTCCAAAATGTGAAGGAATTATTATTTATTACCCATTACATAAATTTGTAGCATTCCGCACTTTTACCAAAAAAAAATGTTGATAGAAAATTCTGTACCGGTAAATTTAATATTTCAGTGTTTTACAGTGACTTACACAATTTTCTTTAGTTGTTTTTTGAAATAAATACAAGAATACAAAATGAATGAAAACGATGGAGTGTGCAAGTATTTTTGTTTCGAAGAAATAAAGCTTTTATTTTTTTTTTAAGACTGATCAAATATCTTAACTTCCTCGTTTACACATCCCTTTTCCTCTGAACGTTAAATCAAAAATTAAGACAAATAAATTGCATTTTAAAAGCACGAGCTGTAAGAGTTTCAGTTGAAATGTTAGCTGTAGATATCTATCAAAGTAATGCAATTGATAGAGATGTTTCTTTTAATATTAAATGCTTGGATAAATTCAATTCTATTCTAAGTAATGCAATTAAAAGAGATGTTTCATTTAATATTAAATGATTTATATTTCAAAAGAAATTCGAAGGAACAACATTAAATTTGATCAAAACCATGAGAAGACGTTATACATGCTATGGTATATCTATTCGCTATATTTATACTGGAACATTTATTTCTTGCTTCCTCTGTAAATATTTCTCTTCTCTTTACAAAAATTAACAGTAGAAGTTCAACTTGCACACAACCAAATAGCAAAATAATAGGTGCTATGAATTGAAATTTTATTAATATTCACACCGATTACAGAATAATATAAATAAGTTGGAGAGGGAGTCAAACTTTATTTTTTCATTTTGCAAATTCATGGTTAAAATGTCAACATTTAGTCCAAATCGCTCTTCCGGGAGGAGAGTTTGGGTGTAGCTGGTCCCAGCACCACTCACCACTGGTTCACTGGACTCAACCCGAACCGCGTGACCGGTCCCACGAGCCACGATCCCGACTTCATTGGTCCCATGACAACTCATCGCAAGGTAGGTAGGTAAACTATAAAGCGTTGTAGCCAATGGCCGCGTTCAATGCATACATTTGACAACTGCTGAAAACAGAGTACTTGATTTTTGTCGTTGAGCGCAAAATAAATCTGAAATTTCAGTCAAATGTCATTTCTTTTCATACTGTCAAAATACTGTTTTTACTTTTCGTACTTACATGTTGAAGCAAATTAGATTGTTTTTTTTTTTTTTGTTTTATCGGAAAATAAATGTATCAATATGGGTGACTCTGATGAAATTATTCGTAAATTAACCAACAAATGTTTGTTTTTTTGTTATGTAAAGAAATATTTAATATTTTGTTTTTTTTTTTTTAAATCAGTTCAAACAGCGGTTTTTGCAGTCAACAATTTGTTCGGTTCATCGAGTTTTCTTGAGGATCCTGCAATGTATGGCCTAGAAAATGAAGCAGAGAAAAACAGAAATTTCTACGAAAACACTGTTTTCCGGCATTCTGATGAAAAATTCCGGCAACATTTTAGCATGAGTCACGAATGCTTTGATGTACCTGTGTATAACGTTACACAGGTTAACTTTTTGAAAGTGGAAACAACGAAGCATAATTTTTCCAAACAAGTTTCTAAAATATTAATATTCTTTTTCAAAATTAATATTAAATTTGGGGAATACCTTTTTTCTCATTGGAATTTTTTTTGTTAAAATGCACATAGGTACTTTATTCCGAAAACGTGAGTTGATGGCTCAAAATGATTGAATTTGGTCACAAATATTACATTCAGAACGTGTGAAAACTCTTAGCCCATGTATGTTTTTGACTTTTTCTTCTCTTACCTACTTTTAAGGATTTGTAAGCGAAATACAAAATGCAGATGTTCAAAATATTAAAAAAAACATGTTCTTAATTTGGATGCTGAACAAACAAGAAAGTTTTCTTTCAGCTGGGGATCGGTTTGTTTTAGATTAGAGCTCCGCCCATTTTGATTTTATCGAAATTTTGGAACTCGTGATCAGCCGGAGCCCAGTTTTGATTAAATGACCTCCAACCAACACAGACAAAATGTTTGCATATGTAAAAATAAAATATCAATAGCCGTGTTTTTTGAGGGAGTGTACAGAAACTCAGCAATTTTGTATATCGAAAACACAAACAAAATTCTTTAGAATGATTTGTTTTGTTATTGTTTTGTGTATAAAATAGAGTTGCTATACACTTTCGTCTACTTACTAGTATCAGCATGGTATCAAAACTTGGATTTTTACCGTAGTATACGTTGCCTTTTAACGATACTAGCGCGTGTCTCCAATTTTGACAAGGAAAATAATTTTTGTTTGTGTTTTATAAATTTTAAAATCAAATTCAATATGTTAAGGTCAGAACTTTGAACAAAAAATGAAACAAAACCAAAATGAATAACAAAAAAAGAAAAATATTCAGTTCTTCAGAAAAAATTCTCAAATATTTCATTTTATAATTTTGTAAGTATAAATATTTATTGACAGCAAACATGTTGACAAATATAAAAAATGTAGATCTGCCAATTGAAACTATACAAGGATGTGTGTCACCCATCGTGGTATCGTCAATACCATAGTATCTGAACTATAGTATGTAAACCCCGTGTATGTCATTAGTCATTAGATCTACTCCAACTTCGGAATTAAAATCTTCTGAGGTGTTGGTCGAATTTTTGGCTTTTATGTTTGAAGTTAATGGTGAGGTGTTGGTTGGAGGGGTGTTGTTTTTGACCTCATTGTTGCTTGTAATGGTGAGCTGTTGGGAGGCTTTGTGGCTCTTACGTTCGACGATATCACGTAAGCACTTAATGGTGATGTGTTGACCGGAGCCATGGATCTTGTTTTTGATGTAACTGAAGCGGTGGCCCTTATTTTTTTTTCTTGAGTACCCAATATTGAGTTTTTGGCTGGTGTCTTCATTATTATGTTTTTTTTGCATTTACTTGAGAACTTAATTGACTCGTGGCAAAAGTAGGGCAATCATGTACTTTTGCCTCCTTTTGACAAATTTGATCCATAAGATCATAATAGACCCTTGAAATCCGGTCCTTCCCCTTTGAAGTTTTTTTTTTATTGTTGTCTAAAATATTATGAAAATAGCCTTTCATGTTGGCAAATTTCATTTCCAGAACTGATTGATGAAATACATATCCTCTTTCCGTAGGGACATCCCCAATTTCGGAC
Organism: Melangyna quadrimaculata; assembly: GCA_949320155.1. NCBI lineage: Eukaryota > Metazoa > Arthropoda > Insecta > Diptera > Syrphidae > Melangyna > Melangyna quadrimaculata. The sequence continues at coordinate 392,751,626 of OX439483.1, forward strand.
AAAAGTGTTCGGCGCTTAAGATTGGAATTCCTCGAGCAATCTCTTCGCTTAAGGCATTCTTCCAAAAATAAAAGTATAACCTTGTGGTTCCAAGCTGTTTGACTCGATTGAAATTCTGGAAGGTCGAAAATAAAATAAATATTATATTTAAGGTAGGTACTGTAAGAAGGTTACTGCATTCAATATTTGTATACAAATTTAATCAAATCAATTTAAGTCAACGTTCGCGCCTGTCTCCTCCAGCATTCAAAATCGGGTTAGGTACACGAGTTCCAAAATCATAATCTCCAAACCAAAATCCCCAAATTAAAATTCCCAAAATCGAAATCTCCAAATTTATAATCTACAAAAATGAATTCCTTAAAACCAACATCTCCAATTCCGAAATCTCTAAGCACCAGAATCCCATGTTGTGAGTTTATATCTAAGAAATAATATTGGCGCGCGTCAATATAATTTCTTAGATATACTCAAAACATGGGGAATAGTAAAAACGAACGTTGTTTTCATTGTTTTTTTATTATAACCTTTTTTATATAACCTTAAATGAACAAAAAATAAAATAATTCAATATTCAAAATTAAATGAAAATAGGTATTTAAAAAAATTAATAAAGTGAAATATTATAAAAGCAACAAATCGCAATTACTCCATCTTACTCGTCTGAGGTCGCTTAGCAATAATTTTTTTTATTTTCTTTCATCTCTTAAGATTTGATTTTTTTATGATGTGGTTGTTCACCACTGCGAATTTTGTCTATTGTAGTGTTTACTACAATCATTTCCTTTGATAGATCTTGAATCAAAGCATATAAACCAGAATTATTTCTAGCAACAATGCTCTTAAGACGGCGATGCCAGGCCTCAACAAAATTCTGTGTTCTGGGAACATTTTGTTGAACACTGTCGGCATAATATGACCAAAATCCGGGTCCGTAATTACTTTTGTTTGTATTACCGCAAACATAGTTTATTTTGAACCAGGACCACAGTTTTAAAGTCGCCAACATTAGAACTTTTGCTTAGCCCCGAAAAGTAGTCTGATACATCTCCTGGAGGAACAAATGCCAAGCTTTTGAGCATCTTGACAGATAAGGTAAATGCTTCACTATTATCGTATTACGTTTGAAGTCCCTCTTTTTGTACCCTCCTCCAGATTATCACCCCAAAATGAAACAGACATCCCTGGAAATGGGCAGAAGGTAAATATGATTTCGCTGCCGTCTTAATTGTTTTTTTCAAAATCTGAAACTATTTTGACTGATTTATATTTTGTTCAAGGGCCAAATTAAATAACTCAGAAAAGAATTAGGCCTTTTTGCTCATTAAGCAAAAAACCAGAGGCACTACTAGTCCGTCCTTGAGACCATGAATGCTAAATAACTGACGCATTTTAAATGAAACAACATAGAATCTCCCATCCATAAGCCAACACTGACACTCCTCCAAGACTTTAAGTGAAGATTTTGTTCCCAGAATGATGTTCTTTCCCCCGTCATATGACTTTTCACTTAAAACAAACAGTTTGCCTTCTAAATATCGCATCTCGTCGGGAATATTTATGGATGCCAAATCTTCGGGTTCATTTATTATTGCATCTTGGTGACGAATTCGTCTCACTTTTTTTTTTTGAGCACGTTTAGATGGTAAGTATACGCCGCATTCTGGTTCACATCTAACAATGGCTTCCCGAACTATTTGCCATGACTGCAACGATGTTGAACTTGCCATTTGCTTTAACTCGTTTTTCGCCTTAGAAATATGTATTTTATGTGCCAAAGGCAGGGTCATGGTTATGTTGCAGCGAAGATCCGTGAATCACGTGATTTTCATCAATATTTTAGTTATCACTAAATTTTTGTAAAATAATTCTTTTTTATTAGCACACCATCTGAATTATTTTTTTTATTTTTGGAATAAAAATGATAGTCAAAACCATTTCATTCATTGTTTAGGATTTATCACTTACATCAACCCGACCGACGACGCATTAAATGAATTGAGAAGATAAGCAGTTGAACTAGCTAAGAAAGTAATTTAAATGAAGGAATAAACGGTACATTCTTCTGTATTTTTATTTAATTTGAGAACGGTAAGATTTTGTTGGCAAAACTATAAGACAAGCGGTGCATGTAAAATGCTTACTAGCAATCATCGATAAGTATTAGTGTATGCATTTGAGATTTGATTAACAGTCAAACTTGTAAGTTAGGAATATTCGTAGAGGCATATTAATTGTTGGTAAGTATGTACTGTAAATATACGAAAATCCCCATTGTTTGTAAAAGTTAGCATCAGTGCCAGTGCAAAATTTGGTGAATTTTATTGTTGGGGACTTTAAATGAACGGCAAAAATATATTGGTCAACCTAGAGCCCAGAAACCAAACCTATGAAAATGATTAAGTTCTATGAAGTGTACCAATTATTTTTTTGTACTAATCAATGGGAGTTGGGTAAATTAACCAAAGA
>OX439483.1:392754294-392818223 GCA_949320155.1 Melangyna quadrimaculata
CATGCTCTGTTTGAAATCAGTTTTTAGCCGTTCTAATTTCCTTTTTTGTGTGTTTTAGGTGTCAATATTGGTTTTCTTTTTCTTGCTCTCTTGGCTCTCAAAAAACACTGTCTGATCGAATTGATGAAACGCCTAATGCACTAAACTCTTACAACAATAAATTAAAGTTCACGGTGGAGGTGGAAATACAGGGAGAACTACCCTATTTGGATGTGAAAGTGATAAGAAAAGAAAACCAAATAATTTTCGATTGGTATAAGAAACCCACGTCATCGGGTAGACTTATAAATTTCATGTCCAAACAACCTAAAGGAGTTATTTGTAACACAGCTCAGAATTTTATTAACCGTGTACTTGATACAAGTAATATCATTTTCAAAGAGAAAAAAATGAACATCTTCCGAAACACCCTATGTTCCAACTCATTCCCACTTCCCCTTGTGAATAAGTTAATATCGAATCATGGAAAAGAGAACAAACCTACAGAAAATGTGCAACAACCTGCAATTTACAAAACTGCGTTGTTCATCCCCCTTCTTGCCAATCGTTTGCTATCTTCACATATAAGAGATAAAGAAAAAACAAAAATAGCATTCAAAACAGTGAATCCTCTTCGTACCCATTTATTCACCAATACAAAAGGAAGAATAGACAACATGGAAAGATCCAATGTTGTATACCAAATTAATTGTCTAGGTGGAAATGGGAGTGCATGCAAGTCTGTGTATGTTGGTACATCGAAACAAAAAGTTAAAAAGCGGCTCTCTGGTCACAAGTCAGATATAAACAGCGGGAGTTTGCAAAAAACAGCGCTTGCACTACACTGCTTGAAAGAGAAGCATAAACCAGACTTCGAGAGAGTAAAAGTTTTGCAAACAGAGAGGCACCAAGCGAAGAGATACCTACTTGAGATGTTACACATTATCAACACTGATAATGCAGTTAACCGAAAGTCTGATTGCGAAAACTTAAGTAGTGCATACAGTCAGATTATAAAGAGACCGAAACACTTTGCTTAATCAAAGTAGATCTGATTGTGTGCGATGAGGGTGGTGACGACATCGTTCTTCTTCTTCTTTATTCAAAGTCTCTTCAGTTTTTTGTTTTTTGTTTGGAAAAAAGTAAATTTAAAAAGAATTTTACTTGTAAATTTTACTTGACGTAAATTTTAAATTTTGTTTTTTTTCAGTTTATAAATTATATAAATTATTATGTGTTTTTGTGATATTTAATATATTGGAAAAAAAATACCCTCATAAGTTTTGTAAGTTCATTTGTTTGACGTGTCACTGTTACTGGTGAACTAATTAAAATGTATTATTGTTTATTTTTTATATTTGAATAATAAAATAAGGCCTGATGAAGGACGTATACACGTTCGAAACGTTGCACTAAACAAACATCTTTTATTGACCTACAGCCCGCTTTAACCATTAACTAAATTACTTCCTATAATCTGCATGCACGAAGATCTTCTGCATTTTGGTGTTCTCTCTCTATTCAACAAATGTAAATTTAATTTTGCATCCCCTTTTTTTTGCAGAAGTCAGACGAAGATACATGTAAATCCACCATAACGCTGGATTTACATGAATCTCCGTCTGCAAATTTGAAGAAAAGTAGAGCAGGACAGATGCATGCCAGAAACTCGAGCGTGTGAAAGAGAACCATCAAGAAGATGAACATGTTCGTCTTCATACCTGCATTATGGCACTTTCCATTTTCAAGCTTCACAGCTTGAAAATTATTTGTGCTATTCACCAACCACTCATACCTAAATATTTTTTATGTTAGAAATAAAGAGTCAATCACCCCAATTACGAAACTCATATTATTAAATCGTATTTGGTCGTTTGTTCGGCTTGTGGTTTCGTCAATGATAAAATATCATCTTTTTTGGTGCAAAGTTTTTGAGAATTTATGAATAAATATATTGCGATGCTGGTATTTTAATTGAACAACATTATTAACAAAAGACATGGCGAAAAGAACAAAAACTTTTCGCCATGTCTTTTGATGACTTAATTGAGAGCCAACTAAACTGTAAGATCAAACCGTTTTTGTAAACGATAGACAGCTGAAAAGGCAGACGCCAAACGAATATCAACAAACCCAAAACATTTTTTACTTTTATTAGTAAATATGTATAATCTCTGAATAAAAATAATGGGGCATATTCATAGTCGCAGATAGACCCAGGTTTAACTAAACTTCAGTTTAAGACAGTTTTGGCTCAATAAATACAGACCCATTTTAATTACGAATTTTTGGTTTTATATTTTTATAAGATAATTCACTTGGTTTACTATACAAATACCTTTAAATATTTTGAAATGATAACCTTAAAAAAATAGAATCAACAACGTCCGAAAATTCAACTAAACCTATGTTTAACTTCGACACAGCTCTAAAATGACTATGAATGCGCCCCAATATGTGGTAGAGTTTTTTTTTTATGAATTTAACATTACAATCACGATCAGGTGACCTCGGTGGTGCAAAGCGTAGTGCAGCGGCCTCTGAGGTAGCTTGGTCTAGGTTCAAATCCAGTTGACGGCAAAATAAATTATAAATTAAAATTGGAACCATAGACTAAGCACCACTAAAGGAATCGGATGATTGGTGTGGCAGCCATGAAATTGCAATAATTCCAGCCTATGTAATACTCGGTGGTAGCCAACACAAGTGGTTGTTGTTCATTCAAAACCTTCAATGCAAATATGACGGAGCGAAAGCTATGCAGCCTAACTGCAAGTGTTATCACGAGAAAACACCTTTGGATTACAATATTATGTTTTTCTTTTATCGTCGAAAAATAATTCTTTTGAATGCTTTAATTATGATTTCACTCTAAACAGAAAATAATAACAAAAGATAAAGTGAGCTGTGAAGTCATGGAAATACACAGAAATACCAAGATGTCGAATCGGGCGTATTATATCAAATAAGCATACCTTTTTCTGATTACTTGGGGAGAAGGGATGTTTCATTGCAATGTTTTCGAACAATTTTTCGAAGAAAGCGCTCATAACTTAAGAGTGGTCAATACCACTCATAAGTCAAATTTTTTGTGAACGCTCGTAAATTTTCACTATCATTGCTGGTTTATAGGGGCTTATGAGGCTCTTAAGTTATGAGCGTTTCATATATTTTTTCCTTAAATTATTTTAATTTTTTGAAACATTTTTTTTAAGTGTTTTTTTTGTGTGATTTCTTTTGTGTGCTCTATTTTTTCCCTGAAAGTTCTTTTTTTACAGCTTCTAGACTGAGGAAAAGTTTTTCTTTTTGTACAGAATCCAGATGGACAGACACCCTAACATTTGTATGTTACTCATGTAACAAACATTGTGTCTTCATAAAGTTTACATCGTAAAAATAAAAACAAAATATTTGGTCAGGTCAGACTCGTGAAGGCGTGGGTGAGCCCATCGGAGCTTACCAGTTGTTCATAAGCGATGAAGTAGGAGGATTTCATGGTTCATTTAATAAACGAACGAATTAACTTAGTCAATTCCACGAAATTCATCTGATGACTGCTGAAGATTATAAATAAAACCTAATAAAATGGTTATTCGTAATCTGTACACAGCGTAGAGTGTCGTATATCCATAAATCTAGTATTTTTGTTCGCAGAAAAATAAAATTAACCTTGCTAAAATTATCAAGGGGGCAAATTCGTCCATATAAATTCAAAACAAGTATAAATTCCTTCCGTTCCGGCATGGTCGGCTAGTAGACCATCATTAATGCCATTAGGTAGACTTCGCATTAGAGCCTGAAGTAGATGAACGGTGAATCAACAGGGTAAGTTATACCTTCTACGAGGTTTGCTGCTGGATATACTTTATATTTTAGAAAGAAAAAAGCCGGTTTTACAAAATGATTGATGTATTTTTGAAAGAATTTAATATTTATTAATTCGGAAAAGTTGGTGGATCGTAACAATATAGCCTTTTCAACAGTTCCACATCGTTGTATAGCCTGTAAAGCTCAGCGTTAAATCTTTTACACAATCCTTCTATACTCACTGGCTGAAAATGACGACGACCCGAAGTTTTTAGCTGTTATCGAAAAAGGAATCTCAACACCGTCGACTGGGGCAAAACTTTACGATTGATAGATATGACTTCGAAGCAGTCAAGGATTTTGTCTACCTGGGCTCCACTATTACCATACAACTACCACTGTTTCTCTGGGCTAAGAAAGATCTGTGTGAAGTGGGAACCCTTAACCCCTTATTGCATGAATTATGAAGGCGATGGAAAAAAAATTTTTTTTTTGTGAAATTATGTTTTTTTGTGCTTAAGGAATTATTAAATAATTTTTTTTTTTTTTAATAATTTTTTACAAAAATTATTAACAAAGCCATATATGGCTTCGTATGCATTAAGGTAAATTTAAACGAAAAATAAATATGCCATATTTGGCTTCGTATACGTTTAAAAGAAAGTATATGTCTTATGGAAATCCTTAAAGCGATTTTGTTTCTCATTGAAGCACAAATAAACTTCACATATTCTACTGTTTCCTTAGTAGAAACAGGATCTTTGGAGCTAGTTTCTTTTTCAATATTTTGAGTTTGGAAATTGATTTTTACAAAAACTATCGATGAAAATAAACTTATTGGAAAATAAATTCAAGAGTGGGTTTCTGGGCGTACGATAAGTTATAATGAGAATATTGTGGGTGTTACCATTGTTTTTCAATAGTGTTGTTTGTACCTAAAGTCATTTTTTAGATAATTGTCCCTCCCATCTTAACGGGGGTATATAGACCGTCCTTCAGTTATGATTGTCCTATTATTTTGGCTCAACCTATACGTTCCAATAATTTGATGCATTTATGACAACCATTCCTTATTGCCCATTGTTTGATAAAACTACTTGTTATTTTTTTTTATTGCTAAATTTTGAAATGCTGTATTTTGGAAACTATTCGGTCTACAGAGATGGTTTCGGGCTTAAATTGGAGCAAATTAGATTACTTTAAAATCGAAGAACAATGTTTTTATTTAAAATTACTTCTTTAGGACTAAAATTGCCAATAACTTAAAAAAGCTCGAAAAAATCACGTTTTTTTTAGTTTTTGACCATGAAGCGGTCGCCGTTCGATGTCGGAAACTTAGGATATTTACTAGACCAATATCCTGAACAACCCAGTAAAAAATCAGAAATACCAGATTTGATGCATACGTGAATGTATATAGTTACTGTACTACATAGTCACAGGTAGAATTTTGTCGCGAATGCATGGGAAGCCAAATATGGCAAGTTCACGAAATGGCCATAAAACAAAGTTAACAAGAAAAAACACAAAACTTTTTACAATTACATATTCTTGAGTATATTCAAATAACGAATATTTAATTTATTGAAACTTTAACTTACTGTTTTGTATATTTTTTTAATTTTTGAAAGTAGCACTTATAAAATTTCACTTTCACTTCCGGTACACGTTCACAAGATCTAAAACAGTTTGACAGTTGCATTTTGTACGGACAAAAAAGAAAAAAGTTCCGTTACATAAATGTGTGTATAATTGAAATTCAAGGTTGGACATACCAACAAAAACCGTTTAATGAAGTTAAAATAAGCTTTAAAGCTTACAAAGCCATACTTGGCTACGTATGCGGTAAGGGGTTAAGTCAAAATTTTCGGACGGGGTTTATCAGAATCATTTGTCCATCGTTTGTCCACGTTTGCCCATCCGAAAACAACATTTGTCCACCCTCAGGAAAAAAAAGTTATGAAGCTCTTCTTATTTATAGCAACTCCCCAAAATCAAAAAAAAAACTCCTCTACAGGCCCCAATGATCACTTAAGAGGATGAGACTAAGTTCGTTCACTTGTCCACTGGCTGTTTAAGCAATTCCAAGAAAAGAGAAATTTGTAACCACCTTCAGGAAAAAAAGCTTCTTTTTATAGCAACACCCCTAAAAACAAAAAACTCGCTTATCGTCCCCAATTTATAACTTAGATATATGGGGCTGGTTGGGTTCGGATCGTTTGTCCATCCCCTGCTTATGATTTTCTGCAAAAAATAATCGCTTGTCCATCCTAAGTTCTAAAATTAATAAACATTTGTTTTTTAATAGCAACTATCGCAAAGCAAAAAAGTCATCTACTCCTTCAATTTACAACTTAGAAGTACAGAACTAATATTGTGTTAGTTTGTCCACCTCTTTTTTATGTTTGTTCAGAATAAATTAACGTTTTTCCACAATCAACAAAAAAAATATAAGACTTTTAATTTTTATAGCTCAGAATAAAAAAACTTAAAAATTCACTTAGAAAAATTGGTCCCAAGTGTAATCGTTTGTCCGAAATGTTCAGCAAACAAAAAAATTGCTTCCGCTTTTCGATCAAATTCAACATCTCTTTTTCAAAGCAAAACCCCTAGAAAATGGAACTAAGTGAGATTGTTTGTCCACCACTCAGTTATGATTATCTACCAAAAATAAGCGTTTCTCCACCTTTAGTTAAAAAATTATTCGACATTTCATTTTTATAGCACAAAACATAAAAAAATTTAGAAAATATTTAGGAAAATGGTCTCTACTTTAATCGTTTGTCCAACAAAAAAAAAATTATTTCGACCTTCGTTCAAAAGTTATATAGGTACCTAATAAATAATTTTTTTAATTTTTATGATGGTGCTATAAAAACTAAATTTTGAATAACTTTTTAACTAAAGGTGGACAAACGATTATTTTTGGTTTTTTGGTTGGACAAACGTGGACAAACGATTCTTATAAACCACTTGCAAACATTTTGAGTTCGGGGTTCCCACTTCACACAGCTCTATGAAGGTCCTCTCTTAGAGAACCAAGGTGGCGATCGGATACAAATCTCTTAAAGTGCTTTGTGAGGAAGATTCTTCGAGTGATTTTTAAGTCCAGTGTGAGTGACACAACTGCCAGTTCATTTATACTGGCAACATTTTTGTTTTTTGTTTGACTGCTTTCACACAAGGAAACTGAGCTGTCGGCACCTGGAAATTTGTAGGCGAGAAGGGCAAGAAGTAAGGGGAATGCAAAAAATCTCCCCGGCCAACGATTGAGAAAATGTTTGCACATTCCTTCTCAAACTGTCCAAAATGTGCGTTCAGCCAATAGACTTTATATGGAAACAAACAAAAATCTCTGGCAATTCAGTTTCCTTGTGTAAAAGCTACAAGGCAATTAAAGGAAAACGTCTAAAAAATATCCAGCAGCTGGTTTGCCTGTGTGAAAGGGGACTTTACGTTTTAAAGGCAAAGGAATTTTGCAAGCAATTTTGTCCGTTCATTGATGCTATTATTTCTCGCATCTTCATTATCAATGAATACAGTTTTTCAGCTGACAATATTCCATGAAATTTGTGGAGGAGACTTGTCTAGTACGAATCAAAAGGATTTTTTTTTATCGCTGTTGAATAAAAAGGTATCTATATATTTTTTATTGTGTTAAGATAAAATTCAAATATGTAGGCGTTCTATTTGCGGATTTATTGTATTTCTTGCCTTTTCCGAATGGTGAAAGTAGTCCTGCTGACAATCCTTTATCGAATGTGTGCCTCGTTGATTTTATTAAGTCAGGTCTCATCATGATCACTACTAAAATATATTTTATTTATTTCTTTCTTTATCTCGTGTAACTTACACTTGGGATCCATTGGAAACGCTTGAGGCAATAGCAATTGCTATTGGAATGAGAATTGATTGCTCTGCTGTTAATTGCATTGCCTATTGTCAGATAATTTCAGTTTAATTAGCTGTTGTTGATAACATAAAACATTAAATTCAATAATTTGTTAAGTGGTTCCTCTTATTTTCACTGTTGTGTATTACCAAAATGACGGAAGAGCAATTCAAAACCTGATAGGAAACGTTTTGAAAAAGGTTAAATGTCAAAATCAACTGCCTCGACGATAGAAAGCATTAATAGCCTGTAGTTAAATGGAAAGTATTGCCAAAACTTTTCGATTGGTAATATTCAATGCCAATTACAATAATAAACAATCAGTACCGATAGATGGAGTGGCATTAGGGTTTGATTTAGGAGACCTTAATTTTTCATCAGTTGAGCTGAGGGCACCTTTTGTAGTGGAGTTGAAATAGGATTGAGATTACTGAAGAAGGAATGTCGTTAATATATTTATTTCACAATAAAACAGTTGAAATTTAATGAATATTTAGTATGTGACTACTTCGCATATTGTAGCCTCTGTCTACAAACTCCTATACTCTCACCTCCTAGTGGTGAACATCGGCAGCCATATTTATTAGATTGCACTTATACTCGGCTCAACCTCGGAATAGTTAAACCGAGTCGAAGCACTTACTACGGGTTTAAGCCAAGTCAAACTAATCTATATTTACGCCTGTTTATGTCAAATATTTTATCAAATAAATCACTAATCGAAAACTCTGGGGTGGAATCGAAAAAGGTGATTTGTGATAAGTAACAGTTACAATCCACAAGTTCGGTCTGTGAAAGGTGATAATCACTGGTGGCAATCACAATTTTGTGACTTTTTCTGGTGACAGCTGTTTAGTTGTCACTTTCATGGGAAATGGAATTTTATTTTTAGTTGCTGAAGTTTCAAGTCAATATGAATATGTTTGTGCCTTTGCTTTTACCATCTGAAAATGCTAAAAATGATAATATTAATCATAATAGAAATGTCCGGCTCTTGGGGATTAACCTTCCAAATAAATTAAACATTTAAGATCTTCCGAGTCCAAAGTAAGTACGCACACTATATATTCCTTCATATATACATATAACAATTATTAATCCCTGTTTTTTTTAATAATAATTTATTTTCTTAGTTAAAAAGATTCTTAAAAACTTTAAACTTTAACTTTAAGACTAAGGAAACATTTTTACATATTTTTACACCTTCTCGATTTGTCAGCTGTAATGCGGTCGACACACATTCCCCCTATTCTTCAATTAGCCGTGACTTTAAATTTTCTTGGAGGTGGTGGCTACCAAAGGCAAGTTGGCGCTGACTGGTGAGCTCCAATGGGCCAAAGTATTGTTTATGAGGTTATTTCTTTGACTTTAAGACAAATGGAGAGGAAATTATGCCCCCTTAGCCCTTACAATCAAATTTAATCCATCGGCTTCAGAAGCAACAAAAATGTTCTTCTACGAAAAATATCAAATTCCTGGAGGTAGGATTTTGTTTCTTCGTAAAAATAAACTATTTTTATAACTTTTTCTGTCTCCTAGTAATCGGCTGCATTGATGGGAGCCATATTATGACTATCCGCCCTTCGGAAAATGAGCATATGTATTTCAATAGAAACGGAAGACACAGCGTTAACGCCATGATGGTAAGTCAATTTTTTATGAGTGCCAAGTTAGCAAAACAACATTCACGAATCGAAAAATTCGATAATTTGCCGTTAGTTTGTTGTTAACTAGTTGTGACAATTTCGAATTTGTCGTTCAATGTTTTTTTTTGTTTTTTGTGGATTTGCTAACTTGATATGAAGTTAGCAGAGTACCCCCTCAGAAAAGTACTAAAAACTCTTTACAGTGAATGATGTAGTTATACTGTATAGGTTTATAATTTGCCGTTAATTAGTTGTGACATTTTTAATTTTGTCGTGCTATGTTTTCTATGCTTTTTTTGCTAATTTCCTAATTCGATGTCAAGTTAGCAAAGCAACACCTCAAAACGGGGTTGAAACTTCTTATATTGAATAATTTATTACTTAATAATTTGTCGTTCATTAGTCCTTAATTAGTTGTGACATTTTCAATTTCATCGTGCTATGTTTTCTATGTGTTTTTGCTGTTTTATTCATTTGATGTCAAGTAAGCAAAGCAACACCTCAAAAAGGGGTTAAAACTTCTTATATTGAATAATTTATTGCTTAATAATTTATCGTTGATCAGTCCTTAATTAGTTGTGACATTTTCAATTTCATCGTGCCATGTTTTCTATGTTTATTTGCTGTTTTACTAATGTGATGTACTTAAGCAACACCTCAAAACGGTGTTAAAACTTCATATATTGAATAATTTATTGCTTAATAATTTGTCGTTGATTAGGCCTTAATTAGTTGTGACATTTTCAATTTCATCGTGCTATGTGTTCCATGTTTTTTTTTTTAAATTTCCTAATTCGATGTCAAGTTAGCAAAGCAACACCTCAAAACGGGGTTGAAACTTCTTATATTGAATAATCTATTGCTTAATAATTTGTCGTTCATTAGTCCTTAATTAGTTGTGATAATTTAATTTTCTCGTTTTGTTTTCTGTTTTTTTTTTTTTTTTTTGCTAATTGACAAAACACAACCTATCATTCCCACATCATAATACCAAAGCAATTTAAAAACTGCTCCTTCGTAGTATATGTCAATGATTTATAGAATGTTAAATTAAGACCTCCAGCGTGACAGTCGAACGCACTTACCATTACGCTACGGGCTACTACTTTAATAGCAACTATCGCAAAGCAAAAAAGTCATCTACTCCTTCAATTTACAACTTCGAGGTAAGGAACTAATATTGTGTTAGTTTGTCCACCTCTTTTTTATGTTTGTTCAGAATAAATTAATGTTTTTCCACAATCAAAAAAAAAATATAAGACTTTTAATTTTTATAGCTCAGAATAAAAAAACTTAAAAATTCACTTAGAAAAATTGGTCCCAAGTGTAATCGTTTGTCCGAAATGTTCAGCAAACAAAAAAATTGCTTCCGCTTTTCGATCAAATTCAACATCTCTTTTTCAAAGCAAAACCCCTAGAAAATGGAACTAAGTGAGATTGTTTGTCCACCACTCAGTTATGATTATCTACCAAAAATAAGCGTTTGTCGACCTTTAGTTAAAAAATTATTCGACATTTCATTTTTATAGCACAAAACATAAAAAAATTTAGAAAATATTTAGGAAAATGGTCTCTACCTTAATCGTTTGTCCAACAAAAAAAAAATTATTTCGACCTTCGTTCAAAAGTTATATAGGTACCTAATAAATATTTTTTTTAATTTTTATGATGGTGCTATAAAAACTAAATTTTGAATAACTTTTTAACTAAAGGTGGACAAACGATTATTTTTGGTTTTTTGGTTGGACAAACGTGGACAAACGATTCTTATAAACCCCTTGCAAACATTTTGAGTTCGGGGTTCCCACTTCACACAGCTCTATGAAGGTCCTCTCTAGAGAACCAAGGAGGCGATCGGATACAAATCTCTAAAAGTGGCTTTGTGAGGAAGATTCTTCGTGTGATTTTTAGGTCCAGTGTGAATGACACAACTGCCAGTTCATTTATACTGGAAACATCTGAGGCAACATTTTTGTTTGACTGCTTTCACACAAGGAAACTGAGCTGTCGGCACCTGGAAGTTTGTTGGCGAGACGGGCAAGAAGTAAGGGGAATGAAAAAAATCTCCCCGGTCAACGATTGAGGAGAGTTTTGCACATTCGTACTCACACTGTCCATAATGTGCGTTCAGCCATTAGACTTTATATGGAAACAAACAAAAATCTCTGGCAATTCAGTTTCCTTGTGTAAAAGCTACAAGGCAATTAAAGGAAAACGTCAACAAAATCTCCAGCAGCTGGTTTCCCTGTAGGAAAGGGGACTTTACGTTTTAAAGGCAAAGGCAAAGGAATTTTGCAAACAATTTTGTCCGTTCATTGATAGATATTACTTCTCGCATCTTCATTATCAATGAATACATTTTTTCAGCTGACAATATTCCATGAAATTTGTGGAGGAGACTTGTCTAGTACGAAACAAAAGGATTTTTTTAACGCTGTTGAATAAAAAGGTATCTATATATTTGTTATTGTGTAAAGATAAAATTCAAATATGTAGGCGTTCTATTTGCGGATTTATAGAATGTATTTCTTGCCCTTTCCGAATGGTGAAAGTTGTCCTGCTGACAACCCTTTATCGAATGTATGCCTTGTTGATTTTATTGAGTCAGGTCTCATCATGATCACTACTAATATATATTTTATTTATTTCTTTCTTTATCTCGTGTACCTTACACTTGGGATCCATTGAAAACACTTGAGAATTGATTGCTCTGATGTTAATTGCATTGCCTATTGTCAGACAATTTCAGTTTAATAAGCTGTTGTTGATAACATAAAACATTAAATTCAATAATTTGTTAAGTGGTTCCTCTTATTTTCACTGTTATGTATTACCAAAATGACGGAAGAGCAATTCAAAACCTGATAGGAAACGTTTTGAAAAAGGTTAAATGTCAAAATGTACTGCCTCGACGATAGAAAGCATTAATAGCCTGTAGTTAAATGGAAAGTATTGCTACCGCCAAAACTTTTCGATTGGTAATATTCAATGCCAATTACAATAATAAACAATCAGTACCGATAGATGGAGTGGCATTAGGGTTTGATTTAGGAGACCTTAATTTTTCATCAGTTGAGCTGAGGGCACCTTTTGTAGTGGAGTTGAAAAAGGATTGAGATTACTGAAGAAGGAATGTCGTTAATATATTTATTTCACAATAAAACAGTTGAAATTTAATGAATATTTAGTATGTGACTACTTCGCATATTGCAGCCTCTGTCTACAAACTCCTATACTCTCACCTCCTAGTGGTGAACATCGGCAGCCATATTTATTAGATTGCACTTATACTCGGCTCAACCTCGGAATAGTTAAACCGAGTCGAAGCACTTACTACGGGTATAAGCCAAGTCAAACTAATCTATATTTACGCCTGTTTATGTCAAATATTTTATCAAATAAATCACTAATCGAAAACTCTGGGGTGGAATCGAAAAAGGTGATTTGTGATAAGTAACAGTTACAATCCACAAGTTCGGTCTGTGAAAGGTGATAATCACTGGTGGCAATCACAATTTTTGACTTTTTCTGGTGACAGCTATTTAGTTGTCACTTTCATGGGAAATGGAATTTTATTTTTAATTGCTGAAGTTTCAAGTCAATATGAATGTGTTTGTGCCTTTGCTTTTACCATCTGAAAATTCTGAAAATGATAATATTAATCATAATAGAAATGTCCGGCTCTTGGAAATTAACCTTCGCAATAGGTTAAACATTTAAGATCTTCCGAGTCCAAAGTAAGTACGCATACTATATATTCCTTCAAATATACATATAACTATTATTATTCCCTGTTTTTTTTTAATAATAATTTATTTTCTTAGTTAAAAAGATTCTTAAAAAACTTTAAACTTTAACTTTAAGACTAAGGAAACATTTTTACATATTTTTACACCTTCTCGATTTGTCAGCTGTAATGCGGTCGACACACATTCTTCAATTAGCCGTGACTTTAAATTTTCTTGGAGGTGGTGGCTACCAAAGGCAAGTTGGCGCTGACTGGTGAGCTCCAATGGGCCAAAGTATTGTTTATGAGGTTATTTCTTTGACTTTAAGACAAATGGAGAGGAAATTATGCCCCCTTAGCCCTTACAATCAAATTTAATCCATCGGCTTCAGAAGCAACAAAAATGTTCTTCTACGAAAAATATCAAATTCCTGGAGGTAGGATTTTGTTTCTTCGTAAAAATAAACTATTTTTATAACTTTTTCTGTCTCCTAGTAATCGGCTGCATTGATGGGAGCCATATTATGACTATCCGCCCTTCGGAAAATGAGCATATGTATTTCAATAGAAACGGAAGACATAGTGTAAACGCCATGATGGTAAGTCAATTTTTTATGAGTGTCAAGTTAGCAAAACAACATTCACGAATCGAAAAAATTCGATAATTTGCCGTTAATTTGTTGTTAATTAGTTGTGACAGTTTCGAATTTGTCGTTCAATGTTTTTTTTGTTCATTTGCTATTTTGATATGAAGTTAGCAAAGTACCCCCTCAGAAAGGTACTAAAAAGTCTTTAAAGTGAATGATGTATACTGTTAAGGTTTATAATTTGCCGTTAATTAGTTGTGACATTTTTAATTTTGTCGTGCTATGTTTTCTTTGATTTTTTTGCTAATTTCCTAATTCGATGTCAAGTTAGCAAAGCAACACCTCAAAACGGGGTTGAAACTTCTTATATTGAATAATTTATTGCTTAATAATTTGTCGTTCATTAGTCCTTAATTAGTTGTGACATTTTCAATTTCATCGTGCTATGCTTTCTATGTGTTTTTTGTTTTACTCATTTGATGTCAAGTAAGCAAAGCAACACCTCAAAAAGGGGTTGAAACTTCTTTTATTGAATTATTTATTGCTTAATAATTTGTCGTTGATCAGTCCCTAATTAGTTGTGATATTTTCAATTTCATCGTGCCATGTTTTCTATGTTTTTTTGCTGTTTTACTAATGTGATGCACATAAGCAACACCTCAAAACGGTGTTAAAACTTCATATATTGAATAATTTATTGCTTAATAATTTGTCGATGATTAGGCCTTACTTAGTTGTGACATTTTCAATTTCATCGTGCTATGTGTTCTGTTTTTTTTTTGAAAATTTCCTAATTCGATGTCAAGTTAGCAAAGCAACACCTCAAAGCGGGGTTAAAACTTCTTATATTGAGTAATTTATTGCTTTATAATTTGTCGTTCATTAGTCCTTAATTAGTTGCAATCATTTAATTTCCTCATTTTGTTTTCTGTTTTTTTTTTTTGCTAATTGACAAAACACAACCTATCATTCCCACATCATAATACCAAAGCAATTTAAAAACTGCTCCTTCGTAGTATATTTCAATGATTTATAGAATAGTTAAATTAATTAGCACCATATTTATTAGTTTTCTATGAAATCTAATGGAGACACCATGCTAGAGCAGAAAACTTAAACAAATGGAACCTACGATAAAATATTTGGCTGAACGTTTTCATTTTTATTTTGTTTAGCTTTGGATTCGCTTGCGTCTCCTTCTCAGTCAAACAGACTTTTGTAGTTTCATGTTTACCACCTTCAAGAAAAAAAATTACCATAAAAAAATAAATGTGTTTTGTGTGTTCCTGTTCTTACATTTTGCATAGTAAATTTAAATATAATTGGAAAGAACTATGATTATAACCTGGGTGGTCAATTGGTCATGGGTGATAAACCTGGTGGATTGGCCTGTGCTAAAGACGCTGGTGCTAAAGTAGCTGTACTGGATTATGTATACCCAACACCGACATGGTGCACCAAATGGGGTATTGGTGGAAGATGTGTTAATGTTGGATGCATTCCCAATAAATTAATGCACCAGCCAACTATCCTGCGTAAAGGAATTCATGAAGCTGCTCCTTATTGTTGGCAAGTGGATAATCCTAGAGAAATTTACCCCGACTCCACAGGCCATGAACGATGGCCGGACTATGGAACATGTCGCAAATATCCATGTCCAAGCAGTGACATATTCATACAAATCAGATTGTGGATTGGATTGTAGATTGGATTATGGAAATCGTTCATGGCCTGCAGTCGGGGTTTAAGACAGACTGGTCAAAACTTGTACAATCTGTCCAGAATCACAATGTAAACTGGGTGACTAGAGTTTACCTTAGGGACAAGAAAGTAGTCAACATCAAAGCTTTGGCATTTAAAGACGCCAACCCCCTTATTGTTGACCTAAAAAATGGCACCGAGAAAGAGCTCACAGCTAAGAATATCTTAATTCCTGTTGGTTGTCGTCCACGTTGTCCTAACATTCCCGGTGCCGTTGAATATGGATTAAATACTGATGATATTCAATTTGGATATAGAACCTGGCAAAACCTTGGTTAAAGGAGCTGTATATTGGTCTTGAATGCGCTGGTTTCCTTTAGGGACTCGGTTATGATGCCACCGTTATGGTGCGCAAGGGCGGATCTAGACTTTCAACCACGGGGGGAGGTCACAGGACACATACTGTTAGTCCCAAAAGTAAGTACACAGCTGAAACTTCGCTTCAAAAATTAACTTTAGAATAATTCAAAACAATTTTCAATGGAAAGATTCAATATATTTTATTTCACTCAAACATAATCTTCTTGTTTGCAAAAAAAAGCTAGCAAAATTAACATAACTTGAAGCACAATTATAGCAAATGTGAAATTATAAAGAAAAAAATATAACAAAAGTAAATACACAAAAACAAATGAAAAATTTAAAAAGTAATAAACTTTTGCTAGTTATTAGTACTTTGTAGGGTATCCTTTTGTTTTAATACCAGCGGACATCCTCCGAGGCATCGAACGAGCTAGATTTGATGTGACATCTGGACCGATTTTGGACCACTACTCCTGCAAAACCCGTTTGAGTTGATCTTTCGACTTGATGTCATGTTTTCTTATTTTTCTTTCCAGATGTTCCCAAAGATGTTCGATTGCATTCATGTCAGGTGACTGGGGGGTGTAAAGCAACCATAATCCTTAACCACAAATGAAGTGTGCTTGGGATCGTTATATTGCTGAAAGATAAACGAATCCTCTAAGTCCAATCTTTGCACACTCTGGTGTAGGTTGTTCTTTAAAATATTCAGGTAGGCATATCGATCCATTGTTTCTTCAATGAAGACTAGATTACCCACGCCAGAAGACGCCATACACCCCCAGACCATTACTGACCCACCACCGTGTTTTATGGTTCCAGCCATGTTTTTTGGATCAAGCTCTTTGTTCGCCTTCCTCCAAAACTTGCTCGCCCATCCGATCCATGAATATTAAACTTGATCTCGTCTGAGAATATAACGGTGTTCCAAAAACCTGAATCATATTTTAAATGCTCTTTTGCGAATTTTAGTCGCTTAAGACGATTTACTTTATTTATAAAAGGTTTTTTTCTCACATTTCGACCGTTATAACCATCACTCTGAAGGACGCGACGAATTGTCTGAGGGTTACACTCTTTACCAATTTCATTGGAAATTTGTTGCTGTATTTTTGGGGCACTTAATTTGGGGTTTTGTTTGATTTTGCGGAAGATCAGACGACTTTCTTGAACTGTGAATATGCGTGGGCGTCCACTTCGGGCCTTGTTTTTCGTTGTTCCCGTTAGCTGGTGTTTTTTAATTATTTTTTGGATAGTGAAAGGGCTTTTATCAATAGGTTTTGCAATTTCCCGTATGCTTTTTTGTTCTCTGTGATATTTTATTATTAAATCCTTTAAATCTTGCGAAAGTTGTTTTCCTCGTGTTGCAATATCGATTTTTTTCTTTTTTAAATGAGAATTTTAGAAAAAAAAACATTAAATTAAAGAAAAAGCTAAATTCAAATTTAAAAAAATCACCTTTTGCAAAACGTGTTTCTTGTTCTTAGATGTAAAGCAGAATGTAATGGCTGTGTACTTACTTTTGTGATATGAAATACTACTCTGTTGTAAGCTTTTAATAAAGCATTGCGTTTGGCTTGCATAACGGTTCTTTTTTCATACTCCCCAACTGCACAGGTGTTCAGTTAGAAATCATGAATTGTTTCAACCAAATATGAATGCAAATAAACAGTTATTTTTGTACATATTTGTTTCAGGTGAAGGTCTGTACTTATTTTTGTTTCTGACTGTCACGGTTGCAAAAGTCGATACAATTGTACTTAATTCGATACACTCGACATTGCTAAAGTACACAGATATACTCTTATAAAATTCAGTACACTTTTGCCCTGCCACTTAGATATTTACTTTAACAAAATATGTTTTCAGAAAACTAAAAATCAAACATAATTTGCGAGCAAAAAGTAAAAACTAATCAAATACATTCTATTTTATTCAATTTCAAAAGTACCTTTATTGTGAGTATTCAATACAGTGCAGCTTAAATTAATAAAACGTATTACTATTTTACCTCTACCTACTACTTAACAAATAAAAAGATTTAGTGTACCTAGCAGGCTTGATTTTTATGAGATAATTAAAAAATTTAAAAAATTTTGTGGCAATTTAAAAAAAAAAATATCACAAGAATCCGCCAAACGACCAAAAAAAGATATCGCAAGAACCGCAAATCGTTTAAAAACAAAAGCTAAATTTTTATATTAATACTTTTTTAAAATTATTTTAGTAGAAAACAAACGATAACAATAAATTAATAGGTATTATTGCAGCAAATAAATTAGATTTCAGACATTTTAGGTATACCTTCATAAGTGATTTTAATTACAGTACGTTCTCGATGAACGCAACTTTCGATTCACGCAACTCCTCTATTTTCGCAACAGCTGATTTTATGTCATTGCTGACGCAGTAATCGCAACTCTTCAAAAAAATTCACTCGATAAGTGCAACTTTTGTTTTTATTATGCATATCTTTATTTACTCAGGTTCCTGGTTATGTTTACTTTTGTCTCGGCAGTTATTTTACCACTACTTTTGAGTGATGGTACTATGAAGTTATATGAATGTATGTACATCATATAATCATATAAATTTTCTTGTTAGTTTAATGAATTTTTGTCAAGTGATCAGTCGCTTGTGTTTTGAAAAAACAAAAAATGGGTGTTACTCAAAAAATTGTGAAACTGTCAATTAAAAATAAAAGTGAAATTTTAGGCAAAATTAATAAAGTAGCTTCAAGTAAATCATTATGCCGTGAGTATAGTCAGTATAATGTTCATAAATCTACAGTCAGCAGAATAAAACGAAAAGTGGTGCAATAAGAAAGTTTTTTTATAATGCTGAATGTGGACCCGGAAAGAATGCCCTAAGATGGAAAAGGTTTTATTATTTATGTGTTATTGAATAAAAATTTGCTGCATTAAATATACATAGGTATATTATATTAGTGCTGGTTTTCTGATCTGGAATTGAGCCTATAAAAATATTTACTCGGTTGTTGCAACGACCTCGGTTATTTCAACCACCCTTGTTTTAATTAGTTGCAATAATCGAGAATGTACTGTATTACAAAAAGTTTCGATG
Source organism: Melangyna quadrimaculata (assembly GCA_949320155.1). NCBI lineage: Eukaryota > Metazoa > Arthropoda > Insecta > Diptera > Syrphidae > Melangyna > Melangyna quadrimaculata. Next base: position 392,773,081 of record OX439483.1, read on the forward strand.
TATCAGCAGATTTTTTTTACATAGGAAATAATCCTAATCCTCATATCATTAGTGGATCTAAGAATTGTACTTTAATCTCAGAACGGCTAAACAATTTAATTTTGTTCATTTTATTGCATTTTTAGAAAGAAATTTTAATTTGACGCACCCGTTACATAATAATTTATTTAAAACTCAATTTATTATATCACATACATTTTTTTAAATGTTACTTGAAGACATAAGTGAGTATACCTTTTGATTACATACATGTAGGAAAACGCTTTTTCCACAATGGCATTACTTTCTGGTAAGGAAAGAGCACTTAAAGCAAGTTCACTTTTCCAAAGTGAAATGGTTTTGTTCTAAATAAGGTATTTTTTTTTTTCCTTAAGGTTGAAATTTTGTTTTATTGTACAGAGAAAAAATACCGCAAATATTTCTAAAAATATGAGATATCGAAAAATGCAATTTTACACCGCGAACTTTAAAAAAATCGCGTGTTTCGCGATATATCGCGCAATCTGGCAAGCCTGGTACCTAGCTGTTTGCCACTCCAGACACACAGTATGTTCTATTTTTTTTTTATTTTAAAATATGCTCTTGTTTGTTTATTACTCTTAATTAACACTGATTTGTTGAAAAAAAATTAAAAAGTACAATTCGATACACTTTTTTTTTAACATTCTATACATTTCTGAAAGACGCTTTTTCAACCCTGCTGACTGTATTTACCTACATACAAATTCTATAAAGCATAACACAGATAAAATTACTTTAAGTTTTTTTTTATTTTAGTGAAACCTACTGTTAGAAAAAATGTAGGTACATCAGTATGTGTCTTTCTATGCTGTGTATGTCTTTAAAGCAGGCAATAATTTTTTTAGTTTTGCAAATCGATCAATAACTTCCTCTGCGTCTACTGACACATCTTTATAGAAATATGAAGGAATGGTAGCAAACCAATTTAAAAAGGGGTAATTGTTACGTAGGTTTCTACCATTGAAGGCCGCAATCAAAATTTATCAATCGAAGAAGCGTAGAGAAGGACCTTTTGCTAAAAAAAAAAAAAAAAAATTGGGTGGCACAACGGCTCATGAAGAACCAGGGCCTAGTGACTAACAACTCGCAACCATTCCTGTGTGCGCTTGTCGACAGGAATGGATGGGACCTAAATTTTATGCTGAATCCGAACGGCTAGACGAGAAGCACTTCTTCGTGACAAGTGATACTCTTGGAGGATTTGTCAATTCCTCGCAAGAGGCAGTAGCCCTGAAAAAACTTTTTTTGGTTAGTTTTTAGGTGAACGAGGCTGGGAAGCGAACCCAGACCTCCAGCGTGACAGTCGAACGCACTAACCATTACGCTACGGGCTACTACAGACCTTTTGCTAAAGCTACACTAATAATTTAGCTAGCGAGTATACTTAAATTTTTGTTTGATTTTTGAGAACGTGAGTACTGAGTACCTATATTGTTAGTATATTGTGAGCACCTATATTGCATTGCAAATATCAACCTAACTCTCTAAAACAGTTTTTTTAAAATTAAAAATATAAAGTCAAAATTTTCAGAGGTTTTTTTTTGATTTTATCAATGTCAAAACGTTTGTTCAAAGCACTTGGTAAGTTTTTTTTTTTATCGCACTTAGAAACTGGCTATTGATTGCGGTCAGAGATATCCAAATGATTTTGCTTGTGCATTTAAATCTGTTTGAAAATTAAAGAAATACTCATAGATGATGAAAAATATCGATTTCCCGATTCAATAAAATTATTTTTTGACGTTATTTCTTGCCTATTGGGTGTCGGTATGAAGGTTTCATATGGGAACATTTGCAAGTTACTTGGAGAAACTTAATTTATTCAGCAAAATTAAGTGACGGAAAGACATAAAAATACATGCTGGGTGCTTAGGGCAAACTTCGACAGTTAAATTGAAATTATTTCCTTTTTTGTTTTTGCGCAGTTATCACTCCTTTTTTATTCAAAAAACAATCAAAACATTGCTATGATACCATGTATTTTCAAGCCTCTTAGGGCCAGTCCAGTTTTTCCGTGCAGGAGTTCAGGGTTAAAGTTAAACACGAGTTAACTCACCAAATTTAGTGAGTTAACTCAGGATTAACTCAACAAATGTTTTTGATATTTTGTCTTCCGTGCTTAATAAGAATAAGACATTCGCCATACTTCCTCAATTAAAAAACTTCTTCTTGACGTAGCTGTAGACAGATATCTTTCCAGAGTTAACTAACTCGGGTTTAACTCAACACCAACAAAATTTAAGTTCTAAAAATCTAAAAAAAAAAATTATTAATATATTATAGATAAAAGTTCGAAAAACGTCAGGAATGCAAGAACTATTTAGATTTGACACTTTTTAAATATCTCATCAAAGTCTTATTTATTTCCTTTCAACAACATTTTGCCTAAAAGTAAACAAGCGATAAAAATTAATAAATACAAACTTTCATCGTTCTCAGGTAGCTATTTAACAAAAATAAAAATTACAGTTTTTTCTTGTTCTTAATTTTTATATAATTATCATCTTTATTTAAAAAAGAAAATTAATAATTTTAAATATTTTAAATACAGTTTTTGAAGTGTTTTTTGAATAATTGAGTGTTTTTTAAAAGGTTGTGTAAATATGAGCAAAGATCCATATAAATAAAGATGAATAACATAATAAAAGAGTACCATTGCAAAATGTATAACCACTTAGCATCATCTTTGGATGAGTTTTTATAACTCGGCATGTCACACAATAGGTGTGTTTTGTTGAGCTCCCTAATGTGAACATTAGGAACTGGTTCAAGAAAACAACCCTGACTTTCCATTCACATTAAGGAATTTTGATTTTGAATGTTGGCACAATTTGCTGTTTTTTGTGTATTATTTTCTCAAACAAAATGGATGCCATATCAGAAAAGAATTAAATACAATGGGCCATATTCATAGTCGCGGATAGACCCAGGTTTAACTAAACTACAGTTTAAGACAATTTTGGCTCAATGAATACAGACCGATTTTAAATACAAATTGTTTGTTTTATATTTTTATAAGATAATTAATTTGGTATACTACACAAATAGCTTCAAATATTTTGAAATGATAAACTTAAAAAAAAAAATCAACGTCCGAAAATTCAACTAAACCTATGCTTAACTTAGACCCAGGTCTAAAATGACTATGAATACGCCCCAATCAATTTAAGTAAATTTATCTATTACATTGCTTTTTTGTATAAATTAATAGAGAACTGGCTATTTCCCACAAAGAAATAATATTTTCTTCAAGCTGTTCGAGAAGTGCAATATTTCAATGCCAATAGACCAAGGGGTGTGTTCATTAAAAATGGTTATCAACCATTTCTTGTTTTATCCTGTAAGAATGTCGTCATATAATTTCTAAGCAATTAGGGGGAATTATTTTTAATAAGAAAATTAAATCTTTATCATCGAAAACGTATTTTGTTATTTTTTTCATGAAATAATTTGTTGTACAGTTTTAAATCTTCGTATAAAAATGTTGTTTTCAAAATCTGCTCAAAACTACCATACTCAACGAACATTTCCTTGGAAATCATTGGATAGTTAATGTTCACATTAGAGTTACTGAAGTTTCAATGTTGTGTTAACTTGTTCTTGTTGCGTTTGTGTGTACAAATTTGGCATAATGTGAAACATTTCTTAATGTTCACATAAAGAACTCAACAAAACATGCCTAATATCGTATACAGCCAAAGCGTTAGGAGCTTTTGGGAAGAAGTGCAGAAGTGCATAATGAAAATTCACTTTTAACCAAAGTTCAAATAATTGATTTAAATCAATGTACATAATGTTCCCAAAACCCAAAGCCATAAAAATTGGTAAAACAATCCCATCGATTTTCATTTATAAAAACAGAAAAACATTACAAAAAATGCAGCTTGGAATCTTTTCTTTCTTCCATGTGTAATAATATTTTTAAAAGCTATTGTGAGTTTCACCCTCTATTTTATAATTTTGTTTTTTTTCCATTTCGCCAAATTAATCACTTTCAAACAAAAAATGGAAAGTGATAGCGCTTTTGAAAATAAGAAAATTCACCAATGAAAGCTATTCGCTTACATATGTATGTATGTAGTTACATTGTACATTGTACATACAATCCCATGTACCTACAATTTCGAACAAATATGGATGCTTATGATGGAGTTTCAATAAACTATGCGATCAGCTATTTATATTTACTGAACAACGGCAAATAATAAAACAATGTATATAGATTTTCGAATCATTTATCTAAGAAATATTTTTCTTTTTTTATTAATTTTAAAAGTTGTTATTTCGAACGAATAATAAGATATAAGTTCTTTTTCTTTGTCATTTTAATTAAAAAAAAAAAAACATTTTCCTTCTCAAAATTCAAATATTATGTTTTGTTTAATTAATTATTAATGTCATTAATATAATTTTGCATGCAATCGCACATACAATTTCAAATAAATAGAACACAATTTTCTTCCTTTTTATGTGATAATTTGTATAGTACATGTTTAATTTAAAAAGGATTTTAGATTATGTTAACCGTATTAAAAAAAAAAAATTAACGCGAAAAATTATATTAGTATCTTATATTAGTACTTACTTAAATAAAAAATAAAATAAGCATAGTTTAAAAGAAAGTTGTTTGTATTTGTACAGCTTCTTGCACTTTCCAGTTTTTTTTTTCTTTTTCAATTTTGTGTTGTTCCGCAATCCGCAACCGGATTTTGAACTGGAGATGGTCCAAGGTAATAAAATGTCTAAAAGAAAGAAAAATCAAGTATTCGTTATTAGTTTTGCTTAATAAAAATGAAAATAAAAAAATAGTTAGTGTATTGCAAAGGTGAATTCATGTCAGTAAGAAAGACATTTGCAATGTAGCAATATAAATTATAAGATGCATTTCTGAAGTTCCTCAACAAAAATATAGGGAAACTTACATGACGTTCTTATTTAATTCAATTTCAAGCATCCTATGTGCTATGCGCTGCAGATTCTCAGTAAAAAACTGTTTTTTAGTTTCAATTTACACAAAAGACGGAACTGCATTCCAAATGTCATTCGACAAAGAGTAAATGCCTTTGTTTGAGACAAGTTTACCTAAAAGAAGATTTCGAAGTATTCAAAATTAATTCGGCTTAAGTGTTCTTTTTATCTTATTTTAGTTATGAGCAAAATCTTACCAATGGCAATATCCTTAGAAATTTGATCCAAAAACTACTGAATTAGTCTTACAAATTCGAAAATATTAGTAGTTCAGCACACAATTTTGTAACTATCGTAAACAGGATACGATTTTGGTTTGCTATCGTCATAAGCCACCCAGTTTGCATTCTATCTGGCTATGGCGATATTATTTCCTATACCCTTTCCATTTTTCCAACCGGTGGACCGCGGTATTCCACCACACCTAATACATTGGGGCGCAGTCATATTCATTTTAGACCTGGGTCTATGTTAAATATAGGTTTAGTTGAAATTTCGGACGTTGATTCTATTTTTTAAGTTTATCATTTCAAAATATTTGAAGCTATTTGTGTAGTATACAAAGTTTACAGTGGCGTCGCGTGGATTATTTATATGGGTGTATCGTGAAAATAATATAATTGTTTTTAAATATCAATAAATTGCGATATTGGCAACAACTTGCATACAAAAATTTCCTATTTATTGTTTTATCTATCAAAATGAAACCAAAATAATTGTTTTTTTTTTGTCATACGCTTTTTCTAACAAACCATTGACACGATTTTCGTCTTCACTTTCACTCATTGTTTATTTTTCTCTTTTTCTTGAATATTAAATTAAAAACAATCGCATACAAAAGTAAAAGCACCGCATCAAACTGTAGACACTTAAAAACTAATACACAAAAAGCAAATTAAATGATGACATAAAACAGAATAGAAGCTCTGACTGAAGTGCATAGATATCCTTCGTACTCGTAAACTTCATCAATTACACATCCCATATAATATGTACCTCCTAAAGCCAGCTTTAGACTTTCGGTGTTATCATCGGTGTACGTTGTTCGTTGTTGTTCGTTCGCAGAACAACGAAAATGTAAATGAGAAAACCGAACAACAAACTAAGAACGAATGAAGAACGTGCAAATTCAAATCAGGTCAGAAATTTCGGTGTTCGTTGTTCGTTCTTACCCGAACAGCTTGTGTTAAAATGCGAAAACTGTTTAAATGAATACTGTTTTGGAGTGTCGTGCAACTTGTAGGGACATTTTCGAAGTTTTTTTTAATTACTGAATGGCACAAGAAGCCTAGTTATATAAATAAACAATTTTGTAAATAGAGTTTAACTTTCTAATGTAAATGCTTTCTTCGTTGTTCGTTGTCGAGAGAAGAACGAACACCGAACAACGGACACCGAATGAAGAACGAAAGTCTAAAGCCAGCTTAAGACACAGCCTTCCTTTATTTTCATTTTCCAAATTCCTTCATCGTTGCGTGAAAATAAACAGAAAAAGTAAACTCGTACGAAATCTCACTGTGCACTTATTCTGTAATATTCGTCAAATGAATTCATCCAAAATGATCAAACTGAAAACCTGTAGGTATAGTACAGGCAACGGGGAGTCAAATAAGGGCAATCTGAAAAAAGTTTTGACGTCTGCAAAGTTTGAATGCAGGTTGCTTCTTAACATAAATCTAGATTTGCGGGATTTTTGGCCTTGTGGGGTGTCCACCATCTGTCTGCACTGGGGCGGACGCCCCACAAGACCAAAAATCCCGCAAATCGAGATTTATGCTAAAAAGCAACCACTCTTCAAATCTGCATTCAAACTTTTCAGACGTCAAAACTTTTTTCAGATTTTTACCCATTGCCTGTACTAGTAGGTTGTAGGTACTCACTGCCACTACCCAGTAACAGTAGCCCATGCCCATTGTCATTCATCACCCAAACGACATTCATACGCATAATATTTATTCTGATAAATTTGGAGTGAACTCGTTCGAAAGTTTTCTGTGCACTTCAGTCTCTGTTTTTGTTGTGTTTTCTCTTGTTTGTATCTATTCCCTTTCCGTAAAGCGTCTTTCCAGTTTGTACATTTTGGATGAATTAATTTGAAGAATTAAACAAAATAAGTGCACACTGAGGTTTCGTACGAGTTTACTTGTTCTGCTTATTTTCAGGCAACGATGAAGGAATTTTGAAAGAAAAAATATTGGAGGTGTGTATTACGGGTTTTGAAATTGGGCATATTTGTGTTTATTATTGCATACCTTCGATGAGGATGAAAAAAATGAAGGATGCAAATGGGTAGGCTGTTGGTAGGTTGTACAATTGAGCATTTTTTTGAGTAAAATTTAATAACGTTCGGTGAGGGATTTCTTGACGTTAGATCAGGGTGTGCAATGCACACCTTGCTACTGCAAGTTAATTAACTTATAAAAATATAAAACCAACAATTTGTAATTAAAATCGGTCTGTATACATTGAGCCAAAAATGTCTTAAACTGTAGTTTAGTTAAACCTATGTCTATCAGCGACTATGAATATGCCCCATTATATTTACATCTGGTCTTTGGGCAGACGTATCTTTTGGAAAATGATCCCAAAGTAGTTGGTTTGTCCATGTCCACTCCAATAATAGTTATGTTTCCTGATATAACGATACAAAATATATAGTTGTCGTGAACTTTTTGATTTAATTAAAAATTATAAATACAAAAAACACTTATTTTTTTTTTTTTTTGCTTGAATTCTTGTTCTTTTATATCTTATGAGAATTTCCAAAAAAATTATTGTATATACCAAATAGAGGCTGTGTGCGACCCTGACATTTTACAGCTCCTTTTAAAAAAAAAGTTGATTGAATTTGTAAGAAAAGCAGCACGATATGACAATATTATCTGTAAAATAAAATTCATCTGAAGTCCATATCTATGTATAGTATATTCGTTCTAGCGATATGGTGGACAAAAAAAATACCCTGAAACGTACGACACATACAAACATTTAGCTAAAAACGTCGGATTCTGATTCTATAGACCTCAAAACGTTTAGATAAGTTAAAATTTTCAATTCCAAAATTCGCATCAATTACAATAATATCAATAATATAGGGGGAAGTTACAAAACTACACTTTTGGAAAAAAAAATATATGTAGTCTTGTTTTAGATTAAACTAAATTCTGTTGAATAGTATTATTATAAGCCTGTTAAATAAATTAATGATGATGTATTCTCTTTTCTAATAATAAATATACCCCCTTATTTATCAAGAAAAAATAGTTATTTCAGCTCCCGTGTTTAGGAAAACTACACCATGGAATAAGAATTTTCTGGACTCAAGCCAAAGGCATTTGGTTAGTGCTCCATTTGAGTCCGGAACATTTTTATTCCATGATGTAGTTTTCCTAAACACGTGAGCTGAAATAACAATGTTTTCTTTATAAATAAGGGGGATAGTATTTAGATTCGGAAAAAAAACTTAGTGCAAGGATATTGTAGCAGATTATAGCACATTTTTTTATTCCAGAAGGTAGCGTATTTAATTAAAAATAGATTCCATAAAACGAAATAATTGTAGAAAATAAAATATTAAATTTAATAGGACAATTGATGACATGACAGATTGTAGAAGATGAAGAATAAAAGTGATAAGGACAAGATAATAAGATTATTATTTTAAATTATTAACCAATTGCTTGGATTTCGTTGACTTCCATTCCATTGCAACCTTCATATCTGCATTCAACACCTGGAATGATAAGGTGCTTCCTTATGATTGTACCAAATGGTTGTTGATCTATTTCCCTTTCGGAAATAGTTATTGTCAGCAAGTATGTTTTTTGTGGTCGGCATCCGGATTGGCATGTAGACTTTTCATTGAAGCTTTGACAATTTTTAAATATAAAGTTTGCCAGCGAAACAACGTTGCACGCGCCATCAATTTCTTGTATACAGTTCGAAAGGCCTAGTTTATTTAAGTGGTCCAGATAAATTTGTATCCGTTTTTGATAGGTTGACTGCTGTATTCTACCATTATGAATTTCTTGTACCATTTTATAAAGTATATTCGAATCCATCATTGTTTTCACATATTCTAAAATTTGTTTGTTATCAGTCACAGCTGCCAACAAAATTTGGAATATGCTATCTAATACACAAGTGTTCTTTATAGAGTATTTATTTTTTCCAATATTAACCAGCGCTAAGTTATTGTCGTTTCCGTTTTTTAATATTGGTAGTTTGACGCTTTTTTCCGATATTAATATGTCATTTAAATCCTAGTTGGTTTGAGTAAAGTGATACGATTTTTCCTTCCTTTCCTTTCTTTTCATTTCCAAAACCATCCAATTTTCTACTTCCAGTAGAGCTGAAACACTTTCTGATTTTGTAGTGGCTTCCAGATGTGCAATTGTTTTTGTACTTTAAGTGCCAGATTGATTTATTTTCACTGCATCGAGGGACTTCGGACAGTCTATGATGTTTAGTTTGCCATTATAATAGTTAACAAGATCAAATACGGCAGTGTCAAGCCGTTTTTCTTTAGTTATTATTTGGTTTTTTATATAGTTTTGAACTCGATTTCCACCGCGGCACTACTAGGCGGCACCCGCCCATATTGAAATTTGTCTCGACACATGCTGGACCATATTGGTGTACTATGTAGGTTTTTCAAAAGGCGTTTTGAAAATGATGTCGAAAATCGGGGGTTAATCTCGTCTCCAGTTTCGTTTTTAAGAATAAAATCGACCTATTTCTCCATTTCCGTAATCCATCTATTTAAACTACTACTACCTTTGCAATTCTCTATTTCATCAGATAATGGTGAAGTCAACATTTCTTCTTCATTTTCGACGAGAAGAGAATCTTTTAGAATGTCTTCGTTCTCTACATCAACCTTCGTTATCATGTTTTTCATTTTATATAATGCAACTTGAAGGGATGAAGCACCATTGCCAGCATATTCACTTTGTGAAAGTAAAAGTAGCGATTCAACAATCTCTGTTGCTTCTGCCTGGCTACTGCATAGGATTAATTGGCCAATACAAAACATATAAAACTTTTTTACTTCTTTTTTTTTCGATTTCAAAGATTAATCCCAATTTTTACTGTAATGGGCTACATCAATTTCTATTTTTGTTCTAGGAGGAACCCCTGTTATGCATGCTTCTGCGTATTTGTCCAATGTTTCGAAGCCAGCAAAAGTTATACAGCACGCGTTGAGAAGAGCTTTGGACGAATCGCAAACCTGTAAGGACAGTTAAACCGTCACAATATATTTTCACAGTAACCATAAACTGTTAATGTTAATTAATAACATCAATTTTAAAAAAAAATGTAAACTTGTAAACTTTGTATATGAAAACTATAGTAATATCATCAATATCAACGACTTTTGAGTCGCGTAGTGTTGAAATCCACCAACTTCTCTCAACACTTTTTGTTGAGGAAACAAATTTGAAAGTCTAACTCTCTTACTCCCTTACAATATAACTAGACTTACTCTTTCTAAACATTAATGTCTACGCCGTCAAAATCATAAAACATGTTGCAAACACATTCACCACTAGCCGTCGAAATCCAGCGGAAATAAAAACGACGTCGTGATAATACTATAGTTTTCAAATACAAAGTTGTATAATATAATTGCAAAAATTCAGATTAAGCTGTAGTCTGTAGCTGAGTCCGTTGACTTTTTCAGAAAAATTGTATTATTGTGTAGTAGCAGACTTTGAATGTAATACCACATTTTCACTACGGCAAGTGAGGATGATATTTCGCTAAAAGTTTAAAAATTAGATCCGAAATTACATAATTTAAAATTGCTTATACAAATACATATTTCGAAATAAGATTATTTCAATCAACTTTGCATGAAATTAGGTAAATAATTTATAAACGCACCCAATCGAAATCCATTTTAAAAGCTTTGAAAATGGAAAGAGAAAGCAACAAAATAAGAAAATTTGAAACGAAAACACTTTTTTGGTATTTGTGAAATGATCTAATTTCGGCTCCAAGGAAAACGTAGATAAACAACTAAAGCCTGATCCACATCTGTTTCGTATGTTGTGTTGTGGAGTCGTGTGTCGCTGTCATTCCATATATTTTATGCGCCACACTGCAACACAACACACGAGAGAAATATGGTTCTACGCATATGAAATACATTGTAGCGATAGCGACACACGACTCCACAACACAACACACGACACAGATGTGGATCAGGCTTAAGCCGAACAATCATTTATTAGCTGAACCAGTGAACTTCGTTTCAATTCCTGAATGTTTCACTATCAACAAGTGTCACTGTCAGATTTGTTTTTAATTCAGATTTCAGAGTTAATTTTTTCTTTTCTTCGCGTCCAAGTTTGTTTAGCTACATTACGTAGCTCTAATTCTAATCGAAGTTGCAGGAAAAATTTCGAAAAAGAAAATTATTACTGAGCACTGTTTTCTGTTTCTGAAATTTAAGTACATACCTACAAATAATAAATAATAGGTAAATATATAATAATTCACAACTGAAAACGAAAACGATAGTTCTGTTTTCGCTTCGCCTTTCATTCACTTTTTACCTTTCTTAAAAGTGAACATTTCTGATAAAAATAATGGAGAAAGTTGTTAAATTCTTTGAACCTAGTCGCGTTTTTGCCAAAGATTTCATCCGATTCGTCAAACGATGTACCAAACAGTTCGTAAAAATCGGCATTGCCATAGATTTGCATTATGGGATGCATTAGTTTCCTTGTAAAACTAATCCACATGATTCTGTTTTGTTTGAAGTTTGTGCAGCATGGCATGCAAGTTTGCAATAGTCAACATTGTAAAGAGTAAATTGATGTATTTATGAATGTTTGGCGAAAGATGATTACGCATCATTATTATTGCATAGATGCGTTTGTGAATTTACTCTAATACTACGTTTCCACCAGACACTAAACCGAGATTTACCATACAAATTGTAATCTCATCAGTAGCGGATCCAGGGAGGGTGGCTATAGGGGCTAAAGCCCCCCCCACAGCCGAATCATAAAATAATTTGAAATATAGAAAGCAATACATTACAACGTGTAGAATTTTATATTCCGTCTAAAATATAGTTAAGATATGAAATTTGATGGACAAAATAACGTGGTTGGGGCTGAACTATTTACATACGTCAAGTTATGTAATTTTTTTTCTAAGCCTAAAGATTGGGGCTAGAGCCTGAAGCGAATTGGACAAAATCCAAATTGGGGGCTATAAATATGGACATGTTTCATGCCACGACAATTTTTCCCTAAAAATAAAATCTAGAAAATTGGGACGAACAAACCAGCTTTGGAACAATAAGGTCTGAGAATTTTGGACAAAAAACCTAGCCACGGTTAAGCAACTTACTCCCTAAAAACTAACCTAATTCCAGAGAGTTTTGGGGGCTCAAGTCTAGGGACTGTCAAAGTCCGAAGTTGGGGCTAAGGGTTGAAGAGATAAGTAAAGAGAGATACAAAATGGTTGGGGCTTAACATTAACGTGTCAAATGCCCCAACTGTTTACACTAAAAACAAAGCTAATTTACCGAAAGAAACGCAGTTGAGGCTTAAACCATTGGAGAACAACGGAATGTCAAGTTGAGTGTAAATGTTTAATACAACAGAAATTCTTTCTAACGGCCTTGGCTGCGCTAAGAGATTTTTCGGTTTACGTTTTCAAAATTTGAAAGGTCGAAGGCAATTTTTGTACTAGGAAATTGTACACAAATTCTCTAGTCAAGGAGCCAAATTTCAAAAGCGTGAGTTTTCTCTGTGCGCGCTCAGAAAATCATGCAAAAGCAAATGAATATTTGCAATCCCTCTAGGCTCTCGAGTGACGTGCGAATTTGTCGACATATTTTTTTGGCATGAATATAAAGTGTATGCAGCGTATACACGAAAATTCATTCACGCTGGCAAAATTGGGCCGCGGCTTATTTCTTAGAGCAGCTTTGTCTTATGTCCTAAAGTGTCAGTTTGAACAAAATAGTTTCGTTGATTTGGCTAATTCAGGAAAAATGAGATCTCAGAGGACTGATACCGTGTCAAAGCACATATGTATGAGCTTTTGCGAGTACGAACACTTAAATATAATTTTTCTGAACTAGCCAATTATAAACAGTTTTCAAATCTTGTCAAAAATGGGAAGTTCAGAACATACCCACAGCTAATTTAAAAATATAACTACATTACGTAGGTACCTAATCAATTTTCAAATAATATAAATAAACGAATTTGTACGCGTGGTTCAAGCATATAAGGCTAAAAATTATTAATTTTATTAATACAATAACTAGTTATACCAGATACCTTTGGCCTTTGAATTTGTTTCTGTCTCCGCTACAGCAATTATGAATAATTGTTATTGTACTTTGTATTGAAAACATTTAAAAGCGCGACAGGAGAGGATATAAAGGCACACTCAAAACGGATATCATTAAACGAAAAGTGGGAATTTCAAAATTCGACGTCTTTTATATAACGACACATGAATCTCCATATATCCATATATATAAAGGTTAGGCCGCACTCGCCGGAATTGCACTGCATCGGAACTACACTTACACGACTTCGTATGAATTTTTATGAAGTTCAGTTGCCGCTTAGTGCGATATAGCTCCTAAAATTTCATAAAAAATAATGTTTTGCCGCGTTGTCGTGAAGTGTAGTTCGTCTGAAGTTGAGTACGGTCTTTCATTAAACCTAAACTGATCACTATTATTTGTTATAAATTAAAAAATTGATCTTAAAACAAGCAAGTTTTATTACTTAAGGTCTCAAACTGAATCTCCAAACTCCAAGCCCCCCCCACTGCCAATTCCTAGATCCGCTACTGGCCAGCGCAATAGCTCACTCACAATATTAATCAATGAATTAAGTGTGAAAGGCGTTTAACAAATGGAGCATTCATTAGATCTTAACAAAACGATGAAATCAGAATTTTAAAAATAGAATATCATATAAATAGAGAAAAATACTAAGAACAATCATCATTCACTTAAATCAATTCAAATACTGCGAATTATCTAAAACAGAAGAATGGTTGGTCGAATTTATTATTTTTTAAAATAAAATTAATTGATGGGAAGGTCCCTAAAAATAAATCTTCATTAATCTATTTATTTTTCCAGAAATACCTTATGGTCCTCTTCGCTGTTATTGCTACAGCTGCATCAGCTGCAGTTTCAACTAAATACCTTCCTCCAGTTCAGGTGTTATTCCTTCAAACGAATACTTGCCCCCAGTAGCTGCTCCAGTTGCTATTGCTTCTGAGGAACCCACCATTCTAGCTGATGATGGTTACCGTTACAAGACCATCAAGCGTTTCCGTTTGAGGCATCGTCGTGATGTCAACGAGCTCCCGTCCAACGAATACTTGCCTCCAGTTCAAGCAGCTCAACTTGCTCTTCCAGAACCCCAGCCCGAGATCCAAACCGTCTTGGCTGATGATGGATACCGTTACAAGACCGTCAAGCGTTTCCGTTTGAGGCATAGTCGTGATGGCAACGAGCTCCCATCCAACGAATACTTGCCTCCAGTTGAAGCAGCTAAACTTGCTCTTCCAGAACCCCAGCCAGAGATCCAAACCGTTTTGGCTGATGATGGTTACCGTTACAAGACCGTCAAGCGTTTCCGTTTGAGACGTCATTAGAAAAAGTGACTTTGTGATATTTTTAAATCGAGTTTACAATGAATAAAAAAATAGGTATAAACAATTTTTCTGTATTTTTTGTTTTTAAATTGGAGTAATTTTAATTTTATTTAGGGAAAACTAACTCGCATTAAACCAGCTTGTTTAGTTCTAATATTGGCTTGAGTACGTCTCCAATCAAATGTTATTTTTGGTGATATATAAGTTTCGTCCCATTTTGTGCCTACTTTTTCTTCCCTAATCTTCTTCGTTGACTTTCTTAACCGCTTGCAATATTTCATCAAGGTTTGCAACTTTGTTGAAAGGAAGATGGTCATTTGTTCATTTTATTACTAGAAATCTAAGTTTACATCCTGGGAACTTCAATTAATCCTGCATTTTTTGAGCAATTTTTTTAAACAGCCCATCTCGAAAAATTCAAGTTTCTGTCAAGGCCCTAGTTAGTTTTTAGTAGGGAAAATCTAGACGGGGAAATCTTGTCAGATACATGACAAGCTCTTGCTGGATTTCAGTACCAACAATTTGGACGAGGAAGCTTTTCAAACACTCCTGAGGCCCTCCCTAGTAAACAATTGTTGGACATGTTTTGGTACCCCATCAGGAATGTCTATTGTGGATACCAAAAACAAACATTTTATAACCTTTGTCTTTTTTTCATATCACACTTTTTATTGTGAGTGTAAGACATCTGTTTATTATTGGGTTGTATAATGAGGAAAAAGTCAGATCCAAAGCAGAACAGAACAGCACAGATTTATGAGAAACGTCAGACAAATTAGAACAGAAACCCTGTTCTTAGTGGTTTTACCTAAAAAGCAAGTACACAAAATCCTATTCTTTTTTGCATGTAAAGGGTTTTCCTAAGAGGTGTTATTTTGAATAGCCCGTTATTTCGGTAGTTGGCACTTTTTAAGCTGTAATTTTTGTCATTTGACAAGAAGAAACTACGCCATTAATAAAAATCCATGAAATCCGCGTTTTCCAAAATGGCGGATTTCCCCAGGGGGATGGCATCCCGAAAAACTGGGCATAAGCTTTCCTAATAGCTCTCTTTCAGGTATAAAAAGCCGTCAGCCGTCCTATATTTCGTTCCATAAAACGATTGTTTTTTTGTTAATTTCCCTGTACTATTTATATAGTAAAAATTTTATTTCACAAAATTTTTTTAAGCTTCAAAATTAATATTCCAAAAAAAATAATTTTTCAGAAAAACACCCTTGAAAAACTTTGAAGAAGAAGAAAGTTAAAAAAAAAATTATAATTTGACCTAACAAGTGCTGCCGTTGTTCTTAAATAATTAAATTAATATTTGTTAAGTCTTTTTTTTTACAAATTCCTGCTTAAACGGAAGGAAACCCCTACACCCTCTTTTTTTCTTATCCAATCCAATAAAAAGATAGAATTTTTTTTGTTATAAATGTTTGTCTGTAAAAAATGAAGCCGATCAAGATCTCAAGGCCGTTCAAAATATCAAGACTGTTCAAGATTTCAAGACCGTTCAAGATCTCAAGACCGTTCAGGATCTGAAGACCGTTCAGGATCTCAAGGCCGTTCAAGATCTCAAGGCCGCTCAGGATCTAAAGGCTGATCAAGATATCAAGGCCGTTCAAAATATCAACACCATTCAAGATCAAAAGACCGTTCAGGATCTCAAGACTGTACAGGATCTCAAGGCCTTGAGATCTTGAACACGTATCGCACGCGTAACGCACGCGGAACGCATGTGTAACGCATGCGTTCAAGATCTAAAACCGTTCAGGATCTCAAGGCCGTTCAAGATCTCAAGGCCGATCAAGATCTGAAGGTCGTTCAAAATATCAAGACTGTTTAAGATCTCAAAACCGTTCAGGATCCCAAGACCGTTCAGGATCTCAAGGCCGATCAAGATCTCAAGGCCGCTCAGGATCTCAAGGCTGATCAAATTCTCAAGGCCGTTCAAAATATCAACACCATTCAAGATCTCAAGACCGTCCAGGATCTCTAGACCGTACAGGATCTCAAGGCCTTGAGAGCAAACGTGCGCGTGCACGCAAAGGTATGCGTGCACGCAAACGTATGCAACGGTCTTGAGATCTTGAACAGTCTTGCTATTTTGAACGGCCTTGAGATCTTGATTGGCCTTGAGATCCTGAACGGCCTTGAGATCTTGAACGGTCTTTAGATCTTGAATGGTGTTGATATTTTGAACGGCCTTGATATCTTGATCGGCATTGAGATCCTGAGCGGCCTTGAGATCTCGAACAGTCGTGAGATCTTGAACGGTCTTCAGATCCTGAACGGTCTTGAGATCTCGAACAGCCTTGATATCTTGAACGGCCTTGAGATCCTGAACGGCCTTGAGATCTTGAATGGTGTTGATATTTTGAACGGCCTTAAGATCTTGATCGGCCTTGAGATCCTGAGCGGCCTTGAGATTTTGAACGGCCTTGAGCTCCTGAACGTTCTTGAGATCTTGAAAAGTATTGATATTTTGAACGGCCTTGAGATCTTGATCGGCCTTGAGATCCTGAGCGGCCTAGAGATCTTGAACGGCCTTGAGATCCTGAACGGTCTTGAGATCTTGAACGGTCTTGAGATCTTGCACGGTCTTGAGATCTTGAAAAGACTTGATATTTTGAACGGCCTTGAGATCTTGAACGGCCTTGAGATCCTGAACGTTCTTGAGATCCTAAACGGTGTGCGTGCACGCAAACGTATGCGTGCACGCAAACGTAGATCTTGAGATCTTGATCGGCCTTGAGATCCTGAGCGGCCTTGAGATCTTGCACGGTCTCGAGATCTTGAAAAGTCTTGATAT
The DNA here is from genome assembly GCA_949320155.1 of Melangyna quadrimaculata. Lineage (NCBI taxonomy): Eukaryota > Metazoa > Arthropoda > Insecta > Diptera > Syrphidae > Melangyna > Melangyna quadrimaculata. Next base: position 392,790,515 of record OX439483.1, read on the forward strand.
TTTGAACGGCCTTGAGATCTTGATCGGCCTTGAGATCCTGAGCGGCCTTGAGATCTCGAACAGTCGTGAGATCTTGAACGGTCTTCAGATCCTGAACGGTCTTGAGATCTCGAACAGTCTTGATATCTTGAACGGCCTTGAGATCCTGAACGGCCTTGAGATCTTGAATGGGGTTGATATTTTGAACGGCCTTGAGATCTTGATCGGCCTTGAGATCCTGAGCGGCCTTGAGATTTTAAACGGCCTTGAGCTCCTGAACGTTCTTGAGATCTTGAAAAGTATTGATATTTTGAACGGCCTTGAGATCCTGAGCGGCCTTGAGATCTTTAACGGCCTTGAGATCCTGAACGGTCTTGAGATCTTGAACGGTCTTGAGATCTTGCACGGTCTTGAGATCTTGAAAAGTCTTGATATTTTGAACGGCCTTGAGATCTTGACCGGCCTTGAGATCCTGAACGTTCTTGAGATCCTAAACGGGGTGCGTGCACGCAAAGGTATGCGTGCAAGATCTCAAGAAAGTTCAGGAACTCAAGGCCGTTCAAAATCTCAAGGCCGCTCAGGATCTCAAGGCCGATCAAGATCTCAAGGCCGTTCAAAATATCAACACCATTCAAGATCTCAACAGACCGTTCAGGATCTGAAGACCGTTCAAGATCTCACGACTGTTCGAGATCTCAAGGCCGCTCAGGATCTCAAGGCCGATCAAGATATCAAGGCCGTTTAAAATATCAAGACTTTTCAAGATCTCAAGACCGTGCAAGATCTCAAGACCGTTCAGGATCTCAAGGCCGTTCAAGATCTCAAGGCCGCTCAGGATCTCAAGGCCGATCAAGATCTCAAGATCTACGTTTGCGTGCACGCATACGTTTGCGTGCACGCACACCGTTTAGGATCTCAAGAACGTTCAGGATCTCAAGGCCGTTCAAAGTATCAAGTCTTTTCAAGATCTCTTGAAGGTCTTGAGATCTTGAACGGTCGTGAGATCTTGAACAGTCTTCAGATCCTGAGCGGTCTTGAGATCTCGAACAGTCTTGATATCTTGAACGGCCTTGAGATCCTGAACGGCTTTGAGATCTTGAATGGTGTTGATATATTGAATGGTGTTGATATTTTGAAGGACCTTGAGATCTTGTTCGGCCTTGAGATCCTGAGCGGCCTTGAGATCTTCAACGGTCTTGAGATCTTGAACAGTCTTCCTATTTTGAACGGCCGTGAGATCCTGAACGGCCTTGAGATCTTGAACGGTCTTAAGATCTTGAATGGTGTTAATATTTTGAACGGCCTTGATATTTTGAACGGCAAATCAGCCTTGAGATCCTGAGCGGCCTTGAGATCTCGAACAGTCGTGAGATCTTGAACGGTATTCAGATCCTTGAGATCTTGAACGGCCTTGAGCTCCTGAACGTTCTTGAGATCTTGAAAAGTATTGATATTTTGAACGGCCTTAAGATCTTGTTCGGCCTTGAGATCCTGAGCGGCCTTGAGATCTTAAACGGTCTTGAGATCCTGAACGGTCTTGAGATCTTGAACGGTCTTGAGATCTTGCACGGTCTTGAGATCTTGAAAAGTCTTGATATTTTGAACGGCCTTGAGATCTTGAACGGCCTTGAGATCCTGAACGTTCTTGAGATCCTAAACGTATGCGTGCACGCAAACGTATGCATGCACGCAAACGTATGCGTGCACGCAAACGTGTGCGTGCGCGCAAACGTATGCGTGCACGCAAACGTATGCGTGCACGCAAACGGATGCGTGCACGCAAACGTATGCATGCACGCAAACATATGCGTGCACGCATACCTTTGCGTGCACGCATACGTTTGCGTGCACCAATACCTTTGCGTGCACGCATACCTTTGCGTGCACGCATACCTTTGCGTGCACGCATACGTTTGCGTGCACGCACATGTTTGCGTGCACGTGATCAAGTCGCAAACGTATGCGTGCACGCAAAGGTATGCGTGCACGCAAACGTATGCTTGCACGCAAACGTGTGCGTGCACGCATACGATTGCGTGCACGCATACGTTTGCGTGCACGCACACGTTTGCGTGCACGCATACGTTTGCGACTTGATCGGCCTTGAGATCCTGAGCGGCCTTGAGATTTTGAACGGCCTTGAGCTCCTGAACGTTCTTGAGATCTTGAAAAGTATTGATAATTTGAACGGCCTTGAGATCTTGATCAGCCTTGAGATCCTGAGCGGCCTTGAGATCTTGAACGGCCTTGAGATCCTGAACGGTCTTGAGATCTTGAACGGTCTTGAGATCTTGCACGGTCTTGAGATCTTGAAAAGACTTGATACTTTGAACGGCCTTGAGATCTTGAACGGCCTTGAGATCCTGAACGTTCTTGAGATCCTAAACAGTGTGCGTGCACGCAAACGTATGCGTGCACGCAAACGTAGATCTTGAGATCTTGATCGGCCTTGAGATCCTGAGCGGCCTTGAGATCTTGAACGGCCTTGAGATCCTGAACGGTCTTGAGATCTTGCACGGTCTTGAGATCTTGAAAAGTCTTGATATTTTGAACGTATGCATACGTTTGCGTGCACGCATACCTTTGCGTGCACGCACACGTTTGCGTGCACGCATACCTTTGCGTACACGCATACGTTTGCGTGCACGCACACGTTTGCGTGCACGCATACCTTTGCGTGCACGCATACCTTTGCGTGCACGCACACGTTTGCGTGCACCCATACCTTTGCGTGCACGCATACGTTTGAGTCTTGATATCTTGAACGGCCTTGAGATCCTGAACGGCCTTGAGATCTTGAACGGTCTTGAGATCTTGAACGGTCGTGAGATCTTGAACAGTCTTCAGATCCTGAGCGGTCTTGAGATCTCGAACAGTCTTGATATCTTGAACGGCCTTGAGATCCTGAACGGCTTTGAGATCTTGAATGGTGTTGATATATTGAATGGTGTTGATATTTTGAAGGACCTTGAGATCTTGGTCGGCCTTGAGATCCTGAGCGGCCTTGAGATCTTCAACGGTCTTGAGATCTTGAACAGTCTTCCTATTTTGAACGGCCTTGAGATCCTGAACGGCCTTGAGATCTTGAACGGTCTTAAGATCTTAAATGGTGTTAATATTTTGAACGGCCTTGATATTTTGAACGGCAAATCAGCCTTGAGATCCTGAGCGGCTTTGAGATCTCGAACAGTCGTGAGATCTTGAACGGTATTCAGATCCTTGAGATTTTGAACGGCCTTGAGCTCCTGAACGTTCTTGAGATCTTGAAAAGTATTGATATTTTGAACGGCCTTGAGATCTTGTTCGGCCTTGAGATCCTGAGCGGCCTTGAGATCTTGAACGGTCTTGAGATCCTGAACGGTCTTGAGATCTTGAACGGTCTTGAGATCTTGCACGGTCTTGAGATCTTGAAAAGTCTTGATATTTTGAACGGCCTTGAGATCTTGAACGGACTTGAGATCCTGAACGTTCTTGAGATCCTAAACGGTGTGCGTGCAGGCAAACGTATGCGTGCACGCAAACGTGTGCATGCACGCAAACGTATGCGTACAAGCAAACGTATGCGTGCACGCAAACGTATGCATGCACGCAAACGTATGCGTGCACGCAAACGTGTGCGTGCGCGCAAACGTATGCGTGCACGCAAACGTATGCGTGCACGCAAACGGATGCGTGCACGCAAACGTATGCATGCACGCAAACGTATGCGTGCACGCATACCTTTGCGTGCACGCACACGTTTGCGTGCACGCATACCTTTGCGTGCACGCATACCTTTGCGTGCACGCATACGTTTGCGTGCACGCAAAGGTATGCGTGCAGGCATACGTTTGCGTGCATGCACACGTTTGCGTGCACGCATACGTTTGCCTGCACGCATACCTTTGCGTGCACGCATACGTTTGCGACTTGATCGGCCTTGAGATCCTGAGCGGCCTTGAGATTTTGAACGGCCTTGAGCTCCTGAACGTTCTTGAGATCTTGAAAAGTATTGATAATTTGAACGGCCTTGAGATCTTGATCGGCCTTGAGATCCTGAACGTTCTTGAGATCCTAAACGGTGTGCGTGCACGCAAACGTATGCGTGCACGCAAACGTAGATCTTGAGATCTTGATCGGCCTTGAGATCCTGAGCGGCCTTGAGATCTTGAACGGCCTTGAGATCCTGAACGGTCTTGAGATCTTGCACGGTCTTGAGATCTTGAAAAGTCTTGATATTTTGAACGGCCTTGAGATCTTGAACGGCCTTGAGATCCTGAGCGGCCTTGAGATCTTGAACGGCCTTGAGATCCTGAACGGTCTTGAGATCTTGAACGGTCTTGAGATCCTGAACGTTCTTGAGATCCTAAACGGTGTGCGTGCACGCAAACGTATGCGTGCACGCATACGTTTGCGTGCACGCATACGCTAGCTTGCACGCATCCGTTTGCGTGCACGCATACGTTTGCGTGCACGCATACCTTTGCGTGCACGCATACGTTTGAGTCTTGATATCTTGAACGGCCTTGAGATCCTGAACGGCCTTGAGATCTTGAACGGTCTTGAGATCTTGAACGGTCGTGAGATCTTGAACAGTCTTCAGATCCTGAGCGGTCTTGAGATCTCGAACAGTCTTGATATCTTGAACGGCCTTGAGATCCTGAACGGCTTTGAGATCTTGAATGGTGTTGATATATTGAGATCCTGAGCGGCCTTGAGATCTTGAACGGCCTTGAGATCTCGAACAGTCTTGATATCTTGAACGGCCTTGTGATCCTGAACGGCCTTGAGATCTTGAATGGTGTTGATATTTTGAATGGTGTTGATATTTTGAACGACCTTGAGATCTTGATCGGCCTTGAGATCCTGAGCGGCCTTGAGATCTTGAACGGCCTTGAGATCCTGAATGGTTTTAGATCTTGAACGCATGCGTTTCACATGCGTTCCGCGTGCGTTACGCTTGCGTTACGCGTGCTTTCCGCGTGCGTTACGCTTGCGTTAGGCATGCGGAATGCACGCGTAACGCATGCGTAACGCATGCGTAACGCATGTGAAACGCACGCGTAACGCATGTGAAACGCACGCGTAGCGCATGCGGAACGTGGAAATTCGGGACAATATCAGGATATATTGTATATCGGGACAGGGTTCAAATATCGGGACTGTCCCGCCAAAATCGGGACGTCTGGCAGTCTAAGTAGGGCTACTTAGGGTTTTAAAGATATATGCGAAAAACCGTTTTTTTTTTACAGTTGACACTATTGAAGTCACAATATCTTGCGACTTATGACTCGTATGGAAAAAAGTTTCATATTTTTTTGAAGAGAATATTATGGTATATAAACTGGGTGGGTGTAATTTTTTTTTCGACAACTTATGCTTTTAAGAGTAAAAATTAAAAAAAAGAACTGAAATTTGAACTTATTCTCAAACTTTAAAAAAAATTATATCCTTAAAACTTTGTTTTCAGATGTTGGCAAAAATTTGAAACGTTTAGGAGTTATATGTGAAAAACGACCATTTTTGACATTTTACGTTTTTTGAAATGTCGCTATCTTCTTATCGGTGGGTCGTAAGAAAAAAATTGTTGTAACTTTTTTTTTTGGCGGATGACATAATCTACAAGTTTTGCATGAAATAATTTTCAATAGCCTTTTTGCTTAGTCAAGTATTATTTGAAAACACAGATGTTAATAAAAAAAATTCAGAAGAATGAAAATATTTTTTTTTAATTTCTTAAATTCGTGAATAATTTTAAGTTATGCACAACAAATAAAATAAAATTCGTAAGAGCGGTTTCTTTTTCAAGTTATTTTTGAAATTTGGAATCATTTTCAGAAAAAAAAAAATAATTGAAAAGTTTTTTTTGATTTTGGTATGCAATATTATTTAAAGTTTTTAAAAGCTCTGCATACAAAAATTATTTTGAATCGGGTTCATTCAGTTGAAAATGTTTCTATGGGAAATATTGTTATGTTTTGTTATAAAAATCGTTGAAGCTCGTTTCCAACATTTGTATCGTAGGCGGTAGGTAGGTACCGTTAGTTTTAGTTCTACAACAAACATTTATTTTTTAAGTACCCATTAAAAAGGGTGTTATAACAAATCAGATATCTTTAACAATTTCAGCACATAAAGAAAATCTTATTTTTCTAGAAAAATAAACTGATTTAAAAATAAAAATAATGTAAATATACTTAATGCAAATGTATAAAATATTTCGAATATTATTTTTTTGTTTTAAATAATATTATATAGCTACTGAAATAAATCAGCCAAATATAAGGTTGGGATCATGACGTTATCTAGAATGACAAAAATCTCGAAAAAAACAACAAAATATCTCGAATGCAAAAATCCCGAATGTACAAAAATCTAGAACGTACAAAAATCACGAAAGACTATATCTAGAAAAAAATCCCGAAAAAAAAAAAATTTATTCGAGATTTTTTTTTTACCTTTTTCAATAGTTTAAACGAAAATAAAACGCATAAAATGTTCAATTTATCGAAAACTTTATTTTTCTGGTCAAAAAAAGAACAACATTCGAAAATGTTTAAAAAAAAATCAAATATTTTATAAGATATGTATATATACGTATATGTATACTCGTACCACAACATAACAAATATTAAAAAAGTACAATAATTATTCAATATAAACGAAAATAAATTGTCAAAATATAACAAAATTAAACAAATAACTCTAACTATAATAACTAAATAACTTATACAGGGTGACCCATTAACAATGGTCCAAACTGAAATTGGTGATAGGCCAGGTGATGAACTATCAGAATTTGGTAACTTTTCCATACCGAATCATAGCGGTTCTCGATTAACGGTTATTTTTTGAAATTTGAAAAAAATCTAACTTTAAACCAGTTTTTTGCTCACCCTGTCCATAATTGATTTTTGTTTTTTACAAATTTTGCATTAAAAAATTCACTTTTAGTTTCACTAACTTTACTGAGTAAAATATTTTTAATTGGCATCACCATTTGCCTACAAATCATTAGTTAGTATTGAACTTTGCCAAAATTAATTTTTGACCTCAATCTTCTCATGAGCCCCCTGAATAAAATTCGTATGGCTCAATACAGGTTTTGTATTTCAAAAATTGCCTATTTTTCTGTAATTTCAAAAAAGGTATTAAACTTGCCAAAGCTATGTTTAAATAGACAGTTATAACCGTTTGAACCCAATCAAACAGGTTCAAAATCAAACAAAAATAAAACATTTTTGTTCAAATATTTCGGTAAAATTAGAATTTCACTTCAAATATAACTCCGAAAGAGCTGAATTTTGGTGGAGAACTTCGTTTTGATGTCTTACGCATTTTTTAAATAAATACCTTAAATTTTGACAAGGACTTTTAATTTTCTGTGGTGAAAGAGTATAAATCCAGTATATTTGAAAATTTTTCGAAAACCATCAGGTTTTTTAAGAAGTGTCTTTGGAAAACATGTAGCTTATAAAATTCTACAGAAAAAAGATTAACTCCTTTCTTTCGTTGGAGCAAGAGATTTTGAGAAAAGGGGGACAAAATGTGTTTTTATACTTTGATGTGGTATTTTCCACACCGTTGCATTTGCGCACATTTGTCTCAAAATGTATTGGTCTAACGGAAAAATGTATCCTAATTTTTTTTTTTTAGAATGCTATAAGCTACAAGTTTTCCAAAGACACTTCTTAAAAAACCTGATGGTTTTCGAAAATTTTTCAAAAATACTGGATTTTTACGCTTTCACCACAGAAAATAGAAGGTCCTTGTCCAAATTAAAGGTATTTATTTAAGACATCAAAACGAAGATCTCCACCAAAATTCAGCTGTTTCGGAGTTATATTTGAAGTGAAATTCTAATTTTATCGAAATATTTGAACAAAAATGTTTTATTTTTGTTTGATTTTGAACCTGTTTGATTGGGTTCAAACGGTTGTAACTGTCTATTCAAACATAGCTTTGGCAAGTTTAATACCTTTTTTAAAACTACAGAAAAATAGGCAATTTTTGAAATATAAAACCTGTATTGAGCAATACGAATTTTATTCAGGGGGTTCATCAGAAGATTGAGGTCAAAAATTAATTTTGGCAAAGTTCAATATTAACTAATGATTTGTAGGCAAATGGTGATGCCAATTAAAAATATTTTACTTAGTAAAGTTAGTGAAACTATAAGTGAATTTTTTAAAGCAAAATTTGTAAAAAACAAAATCAATTATGGACATGGTGAGCAAAAAACTGGTTCAAAGTTAGATTTTTTTCAAATTTCAAAAATAGCCGTTACTCGAGAACCGCTATGATTCGGTATAGAAAAGTTACCAAATTATGAAAGGCCATGGCCTGGCCTTTCACCAGTTTTGGTTTGGACCATTGTTAATGGGACACCCTGTATAAACTGGAGTTATATGCAAGACTCTTAAGGTAGCTTACATAACTTTTTTCTTCTTTTTCGTCCGGTATTTTTAAGATTTGCTTTTCTTTTTTTTAAATACTCCCTTTTTACCTTAGTTTCTTGACCAATCTGAATTTTTTGAGCCACACAACTAACCTGAACTATGTATATCATTAATCATTATCATTATGCTTGACTGTTGTTACCCTGGCACTACAAAAATGAGATTTATTCAGTTCAGACAGCCAGTAAAACTTATTTTTTACAGATTTATTTAAATAATAAATAAACCCATCAATTTCAATTTTGATGGAACCTTTGTTTGTAACGATTTCATTTACTTTCATTGCACTTTTTTTTAATAAGAAAACTTACGTTGCTATAAGAGACCGTCCCTTTCCCTAGCAACACTAAATTTAGTCCCCTACTTTTATAGTTGGATGGGTGCATGTGCTGTGCAGTGTACTGATTCTCTTAAGGAGACTTTCCTAATCTAGAATTAATATTAATTGTTGAGACAATGAATGGTTACAATTCATTGTCTCAACAATTAATATGTTTTCTAGATTTTTGCATTTTTTTTCTAGATTTTTACAGTTCGAGATTATGCTTTCTTGATTTTTGTTTTCGAGATTTTTTCAATTCTAGATTTTTTTTTTCTAGATTTTTACTTTCGGGATTTTTGCTTTCTGGATTATTGGTTTCTAGATATCGTGGTAAACCCTATAAGGTTATTGTTAATTATGGTAGTGGAAGATGCCTTTTAGTAGAACAATTTTTTTTTTTTCAATTTTGATTTTTTCGAAAACGAATTGGAAGATATTTTTCATTTTGTATACAGGGTGTCCCGTAAGTAATGGATAACCCTGAAATGCCGCATAGTAGACTTTATGACCGTCCTGAAAACTGATAAAAAAAAGTTCTATCCCAACCACAAGAAAAGTTATATGCATTTTTTTGTTCAGTGCATTATTTTTTTTCTTACTTTACATTTTTGAATACCACCACTACAAGTGAATGAGTTCCATCATTTTTTTTTTTGCAGGAATATTTTACATTACTTGTGCCAACACATAAGTGGAAGAAAATTATTATAACTGTTGGACTTCTTAGAGAAAAAAATTATTTAACATTGAATTTCAATGCAAAATGTGAAAACAAATAATTTTTGAAAAAGTTAATTCATAGCTGGTATAAAAAAAAATGCATGTATACCTGAGTGGCCAACTATTTTAAAAATATGCGCGTTAAATGCAGATTTCAAAATGGTATCACTTATTATTATATCTAGAGTCAATAGCAAGTTATTGGTAAAAATCTGCAATACTAGAGTAAATTTAGCAAAAACAAAAGTTTTCAAAATTAGCACAGTAAACGTGAAAATAATACCAAGCGTTGAACATAGCAGATTTTTGATTTATTGGCTGTTTCTACGATGTTGTCCTAATGATAAATCCAAGCTTTCAACTTCTAGGGCCGAATGCAAGATTTTGAAACGAGAATGAGTTTTTGTCGACAAATGATAATGAAAATTGAAGAAGATCCGAAGTTTTTTGACAAAATTCTTTGGAGCGATGAGTCGACATTTAAAAGAGATGGCTACACTAATCTCCATAATCTCCCCTTCTGGGCACTACAAAACCCAAACATCATGAGGGAAGACAGGTCCCAGTACCAATTCAAAATAAACTATTGCACTGGGATTCTCAATGGGAAAATAATTGGACCCTTTGAGTTGCCGGGGATTTTAACTGGCCAAGGTTATTTGGAGTTCCTCCAAAATGATCTCCCAACCTTGCTGGAAGAAGTGCCTCAAGAACTAAAGGAATCCCATTGGCTTCAAAATGATGGTTGTCCAGCACACTATGCTGTGCCTGTGCGGGCATATTTAAATGCCAGATATCCAGGCAGATGGATAGGACGTCTGGGACCAATTTTATGGCCACCCCGTTCACCAGACCTAAATCCACTTGATTTTTTTTATTGGGGATGCATTAAGGAAATCGTATACAGCAAGCCGATCAGGTCTTTAGAGGAGCTAAGAAATCGTGTGGAGGCAGCTGCATTACAAATTTCTGAGCAAAACCTTGCACGTTCACTAAGACGTTCATTTATTCGGAGGTGCAGAACCTGTATAAGAGTGGGTGGAAAACAGTTTGAGCATTTGCTTTAAATACAAACAAATTATCTATTTTTGTTTTCTAACTAAGTGATCATGTGATTAAAAGCTGGCTCAAAAACTTTTTGTTTAGAGAAAATAACAAATAAACTAATAGCAACCAACAAAATATTTGATGGGTTTGTTAAAGCCCAGTAGAACAGGTAAAATTCAAAACAAGCTCGAAAATGTAACCGTTTTTTGCACTTTTTTGACATTTTTATCAATAATGCATTCGGCCCTAGAAGTTGAAAGCTTGGATTTATCATTAGGACAACATCGTAGAAACAGCCAATAAATCAAAAATCTGCTATGTTCAACGCTTGGTATTATTTTCACGATAACTGTGCTAATTTTGAAAACTTTTGTTTTTGCTAAATTTACTCTAGTATTGCAGATTTTTACCAATAACTTGCTATTGACTCTAGATATAATAATAAGTAATACCATTTTGAAATCTGCATTTAACGCGCATATTTTTTATTTTTGAAATAGTTGGCCACTCTGGTATTCATGCATTTTTTTTATACCAGCTATGATTTAACTTTTTCAAAAATTATTTGTTTTCACATTTTGCATTGAAATTCAATGTTAAATAATTTTTTTCTCTAAGAAGTCCAACAGTTATAATAATTTTCTTCTACTTATGTGTTGGCACAAGTAATGTAAAATATTCCTGCAAAAAAAAAAAATGGTGGAACTCATTCACTTGTAGTCGTGGTATTCAAAAATGTAAAGTAAGACAAAAAATAATGCACTGAACAAAAAAATGCATATAACTTTTCTTGGGGTTGGGATAGAACTTTATTTTATCAGTTTTCAGGATGGTCATAAGGTCTACTATGCGGCATTTCAGGGTTATCCATTACTTACGCGACACCCTGAATAAACGATCTTCTAAAAGGTTACAATAGTGTTGAATATCAAAAATATATTTTTTTTTTAACTTAAAATCAAAAAATCTGGACACTTGCGAGCACAAGTTTGAAAAACTTCTTTTCAGTTTCAATGAACAAATTTTGCACCAAAAGAAGTAGCATGTAGTACAGTGGCGGATCCAGGGGGTGGATTTAGGTGCTAAAGCCCCCCCACAGCCGATTCCTAAAATAATTTGAGATATAGAAAGCAATACATTACAAAGTGTAGAGTTTTATATTCGTCTAAAATATTGTTAAGATGTGAAATATGTTGGACAAAAAACCTGGTTGAGGCTGAACAATTTACATGCAATGTAACTTTTTTCCTATGCCCTAAGGTTGGAACTAAACCCTGTAACGAATTGGACAAAACACCGAGTGGGGGAATAATGGACATGTTTTATGCAATTACAATTTTCTGTAAAAACAATCCAGAAAATTGGAAAAAAAAAAACAGATTGGGACTAATAATGTCTGAGAAATTTGACAAAAACGTAATCAGGGTTAAACAACTAATTCCTTAAAAACTAACCTTATTCCAGAGAGCTTTCGGGGCTTTAGTCTAAGGACTGTCAAAGTCCAAATTTGGGGATAATGCTTGAAGATATAATTAATCGGGGCTTAACATGTCAAAAGCAACAATTGATTAGACTAAAAAATTAGCTAATTTAAGGAAATAAACGCAATTGGGGCTAAAACAATTGGAAAACAACGGGGTGTTAAGCTTAGTGTAAATGTTTAATACAACAAGAATTTTGAGGCTTAGTTTTCAAACTTGCAAAGGTCAAAGGCAATTGTACATACAAAAAATTTTTGGGCTAAGCAATGAAATACAAATTCTCTAGTCAAGGAGCCAAGTTCCTTAAGCGTGAAAAACTCTGTGAACTCAGAAAAATCTTGCAGGTTTGAATATTAACAATCCCTATGAGACATATTTTGAACAGGAATAGAAAGTGGAATTCATTCACACTTGCAGAAATGGGCCGTCGTGGTTATTTTTAAGAGCAGCTGTTTCTTTCTAATTCAAGAAAATGAGAACTCAGAGGACTGATACTCTCAAAGCACAAATGAGCTTTTGCCAGCAAGACCACTTAAATATCATTTTTCTGAGCTAGACAACTAAAAACAGTTTTTAATTTTTTTTTCAAAAAGGCGAAGTTGAAAGCATATTTTTCATCTAATTTAAACAAATAGTTATGTACATAATGTAGGTAGGTACCTGGTACCTAATCAATTATTAAGGAATATAAATAAACTAATTTGCTCGTGTGGTTTGAGGCTGTAACATGGCTGAAAATGTAAGTGAAAAAATTAGTTATACTACCATGTTTTGCTGAGCAATTAAATTGGCTTCTAGCTCTGCTTAAAAATAATTCCCGTGTTTAAAACAATATCAATTCCAAATTCTTGTTATTGAACTTTATTTAAAACATTTTAAAGCGCGATAGGAGCGGATATAAGGCAAACAAAACACGGCTATTATTAAAGGAAAAGTGATAATGTCAAAATTCGTTTTCTGTTTCATATGTTTTCATATGAACCAATTGGATCTCCAAACTCCAAGGCCCCCCCCCCCACAGCCAAATCCTAGATCCGCTACTGAATCTCATCAAATGAAGATTTCAAATAAAACTCATTCAAATCTTGGAAACATTAATGTTTCTATTTAATCAGGCTTTTTTGGTCACTTCCTTCTATATAAAAATACATCTCTCAAAAACACAGCTTAATATTCTTTTGGGGGCCCCAGCATTTAGCTATCTCACTGCATTGCGACCCTGTGTGAATGCATTTGTGTTTGTGTAACTCACACTATTTTGAAAAAAGCCTCACTTTTTCCTCGATATGCCCGTTCCTCTTTTTCTTCTTGTAAGATTTTAAATTAAAGAATTAATAAATATGTTTCTTTCATTCATGCAATCTAGTGATACCTTATAAATGCATCTGGCTTTCTAAGTAAGAAAAAAGATTACAAACCACAGAAGTAGGTAGGTAACAAATATGTTTCTCCACCACTCACACAAGCAAGCGAAAAAAGAGGATTAGGTATGCATTACAAAAGTAATAAATATACTTCTTTCATTCATGCATGGTGTAACTAAATAATGCTTCTCCCCAGATTACAATTACAGAAGTAATACATATTTTTCTCTTTCACTCATTCAATGAGTTAAAAGTGAGGTATTCTTTATGTCAAATTTTTCATTTATTGAATTATTTGAAATTTCCGAAATTTATAGATAAAAATGTGGTATAACATAAAGTTTCAAGTCATGAGTATGTGTAAATTTCTATTCAGTGATACCTATTTTAGTGGATTTGACTATTTTATAAATGAGAAAAAATAAGTTTGACAACAGAAATAATATATAAATGATTGGGATGCGCTGCGTACCAATCCATACAAACATAAATATGAAGGTACCTGCTACATGCACCTAGAAAATGGACAAGAAAATTGTGAAAAATATGTATGTTTGTAACTCAACAGCTTATTATCATGATTTTGGATGGGTTTCAGTTCATTAATATATAATAATATTCGTTTTCATTTATAGTAGGTATTGTATGGGGTTGTTTTCCACTTCCCTCAAAATATTTAAAAAAAAATGGATTTAAGTTCCAACTCATGCATCTTTGTTTTTCACTCTTCCAGTGTTTTTTTTAAATTTATTTCTGGGTTCTGTTCAATAAAATTAGTTTTAAAATTTTACTGGAGGGAAATGGAACTTTAGTTTATTGGTTCGTTTATTGGGCTTTTAGAATTAAAAGTGGTCGGTGCAAACGATAAAATGTCATTTTAAAATCAAACGAAGCAATACAAATTTAAAAGAGCTTGGTACAACTGGCCACTACAATTAGACCCCTTTCACATAAGGAAACTGAGTCACCGGCAATTTTTAGTTTATAGTCGAGAAGGACGTAAAAGGAAGACAACAAATTTCCCCGCACACCCTTCTCGCCTACAAAGTAGCTAGTTTGCGGCAACCCAGTTTCCTTGTGTGAAAGCGGTCTTATATATAAATACCTAACCTTCCCTTTTCCACTCAGCTGTTGTTTTTGATGGTGGACCATTACCTTTAAACCATCGCGTTAGCTTCTCCCAAAGCATTCTGTGGCCATCCCGTGAATTCACGTTCTTTAAGGAATAGGATTTGGCCAAATCCGGATTTTCTTCCATAAATGTGGTCATCAGCTGTATTTGTGTATTATTTTCTGGAATCCTATTGACGAAAATTTCAATTTTTAAAATAACTAATTTATGAGTTAAGGATAAAATATTATAAATTAAATATAGTAATAATTTACTTTTCTGGCACTGTATACTTACTTACTAACTTAGGTCCTCGGACCTATTACGTCCGTGATGTTTCCCTTTCGGGACATAGGGCCTCCACTACACCTACGCGCCATCGTGTACGATTTCTTGAAATATATTTCAGCTCTCTCCAACTTTTCCCCAGTCGTGCCGATTCCTGTTCGACCGTTCTTCGCCATGTACTTCTAGGCCTGCCCACTTGTCTTCCCTCCTGTGTGAGCGGGTTCCACTGCATTGCTTGAGATGCAATGCACCGATCGCCTTTTCGAAGCGTATGGCCAATCCACTGCCACTTTCTTCTTCGTATAATGGAGTCTATGGGCTCCTGACCCGTTCTCGCATGAAGTTCGGCATTGGAGATACGGTTGGGCCAGAAAATCCTCAAGATGTTTCGTAGACATCTATTAACGAAGGTTTGCAGCTTTCTAGTGACAGTGTCAGTGACTTTCCAATTGCTGCAGCCGTAAAGCAGAACGGATTCAACATTGGAGCGGAACAGTGGTAGCTTGGTCGTTAAGCTAAAAGAGTTGTTTCTCCATATTTTGGACAGCATTCCGAACGCAGCCTTTGCTCTTCTGATTCGGCTGTTTACGTCCAGTTCAGTTCCGCCACCCGTAGAGACAATACTCCCAAGATATTGGAAATCTTCTACCATCTCTACCGGTTGTCCAGAAATATTTACTTGGATTGATGAGGAAGTTCCAAGGCTGATCCTTTTAGTTTTTGCCGAGTTGATCTTAAGCCTTACGATTTCTGCTTCTCTCTCCACCCTTGTTGTCGTTTGATGGAGATCCATGATCCTATGAGAGAGTACGCATACGTCGTCCGGATGTTTGAGGTGAGATTGCAGAGTGCACTGAATTCCTCCATTTGCATTTGACAAAGCTGCGTGCAGTACGTCACTTATCACCAACAAAAACAGTATTGGTGACAGTATACAGCCCTGCCTAACTCCACTTTGGATTTCAAACTCCTCTGACAGCCTACCTTTGTTCAAAACGTGACACTTGGATCCATCATATGTAGCCTTGATAATAGCAATCAATTTATCTGGGATGCCCCTCCTGCGCAAAGCAAGCCAAATAAATTCTCTATTGACACTGTCGAACGCCTTTTCAAAATCGATGAACAGCAGGTGGAGTGGTGATCGATATTCAACGCACTGTTCGATGATGATCCGCAAGGTGTAGATGTGATACACACAGGAAGATCCAGTGCGGAAACCTGCTTGTTTGGCGTCGAGTGTGTCTTCGAGGTGGTCTTTAATTCGGTGCAATACTATCCTTGCTATTATCTTGGCTACTGCAGGCAGAACGCATATACCTCTCCAGTTTTCGCACTGTGCGAGATCTCCTTTCTTTGGGAGCTTGACAATCATTCCTTTTTTCCACTCTTCAGGAAAGCTCTCTGTTTCCCAAGCTCTCTTAATAAGTGGGTGCAGTAGCTGGCTCGATGTCGTTGGGTCTGCTCCTAAGAGCTCTGCAGGAATACCGTCAAGTCCAACCGCTTTGTTGTTCTTCAGTGCTTTGATGGCGGTGATAATTTCTTCTTTACTGGGGGGTATGGTGCGTATTCTGGAAATTGTTACTTCGGGTAGCTCAGTGGGAATAGGGTTCACTTCACTGGCGAAAACGCGGTTTAAAACCGCAGAAGTGTTCCCTCCACCTTATGAGCTGGTCCTCATCCGAAATTAGCAGGGATCCGTTTGTGTCTTTAGCCAGGTGTTGTTTAGAGCTCTGGACACCAGTGAGCTCTTCGGTAGCGAGTTGATTTCAGTTACGGAGAATGCTAACCTCCGTAACCTATCCTAGAAAGCTTTTTCGCACTTGTAATTTTGGCCTATTTATGTATATTGGGATACACAAGTAGTTGCCCGGGGACCACCACGAGGAGGTAGGTTAGGTTAGGTTAAAGTGGCTGTCAGGAAAACGGCTTATCCTCATTACGAAAACCATTCGGAGCTTTTTATGAAGCGAGAGAGACAGTGTATGTCTGTATTAGCTAGATCGCTTGGATCATTGAAAAAGTAGTCCCCAAGAAGGAGTCTGCGCCTCTGTGAAAGAGCAGGACATGTGCAGAGGAGGTGAGGAATTGTTTCCTCCTCCTCTTCGTCCATGCAACTTCTACATTTGAGAAAACGCCAAGTCTTGTGGCGTGTTTTCCTATAAGGCAGTGTCCTGTAATGACACCTATTACGGAGCTAATTTGTGATCTGCTTAGTAATAGCAAACTTTTAGAGCGCCTAGGGTCTAGCGATGGCCAGATTTCTTTTGTGGCCAGACATGTAGTAAGGTTTGTCCATCTAGAGTTTGCTTTCCTTGCAGAGTTTTGTTTTAGCAAAAGTTTACACGTTGCGATCGGTATACCTATGTTCCACCTGTTAGGCAAAACGGGCATTAGAGTTCCATTTCTGGCAAGTTCATCGGCTTTACAATTTCCCGGAATATCTCTATGGCCCGGCACCCAAAGAAGGTGAATATTAAACTGTTCCGCCATCTCTTCAAGAGACGATCGACAGTTTTGGGCCGTAACGGAGTTGGTAGAGACAGAGCTGAGAGATTTAAGTGCTGCTTGACTATCTGAGAAGATGCGTATATCCGATGTTGATATCACGTTTTCTCTCAGCCAAGACAGAGCTTCTTTAATTGCCAGGATTTCCGCTTGGAATACGCTACAGTGGTTAGGGAGCCGGAAGGAGAGACTTAAATTAAGTCTGTCTGAGTACACTCCGCCACCCACTCCTTCCTCAGTTTTCGACCCATCAGTATAAAAATGAACTGAATCACCTTTGAGAGGGTCCCCAACGTCCCAAGATTCTCTTGAGGGTATAGTGACCTGGAAACTTTTGTCGAAATTTAGTTTGGATGTGGTGTAGTCGGAATGACAAGGAATAGATTCATATAAGTCTAGAATTTTAGTATGACCGTTAGAGTTGTTGGTCCATTGAGAAATGGCTTTAAGGCGGACGGCTGTGTTCGCAGCCATTTGCTTGCCATATATATCGAGAGGTGTGAGGCTGAGGAGTATGTCTAGTGCAGCTGATGGTGTCGAGCGGAGAGCTCCACTTATGCACATACTTGCTAATCTCTGGACCTTGCTCAGCTGGTCAAAGTACGTAACTTCCCACGAGGAAGTAAAAACAAGCACTTCATCTTGACTGATTGTTGCGCTACTGGCCCAGACCAAGTTCTGAGCAATCAATAGTTTCCCGATCAGACACGATGCAGGTCACACACAAGTTGTTTGAACGATCTTCATTGCATGCATTTTTAGAACCATTAACAGCTTAAGACATATTCGAGACAAAATTCTAAACGCATTTATTCAGTTACATTCATCAAATTTTATTAAAACCAGTTCGAACCATTAACCTTCATAATTATTAGATAAAATTACTTGAACTCTTCAAATTGAAAATTATTTGTATATACATATGTATAATTTTTTCATCATATCATTTTTGGTTTATATGTAAAATATTTTTCAATTTGCTTAAAAACTTGAAGATGAGAAGATATTCTCGAAAACGTTAGTTTAAACTAAAACTAAATTTGTATGAGAATAAGAAGAGATTCAAATTCTATTATTTATACAATATTATTTTTACTAACATTTTTGTATTTGTTTTAAAGTCTTATGAACTAGACAACACAAATCTCTTTTCCGGCACACACAAATGGAAATAAATCCCCACGTTCGCGATTCAATCACATATGCTATGCGCATCTAAATTTTTTTTAGATTCCTTTGAGTTGTTGTTGCAACTGCTGTGTTTTTTACATAGAATTACAACAACACAAACTTATCCGGATAGCTTCAATTCGGTTTTCGAATGCAATCACTGAAATTGAAACAAACGTCAGTGCATTTCTTTTAAAGTGATACCAAATACTAAACAAAGTTTGGTGATCACCTTACATAGACGTAAAAATTAGTTTGATCACTTTTTACTGTCACAAAAGTTACAATCAAAAATCACCTTAGCGGATTAACTAAAATATAATAAAAATAAAAGAAAACGTTCTTAGAAACTGGGATAGTTCTCAAAAGGTATGTAAATTTGTAAATATATGTATCTATATAATTTGCAGATTACAACAGATAAAAATAAAAATGTTTGTTTAAGTTCATAGATATTTCTCCGACAATTAATCATCTTTCAGTGTCATGGGATATAAACGAGTTTTGTATTGCTTTGCCCTTCTCCTTCTTCCAGCTTAACCTTTTAAAGAATTTAAATTATGTACAAATATAAAATAAATATCCATTTTATCGTAGCAACACAACAGATAAAAGTTATTTGCAATCCGCTTTGTAAATTTCACACGATGTCATGTCGAAATGGCATTTAGATACTAAAACGGCTTTACTCCGGCTTTAAACCTCCTATGTACCAGTTTTAGCTTATATATTTATTTTTTTATATTTTTTTTTTTTTTTTAATAAGCTTTCCAGGTTAAGAGGCGTTGTAAGGTCGGAGTAACTTTACGCTGCCGCTAAACAGAGTTAATAAATAAGGCTGCGGGTGTCTAGTACCTCATCTTGAGATGGGGTTTTAATCTCTGTGGAAACTTAATGGGTTCAGCCAACGAGAGAGGGGGAGTGTACCTACTAAGCCACTTCTCCTTTCATCCCTCCGGCAGTGGACGAATTCCCCAGATGGAATCAACGGTGGTGTCTACAGTTTCAGTCAGGCTGAACTGCTTAGTGAACACATTTTATGGGCTTATCCGACATATTCGTAGCTCAGGCCTATAAGGAGCTGTTAATCCGGTTCCCTACCCTTGGAGTTATACTAAGGGTCTGGCCCCCGGGTTGGGGGTTATGCGTGTCGGGGTAACTACCCTACCACGAAAAACTAACCGTTTCCAAAATGACCACATGCCTCGGATATGGATGATTCTAATGTTGACGACCCCATCAGCAAACGAAACAAGGACAATGAAGGACGGATCTGTGCGTGGAGATCATTCTTGGTGACTTCACCGCAAGACTCAGAAAGTAGGGCATCTTTGGTTTAATAGTCGGAGGACACAGACTACAGGGCAACAATTTCGGTAACGTACTGAGGCTAATTGACTTTGCGGTGGCGCGAAATGTCATCATAGCAATTCTTGATTCCCACACTTCCCAAGGTACCTGGGGGTCTCCGGATCAACTAACCATTAACCAAATTGATTAAGCTGCGATAGACGCCCGACATGCTTCCAGTATCCTGGATGTACGAAGGTTCCGAGATGCTAACATATACTCGGATGACTACTTGGTGGTAGCTCAAGTACGAATGGGGATATCCATGACACCAAAACGACGAGCGGATGCTGTGAAAAGATTTACCGTTGCGAAGTTAAAATCGCAAGAGATCGCCAGGACCTTTGCAGACCACGTCTCTTTTAACCTCTCAGCAAGCCCTCCACCAGCATCATCTGCCATCATTGAGGTGCTGTGTTTCACTAGGCCACCACAACGAAACCCCTGGTTCGATGTAGAATGCAGGCTGACGCATGTAGCAACGAATGAGGCCTACCAATTAATGCTGCAAACTAGAACCAGAGCTGCTGAGAGAGCAGCCCGGGAGTCTAGAGGCAAAACAAAGGGAGGAACGCCGACTTCTCAGGAGGAAAAAGAGAGAGCACGAGAAACAGGTGGTCGAGTCTATTGAGGGTTGTAGTGGCAGGGGAATGTTCGAAAGTTCTACCGAAGGATGAGGCAATCTACCCAGGGTTACGAGGACAGAACGCAAGCCTGCCGAGATGAGTGTGGGAATATGGTGCTAGACACACAGTCCGTGCCAAGGATCTGGAAACAACATTTGTCTAGGCTGCTAAACGGCGAAGATGACCAAAATTCCGCTGCTAGACAGAACACTCCATTCAAACTGGATGATGACGGTCAGCATTTCCCTCCACCCGACCTAAATGAAGTGTGGTTAGCAATTGCCAAGCTTAATGCGTACAAGGCTGCTGGTGCCGGTGCGGCCTGCCAGCCGAGCTATTCAAAGCAGGGGGAGATGACTTGGTTGGTAGTGTACACCAACTTATCTCCAAAATTTAGTCAGATGAAAGTATAGCCGATGAATGGAACCTTGATATAGTATGCCACATCTACAAGAAAGGAGATGCTCTGACCTGTGCCAACTACAGAGGTATAAGTCTCCTCAGCGTCGCATATAAAATCTTGTCATCTGTACTGTTTGATCGCTCAAAACCGTTTGTCTACGAGCTGATCGGCCCCTATCAATGTGGTTTTAGGCCCGGCAAATCAACCGTCGATCAAATGTTCACACTCTGAAAGATTGTGGATAAATCCTAGGAGTTTCAAATCGATACACACCACCTCTTTATTGATTTGAAAGTCGCATATGATAGCGTAGATAGAGAAAAAGTATACAGAGACATGTCGCATCTCGGCATCCCTGCCAGGCTCGTCTGCCTGTACAGGATGACAGTGGAGAAATCTCGCTGCTCGGTCAAAGTTGGTAAAAACAACACCGAACCATTTGATGTCCAGAAAGGTTTGAGGCAAAGAGGCGTGTTATCATGCAACCTGTTTAACATCGTTCTTGAATCAATAATTGTACGCAACTCGCAAGTCAACAACAGAGGTAACATTTTTCAAAAGTCTGTTCAACTACTTGCTTATGCAGATGACTTTGACATCATTGGGAGAACGAAGCGAACTGTTACCGGTGCGTTTGCAAGTATTCAATCGGAGGCGCCTAAAATGGGTTTGGCTGTTCATGAGGACAAGACGAAGTATAACGGCTCGCGTACACATAACCCGTAATCGGCCGAATTATGCTCGGCCGTTGTCGGCTGAATTCGGCCGATTGAACCAAACGTATGTAAAAGGAAAAAAGTGCGTACACCACTTCAACCGACATTGTCCGATATCGGCCGTTAATATCCGACCAACCGACAAATCCGAACTTGTTTGGATTTAACGTCAGTTTGCCGATTATTTCTTGCCAGAATATATGTTTACAAAATAAAATTATTATTGAAAAATTAATTAAATGTGTTTATAATAAAAAAGTTACAACAAATATGGGCAGAAGTTTCTTCGGTGATGGAATTGTGTTACTGTTTCCTGACATAAAAAAAAACAATTTAGCAAAAAGAAGAAATACAAAATTGGCATCGTTAAAAACGGGAATCGGTCGCGAACGGCAGGAGTGTATGTAGGCAAACGTCCGACACATTCTTCCAAATAGTACCGAACCGAAATCAGCCGATTATTCGGTTTCAGTGTACGCGAACCGTAATGCTATCATCGAGAAATGATCCCAACATCGTCGACTGGGGCTAAACGTCACCATTAATAGTTACAACTTCGAAGTCGTCAAGGACTTTGTCTAGCTGAACCGAAATCAGCCGATTATTCGGTTTTAGTGTACGCGAACCGTAATGCTTTCATCGAGAAATGATCCCAACATCGTCGACTGGGGCTAAACGTCACCATTGATAGGTACAACTTCGAAGTCGTCAAGGACTTTGTCTAGCTGGGCTCAGCGCAGAGATCAAACGAAGAATAAATCTTGCTAACCGCTCTTTCTTCGGGGTAAGAAGGCATTTGAGTATTACAACCCCCTCTCAAAGAACCAAGAAGACCTTATACAAGACCCTAATCATCCCTATCCTGCTGTATGGGGCAGAAGCATGGACCCTGTCAAAAACGGATGAGAATCTGCTTGGGTGCATTGAAAGGAAAATTCTTCGGGTGGTTTTCGATCCACTCTGTATCGATGGAGTAAGGAGGAGAAGATTTAAAAACGAGCTTTATGGGCTTTACAGCGACGACGTTGACCTGGTTAAAAGGCTAAATATACAGCGGCTGAGATGGCTGGGACACGTAGAGCGCATGATGGACACCGACGTACCAGCCCGACGAGTCTTCCAATCTACCCCTGATGGTCTGCGCAGCAGAGGAAGACCCGACTTTAGGTGGCACACACAAGTGGAGAACGACCTCAACCAACTTAGAGTTCGTAACTGGAGGCAGCTAGCTAGGGACCGAGCTGGCTGGAAGGGCTTGTTGGTTGAGTCCGTAGTCCACCCTGGACTGTGAGCGCCATCTAAGATAAAGTAAGTAAGTTGGTAAGAGCCACCCTGTCCTGTCAAAGCGTGTCAATTCGCGTTTTTCAATGGAAAGTGGAAACCGAGCATAAGACTTTAAGTTTACTTTAATTCAAAACACCTCACACGTGCCCCTAGCGACTTTTTAAACTTTAGGTAAATATTAAATTATATATCCTTTTTTTTATTTATCAACATTTAATCTTATCATACCTATAATAATTTATAAATTGGATACTTACCATAATGATGGGCGGCTACGAAATTCAAATTAAAGAAACATGAACACAAAGGTCTCAAAGGAAATTAAACGATATCTACTTTTGAAAACATAATTTTATATTTATGTATCTTTATTCATATTTTCTTCCTAAAATATGTGTAGGTATGAATAAAAAAAAATAGTCACAGTCTGAGATTGAATCCGATTAAATGTGTGGCCCTTGTGGGGAAATCAAAACGCTTTCAGAGGACGCTCAGGTATGAAAGATAAAATTTGAGATCCTGCGAAAAGTTTCCTTCATTTATTTTTTTTTTACAAAGGTGCGAAACTTTTTATCCGGAAGGAAACAAAAGGCGCAGAAGAGTTTTATTACATTTGAAAGATTTTGACTTAGGGTAGGTAAAGATAAAAGAAATAAAAAAGGTATAGAATTATTTCTATTCTTTCTGGAAAAAGAAAATAAATTCAATGGGAATGCTTAGGACAGATTTAAAAAATTTTGTTCCTACTTTAAATACCTTACTTTCTTTTGAATTGAACCAGAAGTTTTGTATAAATTTTGTTCCTTGATAAATAAAAAACCTTTATCGGATTGTTAATGACGCTGTCCGTTGATTGCTTGACAATTTGTTTATAAATGCTGGATGGCTGGAAAATAACATTGAGGTAGGTCAGATATTTGTGTGTTTGGGTGTTAGGTATACATTTGTATCTTTAAGTAATAATAAAGTCTCCGTCTGTTATTTAGTGCAAACGGATGAAGGTTGGATTCCTAGTTATTTTGTTACTCTGCGATAGTCCTTTATAACTTTTTTTTTAGATATGAGTAAGAAAACAGCTGCGGATATAATTTTTAAACATTACTGAAAATTTTAAATTTGAAGATGTTGAAATTGGTATCTAACACAAAATTTTATTACTGGCAACTTTTCCTACAGAAAAAATAAATAAACAAAAATTCAAAGTTATAAATATAGCTGTACAAGTTGGTTAACGTAACATTAACGTGCATCAGTTTTGACGTTTCAAACTTTCAATAGGAAATAAAAACAAGAATATAGAGCTTTCAGAGTTTATTTTCATTCCATTTGATAAAAAATAGTTACAACAGCAAATAATACTAAACATACATTATGTGAAACGTTTTTAAAGCAGTAATAGCTGGAATTTCCCTTGCACCAAAAAATATATAAAATGACAAAAGCGTTGAGGTCCATACACTTATATTGAGCACATACTGTGTTAACAACAGGCCCAGATTATACAACTTTTTGCATTACTGAGAAGGTATAGCAGAGACATACTTTCATACTTTTAGTTACAAGGTTTTTATTCCCGTTAATCGATAGATCTATCTAACAGACGGTTAACGCCTCCATATGGGTTAGTTATCGAAATAGAGGTTGATGACGTTTATCCTTGGCGGCATCCTTGAGAAACTTGTTGCACTTGCAACATTGAGATTGGGGGTCAGGTTCATCAGTTAGTTTGTTGTATATGCATCTTGCATTTACCACCTACCACGTCATGCTTGTTTTTAAGGGCGGATGAAATGAAACCATATCAATCCATTTTTTTTGGCATCATTATTATAGTCTATAACAGCATTAAGTTTTATTTTTCTCCAGTCCGCATCCTAATTACTGTCGAATCATTGCCATGACTAGTAGATAATATATATCCTTTTTCACATAAATCAGTGTTTCGATTTTTCAAAAAAATTGCAAATAGTACACATGCAATAGTTGTCAGCGATAATCATTCGTCCATCGCCTTAAAGTGGTTCACACAATCCCACCAGAACAGACCCTGATTGTCCAGACCTTCCATAGCTGAACCTGAAGTTGCTCCCGAAAAAATCTCGAAGAACCACGTATGGCTATTGACTGTGCACATTTTATATATCCTTATACCATATTTATTTGATTCTGAAAGCGTTAAGGCGAGAACGACTCAGGAATATATTTGGGTCGGACTCGAATTCAATTTATGGCATCAAAAACCTTCGGGTAAGTAGGAACTAGACGGGGTTGGGGCCTTTGAATGCAATACTGCATTTAAAATGCAGTGCATTGAAAATTCACTTCAAAATCACACTCACACATCATATCACATCACACTAAATAAAAGGCTATATGGCCCAAGATATTTTCCATAGAGCCAAATGGCTGCAAAACTCACTTAAAGCTTTAAACTTTAAGTGTGTCTTGCACTCATTTGCTCCCACAGGAAAGGTCTTGAACCCCATATTCATCATATCTAGGGCGCTCAGCTCTTTGATTTAATACATTTCGAAGTTCCTTCAATTGATACATTTTCAATCAATAGAATAAGAGCTGCATTTTGCCGCATCAACAGACATATTACAAATCTCGTTTGAAATGTATTTTTGTGATCTCTAATTTGTTACTTAAATAATTTTTCTAGCTACTATTTTTCAGAAGCTATGAACATTTGTTTCGAAAAAAATTAATTCTCTGACTTCTAAGTCGCCAACTTCAAGCTCAAATATCTTGAAATCTCCAACACAGATTTTAAAAATATTCAGCATTCTTATAGAACCAGCTTTCATTTGGTACCTATCTCATATCTATATGCATAACCGCACGTGGCCCAGGTTTCAGACAAAAATGGTTCATCTCCTTTCCAACCGTTAATTTTTATCAGTATTCTTTTTTTCAAATTCGACATCATTGATATTATTGTATTTAAGTAGCTAAACAATCTCTGCAGGTGCGGATGAAAGTTTAACTGAATTATTATTTTAAAAAATATTTCCTTTACGTTCGGGAAATTTTTAAAAGAGCTAAAGTTTTTAAGATAGTTTCAAAATTCCAGGGTTTAATTAATTATTCTAATTAAGGTTGAGTTCGGTTGGTGATGCTCCGAAATTGTATTCATTTGAGGGTGCGTTTTTTGGCTGCGTTGGTTGGTTTGGCTGCGATGCATTGAACTGCTGATTACTAATAGCCTCATGCATAAACGAATTATAGCGGGTACATAGCGCTATGCACTCTTTATAATGCCTCTGAACGCAAAAACCTTATTAATAAACTTATGCAACGTTGAATAGAGGCAACATAAGCTAAACGCGTTTGGAGGTTGTTTATATAGCCTACATAAGCGTTTTTTAGTATCGGAATGTCACTTTGACTCACACACAACAATAATATAAAAAGATATCAGGAGGGCGCTTATTTTTGCAATCTTTGAGTTGTTTATAAAATTGAATACAACAATAAATAATGTTGGTTTTGTTAATTTATTGTACAATTTTGTTGGGATATTGTTTAAAAAAAAAGAATATTTTTGTGTACACTTTATTTTATAAAGGCTGCTTTAAATGTGCAAAATTTAAAGATTTTCCATCAAATCTTATAACTTTTGCAAATGCTCGACGGCATGCGTGATTTCAATAAAAATATAAAAAGAATCACTTTCACGGGAAAATACAAATGAAATTTAAGCATTACAAAATAAGCACCACCCTTTTATTTTTCTCCTCAACAAAAACATCACGATGTTTGTGAATGGAATAATTCTTGGAATAAATCAAAAATGACAAATTTTTTTATTTAAATATTATTAATTTTATTTGTGAACACAAGAAAAGGACAAAGCAACAATTATAATACATAATATTAAAAGAAATGTATAAAAAAACAAAAAGAATTGCCAGCAAAATTATTTTTTTTGATTTTTCACACAGCACACACACACAACACTTGTTAGTCAGTTTTGAAAGTAAAACGTAATAGATTTCTCCTTTATGGTTCCTACTATTTTTGACACAAGCTCATTATTACTATAATGAGTTGAAAGATGTTTTATGCATAACAATTTATGCAACATTGTATAGTGGCTACATAAGTCCTTATGCAGTGCATAACTATTCATCTGTTCAGCGGATTCTAATGAATAAGGCTGTAAATATATAAGTGGAGTTATCAAAGGTAAAATGCTTTTAAAAACTTTACAATTGTTCGTAATAATTGTGAGTCCATGATTTTGTCTTTTAAAGAGTTTACTTGTGTACAAGTATATTGTATTTGGAACTTCTCAGCGTAATTATAGTAATTCTTTAACTCAACTCCAAAATTATTTTATAAAATATTTTTTTTCTAGCGAATTTGAAGATTTTTAATTTTTATTTTTTACACTTTCCCAAGACTCTCATGTGAGAATTTTTAATTCTTCAGATTTGACAAGGGATTTTTGAAAAATCTAATGTAGCAAGTAAATTCAGGCCTAATTTGTTCACTCAAAGTTAAATATAACTTTGTGATTTTTACAGTCAACTTGAGAAATAGTTTTTATTCACTCTAAGTTGACGTTTTCAACTTTTGATTTTCTACTCTAGAGTTGATCAACTTTGAATTTTCCCAACTCCCCGAAATAGTAGAAGTTAGCAAGCAAACTTGAGATTTTTCTTCATTTCTGTCTATTCATTCATGCTATTCAGTTCTCGACCGATCACCGAAATTATGCATTGTCGGGTGAGTTAGTTCTAAGATGGAGGACCGCATGATTTTTTTTTGGTTTCAAATTTTTTTGTTATAATTGAAATTTGTTTATAAAAATGGTGCCTTTCCCACAAAAAACTAGAACAGGGCCCTGTTTCACAGCACATACATCACATACAATGTATGACTTTGGCAGTTATC